>CM056060.1:152287396-152407396 GCA_029574335.1 Rana kukunoris
GGTCAGAGTTGATGATAAGATGGATGGAGCCAAATACAGGACAATCTTAGAAGAAAATCTGTCTTCAAAAGACTTGAAACCCGGGGGCGGAGGTTCATGTTCCAGAAGGACAACGACCCTAAAGTACAGCCAGAGCTACAATGGAATGGTTTAGATCAAAGCCTATTCATGTGTTAGAATGGCCCAGAATGGGCAGAAGAATGAGCAGAAATGTCCCTCTCTAGATGTGCAAAGCTGGTAGAGACACCCCCAAAAAGACTTGTAGAGAAAGGGGTATCTACAAAGTATTGACTCCGGGGGGCGCCATAAAAATGTACCCCACACTTTTTTTTTGTCTGCTGATTGGAGGGCTCTTACACTAATTCAGCAGAGGGTGCACCAAAAGGCCCTTCTCTGCAAGGGATATCCTTTTTCACGCAGGCTGTGGAGTATGGCACCTCTGAAGAGGTTTCACACCCCCTACTGATGCAGACCAATAGCTTTCCAATCAACAAAGCTCATACTCCCTACTGATTGGAGAGCGCCAGCTTTCTGCTGGACCACAGCAGAGAGACCACTGCTTCCAAACAAGAAGCAAAGGCCCTTCCATGCAGGGGACATCCTTTTCTACTCAGGCTGAGGCTTTTCAGTTGAGCTTTAACGCTGCACCAGGGTCCAGGTAGTTGCTGAACGGATTTCTGACTTTGTTACATTGGAAGCTTTTCGGCGCAGCGATAGCCAACCAAACGCCGGCGATTCCTCCTCCTTCTCATTGAACGTCTCCAGCCGGCACCGCGAGGTCCTCCGTGTAAATTCTCAGCTGGATGGGCTTGGAATCATTTATTCTGTGGAGGTAAATTGCTGGAAGTGCTGCACAAATATTGAGGCCATGTGGTTAGTAAAGTCCTGCCTGTGCGAATTGCTCCCAGCTGCCGCCGCCCCGCGCCGCTCACACCTCCGGGAGCTCGCCGATGACGGAGACCTCAATTACAAAGATCTGCAAATAAATTGCACCTTCGGAAATTAACCCCGGCAATTTGCAGCTAAAACGTTACCAAATCACGGGTCATATTTATTTATGGGTGGGGGGGGGGGGGGGGGCGCGTCACGCTGGCAGGAGATTGGCGCCGTCGGCCCGCCATACCTGCAGAAACCCTCTGCCTGTTTCTGTAGAGGGGCATCAAAAAAGTGAAAAAGCTGAAAGCTGATCTTCGGGCAAATGGCTAAATGCAGATAGGGGAGATCTTTTACCTGTATATCTGTCCATCCAGTCCTGGGATTTGCACAGCTCTGTCACACAGCTCTGTCACACAGCACAGCCCTATCTGGCAGGGCAGGGGACCTGCTGCGGTTCAGTAACTCTTGCAGGTCTTGTACTCATCCACTTGTCAATAGGAGAGTGGAATCATCGCAAAAAGTGTCTCTCTCCTCCTCCCCTCGCTGCTCCCAGCACTTGGCTGACAGGAGTAGTGATGCCGCTGTCACTACTCCTGTCAGGACAGTGGCGGCCCCTAATGCAGGGAGTACAGGTGCCGCCTTCCCTATCCATGCGCCTTGCCCCCTAATCTGCATGCAGGGCAGCGGACGCCAGGGGCGGACTGAAAACTCATGGGGCCCCCGGGCAATAGAAGATTATGGGGCCCCCGGGCTTACAGATGGCCACCACGCCAGGAGGCAGTGCAGCTAAAATCTCGGGATTTTCACATCAAAAGGATGTCGGTTTCGGACATATCAGGGACAGATGTAAAAAAAAACACAGATTTTTACATACTGTCCCTGATTTTACTGAGCCTGGAAACCCTGATGGGGCCCCCTAGTGGCATGGGGCCCTCGGGCAGTGCCCCCGGTCCCTCAATGGTCAGTCCGCCCCTCCTGGACGCATTGGATTCCAATTAGTTTTTTTTTTTTAAGCACTGATTAGAGCCTGAGGCTCTAATTGGCTTAAAAAGAGGGCGGGCTCGGGGCGCAGAGCACTGTGCCCAGAGCCCAACCAGTTGTGTGACATTAGTGAATTCATTTTCGCTATTGTCTTCCCGTTTCTCCTCCCAGGCCAATCAGGAAGTGGCCCCAATGAGACCCCATTGGCCAGGAGTCCGAAGACCCGGATGGTCGGGAGAGGAAGAAGGAGGGGGGGGGGGACACGGAGGAGACGGAGGGGGGAAGTCACCGCCAATGGATTCAAACACGGGGGGGGGGGGATGGACGCTCTCCTCCTCCCTGCTCTGCCCGACTTCGTATTTCAACGAAGTTCGACAAATCGGTTAATTCGGAAATATTTGAATTAACGAAAAACGTTTAACAAATTTTCCAGAAAATTAGAAGTTAGATCATTCGGAAATTCGAATAAAAAAAAATCAGAAAATTCGAAAATTTTAAAACCTAAAAATTCGAAAATCCAAAAATGAAAAAAATCTGAAAATATTAATGAAAATCCAAAAATTCAAAACAACAAAAATTCGAAAATTTTAAAACCTAAAAATTCGAAAATCCAAAAATGAAAAAAATCTGAAAATATTAATGAAAATCCAAAAATTCAAAACAACAAAAATCTGAAAATAAGAACGAAAATCCGAAAATTTGAAAACCTAAAAAATTCGAAAATCCCCCCAAAAAAACTAACTGACTAATAATAATAGCGATTACTATCTAGGTTTTGGAATTTCGAATCTATCCAAAGTTGCGAATTATCCAAAATAACGAATGCTGCATCTAAACGAATGGAACGTAACAAATTAATAATAAATAATAATAATAAAAACTTTTTATTATTATTTATTATTATTATTATTAATTTGTTACATTCCATTCGTTTAGATGCAGCATTCATTATTTTGGATAATTCGCAACTTTGGATACATTTGGAATTCGCTACGTTCATTAACAGACAAATTTGAGAGGAAATTCCAATTATTATTTATCATTTATTATTATTTCAATATTTTCTTTATTTATTCATTGACTAAATATAAAATGAAATAAATAAATGGATCAGTCAATGAATAAATAAAAAAATATTTAAATAATAATAAATGATAAATAATAATTGGAATTTCCTCTCAAATTTGGCTGTTAGTGAACGTAGCGAATACGAATTCATCCAAAGTTGTGAATGATCTGAAATAATGAATGCTGCATCTAAATGAATTAAATGTAACAAATTAATAATAATAATAATATATAATAATAAAACGTTTTTATTACTATTATTATTTATTTTTAATTTGTTACGTTTTATTCGTTTAGATGCAGCATTCATTATTTCAGATCATTCACAACTTTGGATGAATTCGTATTCGCTACGTTCACTAACCGCCAAATTTGAGAGGAAGTTCCAATTATTTTTTATCATTTATTATTATTTCTGTATTTTTTTATTTATTCATTGACTGATCCATTTATTCATTTCATTTCATATTTATTTTATCTATATTATTTTTCTTCTTTATTTTCATTTCAGTTTATTTTTAATTTTTTTTTTTTTTTTTACTTTCACAATTATTTTCATTGTTTTCACAGTTTTTTTCTTTTCTCTTTTTTATTAGTTTATCATTATTATTATTTTTTTATTACGTTTATATGTATATGTACCAGTTATTTTACTTTATTAATTATCCAAAGAATCCCTGGTTATCCTCATTAATAGGCATTTACATTTATACTAAATGTAATAAATAACTTTTTATTATTATTTATTATTATTATTAATTTGTTACGTTCCATTTGTTTTAGATGCGGCATTCGTTATTTCGGATAATTCGTAACTTTGGATGAATTCGTATTCGTTACGTTCAACAGCCAAATTTGAAAGGAAATTCCAATACCTATAATTTAATCGTTAGTTATTATTTTGTATTTTCGCATTTTCGGATTATCGTTCATATTTATGAATCTTCACATTTCGGATTTTTCCGAATGATCAAAATAACGAATACCGCATCTAAAAGAAGGTGGAACATCGCGATTTAGAATCTTCCTGAAGTTACGAATACAACTGCGCCCTGGGCAGCCCCTCCCCCTTGTCCCGCCCCTGGTCTTCTTGATGTAAAAAAATTTGAAAAGTGGGCTGGCTCTTGGGAGGAGTTATGCAAATATCAAAATGCCTTGGTGGGTGGGCGGGTGTCAGTCTGAAGGAGTGGGCGTTCCTAGGCAGGCTGTATTTGCAATAGGTAACACCCACGCAGGATGCTGAGCCCTCCATGATTGAAAGAACTGAAGTCCAATGAATGAAAGGGGCGGGGCCAGGTGAAATGAGGTGGAGCTTTGACTTGCTGCAGCTTCTAATGCACCTTGTGAGCAGGGCCGTGTTAATGGCATCATAGGCCCCTGGGCAAAGAAATGCTCCAGCTGCATTGGGCCCCTGCACTTTCCCCAAAGCAGCTGGTCCTTGAGCCCACGTTGCCCCGAAATTGGGGGGCCCCCATGAGGGCACTGAGAGTGATAGATACACAGGGGAGGCAGTCTGCCTCCTACCTACTTAATGTCTGTTTACCTGCACTGTCATCATTGTAGGGGCCCCAGAGCATTACTTTGCCCAGGGGCCCATGATGCTATTAAGGCGGCCCTGTCTGGGGCCCCTACAATGATGACAGTGCAGGTAAACAGACATTAAGTAGGTAGGAGGCAGACTGCCCCCCCTGTGTATCTATCACTCTCAGTGCCATCATGGGGGGGCCCCCAATTTCGGGGCAGTGTGGGCTCAAGGACCAGCTGTTTTGGGGAAAGTGCAGGGGCCCCGCATTCAGCTGGGGCCCTTGGGCAGTGCCCAGGTGTGCCCTCTCATTAAGAAAGCCCTGCTTGTGAGAATCTCACAGTCATTTCAGTTCACAATCCCTCACATGGCCACTAGGGGGAGGCCTGCCTTTGAAACACATTTAAAATATGGAACAGCAAACAAGCAAAAATTCTGGAAATCTCAGCACTGATATATTTCAGGTGAAGATATATAACGTTGGAATGTTGGGCGATTCCCTTTCACCTCCTTCCTTCATTATTACAGTCCGGGGCAGATCCAGCCCCACCCCCCCGTGATTTACGACCCGGGGATTTATCTGCTGGGACCTCTCTCTGGATTTATGGGACTTCTCTCTATCAGAGGGGGTCTGAGGTCTCGATTATCTCCACCATTCCTTGTAAATTAGAAGAACGGCCTTCAGGACTTCTCGGCCAATTACCATAAATCACCGACGCCGGGTCTGACCACTATTGGTAAAAAAAATGGCGATAAATCTTCCTCTGGGGTCACCTACCTGAGCCGGAGATAGGTCCATACTTCCAGATATGGGGGGGAACATGTGCCCCCCTCCCCCTTTTATGTACAGGGCGGAGCTTCCTGATCAATTGTCCAATCATCTATATCAGGGGAATCCAAATTACATTACAAGATTTTATCTGCCCCCCCCCTCCCCTCAGAAGGGTCAGCGGTGTGTCTTCAATGTGCACCTATTGAGGACTAAGGTCAGCAGAGGAAGCCAGGGCTCTCTTCTTCTCGGGGGAGGACTTTGATGGGGACCTGGATGTAAAGGGGGACTCTAATGGAGACCCTCATGTAAAGGGAGAGCTCTTGACTCTGATGGTGATCCTGACATAAAGTGAGGCTTTGATTGGGATCCTGGTGTAAAGGGGGTCTCTGATGGGGACTGTAATGTAATGGGGGACTCTAAAGGGGATCCTGGTTTAAAGCGGGACCTTTGATGGGGATCCTGGTGTAAAGGGGGTCTCTGATAGGGACCTGGATGGGGACTCTGATGTAACATGGATTCTAATAGGAAACTTGATGTAAAGGGGGACTCTGATGAGGACGCTGGTGTAAAGGGGGACTCTGATGGTGATCCTGACATAAAGTGGGACTTTGATGAGGATCCTGGTGTAAAGGGGGTCTCTGATGGGGACTGTAATGTAAAGGGAGGCTCTAAAGGGGATCCTGGTGTAAAGGGGGTCTTTGATGGGGACTGTAATGTAAAGAGGGGCTCTAAAGGGGATCTTGGTGTAAAAGGGGTCTCTAATAGGGACCTGGATGGGGACTCTGATGTAACACGGTTTATAATAGGGACCTTGATGTAAAGGAGGACTCTAATGAGGACCCTGATGTAAAGGGGGCTCTTATGAGGACCCTGGTGTAAAAGGGGGACTCTGATGGGGATCCTGATGTAAAGTGGGGGCTCTGATGGGGATCCTGATGTAAAGGGGGGCTCTGATGGGGATCCTGGTGTAAAGGCGGTCTCTGATAGGGACCTGGATGTAAAGTTGGACTTTGATGGGGACCCTAATGTAAGGTGGGCTCTGATGGGGACCCTGATATAGAGGGGTACATCTAATGGGGACCCTGGTGTAAGGGGGAACTCTGATGGGGACCCTGATGTAAGGGGGAACTCTAATGGGGACCCTGATGTAAAGGGAGACTCTGGTGGGGACCCTGGTGTAAAGGATGACTTGGATGGGACCTGGATGTAAAGCGAGACTCTGATGGCGACCCTGATGTAAGGGGGGACTCTGATGGGGCCCCAATGTAAAGGGGAACTCTGATGGGGACACTGATTTAAAGGGTGACTCTAAAGGGGACCCCAACCTAAGGGGAACTCTGATGGGCACACTGATTTAAGGGGGGACTCTGATGTAAGGGGGAACGCTGATGGGGACCCTGATGTAAGGTGAACTCTGATGGGGACCCTGATGTAAGGGGGAACTCTGATGGGGACCCTGATGTAAAGGGGAACTCTGATGGGGACCCTGAAGTAAGGGAACGCTGATGGGGACCCTGATGTAAAGGGGGACTCTGATGGGGACCCTGATGTAAAGGGGGACTCTGATGGGGACCCTGATGTAAGGGGGAATGATGATTGGACCCTGATGTAAAGGGAGACTCTGTTGAGGACCCTAAAGTAAGGGGGAACTCTGATGGGGACCCTGATGTAAGGGGGAACGCTGATGGGGACCCTGATGTAAGGGGAACGCTAATGGGGACCCTGATGTAAAGGGAGACTCTGTTGGTGACCCTGATGTAAAGGGGAACTTTGATGGGGACCCCAATGTGAAGGGGGACTCTGATGGGGATCCTGATGTAAAGGGGGACTCTGATGGGCACCCCAATGTAAAGGGAGACTCTGTTGATGACCCTGATGTAAAGTGGGTCTCAGATGGGGACCTGGATGTAAAGGAGGACTCTGATGGGGACCCCGATGTAAAGGGAGACTCTGTTAATGACCCTGATGTAAAGTGGGTCTCAGATGGGGACCTGGATGTAAAGGAGGACTATGATAAAGGACTCTGGCGTAAATGGGAACTCTGATTGAGACCCTTCTCTGTAACTGAGACCATCAGGAGTCGCGGGGGGAACCGGACACCCTCCACACACCGGGATTTCCCCTCCAATCTCACAGAATGAATTCCATGTCATCTTCCCTTAGCTGCGGCGGCCCATCCGCTGTCCGGGGGCCATCTCTTCTTTCACTGCCTCCGGCCCCCGGGGCCGCCCTGAGAGGGGTTAAAGCAGAGGCACATGGATGGTGGGGGGAGGGGATTCAGGAAGGACCGTGCTGTCAAGTCAGCGCCACATACTGTTTCCAATTACACAATGTTTGTTGTAAGTATTCCAAGACTGATGGCTTGTTTATGGAAAGATATCTCCGCAGACAGTGAGGGAAGAGAACATTCCTGAGCAGACGCGAGGTGATAGACAGGTTACTGCTCCTTCTCCCCGCCGTGACGTCACGCCGTTCTCCTCCACGCTCCTAGAAGACACAGAACTGGAGATCAGGTCCAATGAAAAGAGATCTATCGTCCCAATGTGATGGGAAAAAAATCAATAGATAATGAACGTGGAAACCCCTGAGGGCTCATTCACACCCCAACGCGGAAAACAACGCATGCGCCCTGACATCGCGTTTTAATGCGCACTTTTTTTAGGTCCAGCCAGGCCACATCAGAGGTCAAAATAACATTTTTTGTTCTGGTCTCCGCCCCCTCCTGTAGTTTTCTGCAGGTAGCCTATAGTGGTTGGAGCCTGCCCGGCCCCTCCCACAACTCTCTCTCTCCTTGTGCAGGGAGACTGGTCTTGACTCCGCCCCTCCTGTAGTTTTCTGCAGGTAGCCTATAGTGGGTGGAGCCTGCCTGGCCCCTCCCACAGCTCTGCTCTCTCTCCTCGTGCATAGTGACTGGTCTTGTCTCTGCCCCCTCCTGTAGTTTTCTGCAGGCAGCCTGTAGTAGGTGAAGCCTGCCTGCCCCCACCCCCCCCCCCCACAGCTCTTCTCTCTCTCCTTGTGCAGGGTGACTGTTCTTATCTCCGCCCCTTTTGTGTTTTTCTGCAGGCAGCCTTTAATGGGAGGATCCTGCATGGCCCCTCCCACAACTCTGCTCTCTCTCCTTGTTCAAGGTGACTGTTCTTGTCTCCGCCCCCTCCTGTAGTTTTCTGTAGGCAGCCTATAGTAGGTGGGGTCTGCCTGGCCCCTCCCACAGCTCCTCTCTCTCTCTCCTTGCGCAAGGGGACTGGTCTTGTCTCTGACCCCCCTTCTGTAGTATTTTGCAGGGAATGTTTGACCATTCTTCCAGAAGCACATTTGTGAGGTCAGGCACTGATGTTGGATGAGAAGTCCTGGCACGCAGTCTCCACTTTAATTCATCCCAAAGGTGTTCTATCGGTTTAAGGTCAGGACTCTGTGCAGGCCAGCCAAGTTCCTCCACCCCAAACTTGCTCATCCATGTCTTTATGGACTTAAATATAACATTTGACAAAGGATTCCCAGAGTACTGTGAGTTACCTAAAGAGACTGGGATGCCATTAAAGTTCATGTGCGTGTAAAGGCAGGTGTCCCAATACTTTTGACTATATAGAGTATATATATATGAAAGTATTTGTGTCTTAAATAGATGGTGGCTGAAGCGAAACTGAGATGAACTGGCCCAGGAAATTGCGATTAGCCGCCCGTCTGTAGATGATATCTCCGAGCCGCTGATCCTTCCTGTATATTTTTCAGCATGGCCTTGAAGGAGAGAGAAAACTGCTTCTTGCCTAAAGACAGACAGCCCCCCCGCCCCCCCCCCCCCAAACACTTTAAGGATCTCGCTGCACCCGCAGTCCTATTTCCCGGCCACTCTGTTTATTTTTATGGCCTCTTATCTCTCCAAGCAGTTCAATTAATGACCTCATTTTTTTCCCCCTAGAGGCCGGCCATGACATCATGAGCTGGCCCCCCGGCTTATTAACCCCCCCCCCCCTGATAACGTCTCCGCTTTGTCACAGACAGTTCCTAACAAGCCGCACACACACACACATGTGTTACTTACATCTCCCCTTCCCGAGGAGCGTAGGCGACGCCATTCGCCACCACTTCACAGGCGCTGCACCACCTTCCGCCGCGTCTAGGTAACGGAAATGGGCGACATGTCACTTTGAAGGGGGGGGGCGGGGGGGGGCGATAAAAACAAAATGTTAATCATCAAAAGTAACAAAGAAAAGTAACGATCCGAGATAAAAGAATTACCGATATCTCTGCGTAGGAAACGAAAACAATTAGAAGCGATCGTCTGCTGTCCGGGATACGAGGTCACCGGATCGCACTAAACGCGGCTTCTTTCTTTATAAGACTTTAAAGGAAATTACCCCCCCCCCCCCTTATAAAAAGAGATCTGTAGAATCCTCACCCCCACTCATGTAATTGGGTCACAAACTGATCTCCAGGGCAGGACGAGGCCTCCTAGTGCTCAGGATAAGGATGACAAGGTGCGCAGACCCCATCTTCTCTGCAAAGTGTGAGCCTCAAGTCTCGGCACAATCCCCCCCCCGTTATAAAAAGAGGTCTGTAGAATCTTCACCCCCCCCCCCCCGCTCATGTATTGGGTCATAAACTGATCTCCAGGGCAGGACGAGGCCTCCTAGTGCTCAGGATAAGGATGACAAGGTGCGCAGACCCCATCTTCTCTGCAAAGTGTGAGCCTCAAGTCTCGGCACAATCCCCCCCCCCCCGTTATAAAAAGAGGTCTGTAGAATCTTCACCCCCCCCCCCGCTCATGTATTGGGTCATAAACTGAACTCCAGGGCAGGACGAGGCCTCCTAGTGCTCAGGACGAGGATGACAAGGTGCACAGACCCCACCTTCTCTGCAAAGTGTGAGCCTCAAGTCTCGGCACAACCCCCCCCCCCTTTTATAAAAAGAGGTCTGTAGAATCGACACCCCCCCCGCTCATGTATTGGGTCATAAACTGAACTCCAGGGCAGGACGAGGCCTCCTAGTGCTCAGGACGGGGATGAGAAGGTGCGCAGACCCCCCTTCTCTGCAAAGTTTGAGCCTTAATTCTCGGCACAACCCCCCCCCCCTTATAAGAGAGATCTGTAGAATCCTCACCCCCCCTGCTAATGTAATCGGATCACAAGCTAAAACTCCAGGGCAGGACGAGCCCACCTAGTGCTCAGGACGAGGGTGACAAGATGCGCAGACCCCCCTTCTCTGCAAAGTGTGAGCCTCAATTCTCGGCACAATCCCCCCCCTTATAAAAAGAGGTCTGTAGAATCTTCACCCCCCCCCCCCCCCCCGCTCATGTATTGGGTCATAAACTGAACTCCAGGGCAGGACGAGGCCTCCTAGTGCTCAGGACGAGGGTGACAAGGTGCGCAGACCCCCCTTCTCTGCAAAGTGTGAGCCTCAATTCTCGGCACAACCCCCCCCCCTTATAAAAAGAGGTCTGTAGAATCGACACCCCCCGCTCATGTATTGGGTCATAAACTGAACTTCAGGGCAGGACGAGGCCTCCTAGTGCTCAGGACGAGGATGACAAGGTGCGCAGACCCCCCTTCTCTGCAAAGTTTGAGCCTTAATTCTCGGCACAACCCCCCCCCCCCCCCCTATATAAAAAGAGATCTGTAGAATCCTCACCCCCCCCTCTTCATGTAATTGGGTCACAAACTGAACTCGAGGGCAGGACAAGGCCACCTAGTGCTCAGGATGAGGATGACAAGGTGCGCAGACCCCCCTTCTCTGCAAAGTGTGAGCCTCAAGTCTCGGCACAATCTCCCCCCCTTATAAGAGAGATCTGTAGAATCCTCACCCCCCTGCTAATGTAATCGAATCACAAGCTGAACTCCAGGGCAGGACGAGCCCACCTAGTGCTCAGGACGAGGGTGACAAGGTGCGCAGACCCCCCTTCTCTGCAAAGTTTGAGCCTCAATTCTCGGCACAACCCCCCCCCTTATAAAAAAAGATCTGTAGAATCCTCACCCCCCCCCCCCCCCCCCCCCCTCCTCATGTAATTGGGTCACAAGCTGAACTCCAGGGCAGGACGAGGCCACCTAGTGCTCAGGATGAGGATGACAAAGTGCGCAGACCCCCCTTCTCTGCAAATTGTGAGCCTCAAGTCTCGGCACAATCCCACCCCCCTTATAAAAAGAGGTCTGTAGAATCCTCACCCCCCCCCCCCCCCCGCTCATGTAATTGGGTCATAAACTGAGCTCCAGGGCAGGGCAAGGCCACCTAGTGCTCAGGACTAGGATGACAAGGTGCGCAGGCCCCCCTTCTCTTCAAAGTGTGAGCCTCAAGTCTCGGCACAATCCCACCCCCATTATAAAAACAATGCAAATATTACCCCCCTCCTAGCACAAATCCCCCTCCAAATTTCCCCTTCTCGCACAAATTCCCTACAAATCTCCCCTCCTGGCACAAATTCTATCCTCTCCCTAAATCCCCCCCCCCCCCCCCCCCCCGCATAACCTTCCTCTCCAAGCCAATATTCTACAAGAAATACAATAATTCCCCATCCTCTCAAATCCCCCCCCCCCCTCCAGTACAAGTTCCTTCCTCATAAAAACACCCCTCCCAGCACAAATTTTATTCCCTCCCCCAAATCCCCCCTCCTACCATAAATCCAGCCCCCGCCCCCCAAGCATAAATTACCTCTGCAAGCCAATATTCTGCATAAAATGCAATAATTCTCTGTCCTCTCAATTCAATTTACCCCCCCCCCCAATTCCCCCCCCCCTTAACAAAAATTCCCCACAATTCCCCTATCCTAGCACAAATCTGCCCCTTCCCAAAACACCCCTCCTACCATAAATCCAGCCCCCCCCCCCCCAGCATCAATTTCCTCTGCAAGAAATTCAATAATTCCCCGTCCTCTCAATTCAATTTAACCCCCCTCCAATTCCCCCCTCCTATCAAAAATTCCCCACAATTCCCCCATCCTAGCACAAATCTGTCCCTTCCCAAACCACCCCTCCTACCATGAATCCAGCCCCCCCCCCTCCAGCATAAATTTCCTCTGCAAGCCAACATTCTGCAAAAAAATTTATAATTCCCAGACCTCCCAAATCAAATCCGCCCCCCCCCCCCCCCCCCGTACACATTCTTTCCCCATAAAAACACCCCTCTTACCACAAATCCCCCTCCAAATTTTCCCTTCTTGCACAAATTCCCAACAATTCCCCCCTCCTAGCACACATTCTATCCCCTCCTCCAAATCCCCCCATCTACCAAAAATACAGACCCCTCCCAGCAGTTTTTTTTATTATATATATTTTTTATTTTATTTTAGGAGCCCCATTAGGGAGCTTTGGTGAAATATCAGGGGTCTATTTCTGTGCATTACCGCATGTTTAACGCACTATATTCCAGTGTGTTACTGCACATTTAATGCAGTATATTTCTGTGCATTACTGCACGTTTAACGCACTATATCCCAGCGTGTTACTGTACATTTAATGCAGTATATTTCTGTGCATTACTGCATGTTTAACGCACTATATTCCAGTGTGTGAGAAAAAGGAGAAAATCAACTGCGCTAAGGTGAACAAAGGAACAAAAGTGAGCAAAGCAAAGCAACAAGGTGCTAGTGATCTAGAGTGACTAAAAACTCAAAAGAAGCTGCACCTGACTGTAGTAACAAACGCAGTAAAACGAAATGGCAAAAAAACAGGATGCGCTAAAATATATATACAAACATACAGGATTACTGTCCATGGATGGTAGTCTTGATAAAACAAACCAAATTAGTGTCCATAAGTGATGGACAAAGAGCTAATGTCCAGCTGATCCTTCCCGGACCAGAGTGAATTTCATAGCAGATTCTTGAAAAAACACCAGTGAAAAAATGTGATATTAACAGTAAACGTGGTGACATTCAATAGAAAGTGCTGATAGTAGATCCTCCACCTTGCAGAAAACAGTAACTGCTTACCAGAGATCCGGTGGTCTCTTAATGAAAAGAAGACCCCAGATTGCATGTGTATAACCACTGGAGGGAGGTAGTAGGCCAGGTAAGTTGTCAATCCCCTTTCAGGCTAAGAACTCGGAACCGATTTCCAGGGAAAAACAAGAAAGGCCACAATAGTGTAATAACGTCATATAAAATTTATTAAAAAAGCCAAAAACACACTTACATAAAATCAATGCAAACAGGCATGTCAGTGATATGCTGGGACTCCGGCCGGAAGCGATCCACGCAAACACTTGACCCGTCCAAATGAAGAATGGGAAGAGGTATACAGCGGGGGATGAACCGGTGAAACACAATATCCCGCCCGACCGGTTTCGCGAAAAGTCGCTTAATCATGGGGCACGATTGCCCCATGATTAAGCGACTTTTCGCGAAAAAAAAAAAAAAAAAGTGCCCCATGATTAAGCGACTTTTCGCGAAACCGGTCGGGCGGGATATTGTGTTTCACCGGTTCATCCCCCGCTGTATACCTCTTCCCATTCCTCATTTGGACGGGTCAAGTGTTTGCGTGGATCGCTTCCGGCCGGAGTCCCAGCATATCACTGACATGCCTGTTTGCATTGATTTTATGTAAGTGTGTTTTTGGCTTTTTTAATAAATTTTATATGACGTTATTACACTATTGTGGCCTTTCTTGTTTTTCCCTGGAAATCGGTTCCGAGTTCTTAGCCTGAAAGGGGATTGACAACTTACCTGGCCTACTACCTCCCTCCAGTGGTTATACACATGCAATCTGGGGTCTTCTTTTCATTAAGAGACCACCGGATCTCTGGTAAGCAGTTACTGTTTTCTGCAAGGTGGAGGATCTACTATCAGCACTTTCTATTGAATGTCACCACGTTTACTGTTAATATCACATTTTTTCACTGGTGTTTTTTCAAGAATATGCTATGAAATTCACTCTGGTCCGGGAAGGATCAGCTGGACATTAGCTCTTTGTCCATCACTTATGGACACTAATTTGGTTTGTTTTATCAAGACTACCATCCATGGACAGTAATCCTGTATGTTTGTATATATATTTTAGCGCATCCTGTTTTTTTGCCATTCCAGTGTGTTACTGTACATTTAACGCAGTATATTTCTGTGCATTACTGCATGTTTAACGCAGTATATTTCTGTGCATTACTGCATGTTTAACGCAGTATATTTCTGTGCATTACTGCATGTTTAACGCAGTATATTTCTGTGCATTACTGCATGTTTAACGCAGTATATTTCTGTGCATTACTGCATGTTTAACGCAGTATATTTCTGTGCATTACTGCATGTTTAACGCAGTATATTTCTGTGCATTACTGCATGTTTAACGCAGTATATTTCTGTGCATTACTGCATGTTTAACGCAGTATATTTCTGTGCATTACTGCAGTTTAACGCAGTATATTTCTGTGCATTACTGCATGTTTAACGCAGTATATTTCTGTGCATTACTGCATGTTTAACGCAGTATATTTCTGTGCATTACTGCATGTTTAACGCAGTATATTTCTGTGCATTACTGCATGTTTAACGCAGTATATTCTGTGCATTACTGCATGTTTAACGCAGTATATTTCTGTGCATTACTGCATGTTTAACGCAGTATATTTCTGTGCATTACTGTGCATTTAAACGCAGTATATTTCTGTGCATTACTGCATTTAACGCAGTATTATTACTGCAGTATATATTCTGTGCATTACTGCATGTTTAACGCAGTATATTTCTGTGCATTACTGCATGTTTAACGCAGTATATTTCTGTGCATTACTGCATGTTTAACGCAGTATATTTCTGTGCATTACTGCATGTTTAACGCAGTATATTTCTGTGCATTACTGCATGTTTAACGCAGTATATTTCTGTGCATTACTGTACATTTAACGCAGTATATTTCTGTGCATTACTGCATTTTTAACGCAGCAATATTCTAGTGTGTTACTGCACATTTAACGGAGCATATTTCTGTGCGATATTCAAGTGTGTTACTGCACGTTTAACGCAGTATATTTCTGTGCATTACCGCATGTTTAACGCACTATATTCCAGCGTGTCATGTGCCATTTAATGCTGTATTTTTCTGTGCGTTGTTTAGTGTATTATTTTTCGGGTACAGTGTGCACCACACAGGGTGATTAGGGTGTGCCCAGGCACACCTGGCACACCCTGCGCGCACGCCTATGGGTACAGCGATGTACCCCGTTTCTGTGTTCCGGGCGCGCGTGCCCACCTACTCCCCAGTGATTTGACAATGATTCATGGCCCAGATGATTTTGTGATGGGACCCCTCGGGATGGTTCGGATGGGCGGACAGGAGATTCCGCGAAGGGGGGGAGGGGTTTCGCCGCTGCTCATCCAAAGCTGGAATCTCACTTCTCAGTTGGTAATTCAGACAGAAACATTGTAACAAAATTGTAACAAAATAGTAAAAAGACATTTTATTTGTTTTTGCTTCTTTACAATTTCAAACTAAGTAACATAAAGTCAGTTAAAAACAAAATGTAAAAAAGAAAAAGCGTTTTTCGGTGTATAATTGTTACATTAATAAAACGATGGAGTCAGGGCTGGAGCACATATGGTGTCAATACACTTTAATTAAGTGCAGTAATTCCCCTTTTCCTGAGTCAGACTGGCAGAAGAACTTTTTTCTGGTTAAGATTTATAGGATACAAATGGAAGGGACAGGGAAGTCCTGAGTGGAGCGTGAGTGCCCCCTATTGGCCACAAACCGCATTGCCTTTTATTACTGAAGAATTGAAGCTCCTTTTAAAGAGACCCTGTCCTGTCCCCGGACCAATCAATTCCACAGAAATCTTCCCTTAGGATCATGACCACCCACCATAACCCGCCGCGTCATGGACTCCGCTAGACCTCTGAAGGAAGGCCGTGGCATCTGGTACCGAGGCATCAGTAGTAGATCCTTCGCCCAGGAAAAAATGAAAAATAAATAAAGTTAGTGGTTATAAATACTGCAACTGAGAGTTCATTTACCCCAGATGCTCAGGGGGGGCGGGTTGCGGGGTGTTTGTGAGCGCATTTCCAACGCATAGCAACCAAAAAATAATGGATTCCTATGAATGCTTTTCACACCAGTGCGTTGTGTTGCATTTGTTCAGCGCTGATAAAAAAAAAAAGTAAGGCAGGCACTACATTTTTTTTTTTGTAGCACAGTGCAATGCACTGCATTCTAATGCATTCAATCGCACAGCAAGGCAAAAGAAAAACAAACACAACGCATGTAAAAGGCCTAAAAAAAAACACCCTGCACTGCAAAATGCACGCATTAACAGATGCAGGGCCGCCGGTAAGGCAGTACAGCCGGCCCTCCTGTATTGGGCCCCGGGCGACTGGTCTTGTCTCCGCCCCCTCCTGTAATTATTTGCAGGCAACCTGTAGTGTTCCACCACAACAAATAAAAAAAAAATGCCTCTTTTCTCCGAACGCAGCGCACCACAAAACAATGTGTACGCATTGTGGAGTGAAACGCGTTAGAGTGTTATTCACAATGAATGGCACCGCAACGCACTGATCACCGGTGCTCACCGGGTCCACGGGACCCGCAGCATCAGTGATCGCGGTAAGGAGCCAATGGCGGCGGCTCCTTACCACGTGATCGCGCCGTCCAATGACGGCGCGATCACGTGTGTAAACAAATCTGACGTGCGTCAGATCCGCTTGCCCGAGCGGGCGCGCACACGCGGTCAGGGCGCTCGGCGGGTCCACGGGACCCGCAGAGTCAGTGATCTCGGTAAGGAGCCAATGGCAGCGGCTCCTTACCACGTGATCGCGCCGTCCAATGACGGTGCGATCACGGATGTAAACACTGTCTCCTCTCCTCACCATTGCAGCGTGAGAGAGACGCTGCAATGGAGGAGAGAGATCAGTGCCACCAGTGCCCCACCTGTGCCCCACCAGTGCCCCACCATTGCCACCTGTGCCCCACCAGTGACACCTGTGCCCCACCAGTGCACAACACTGCCACATCAGTGCCACCTGTGCACATTAGTGCCAATCAGTGCCGCCTGTGCCCACGAGTGCCGCCTGTGCCCACGAGTGCCGTCTGTGCCCACGAGTGCCGCCTGTGCCCATCAGTGACGCCTGTGCCCATTAGTGCTGCCTGTGCCCATCAGTGCAGCCTGTGCCCACGAGTGCCGTCTGTGCCCATCATTGCCGTCTGTGCCCACGAGTGCCGCCTGTGCCCATCAGTGCCGTCTGTGCCCATCAGTGCCACCTGTGCCCATCAGTGCCACCTGTGCATATCAGTGCCAATCAGTGCTCATCTTCCCCCCCACCAGTGCTGCCTGTGCCCCACTAGTGCCATATGTGCCCACCAGTGCCACACCAGTTCCACCTGCACCACTGCAGTGCCGCCTGTTGGCTTGAAATGAGAGATGCTGTCAGTACTTCAGGTGTGATCAAATGGATCAATTTTCAGTAATTGGTACCATAGCTTGTAGACCCTATAACTTTCACCCAGACTAAATAATATGCAATTTTTTATTTGTTTACCAAAAATATGTAGCAGTATACATTTAGGCTAAATTTATGAGGAAAAATTACTTTTTTACAAAATGTTATAATAGAAATGAAGAAAAATTCATTTTTTTACAAAATTTTCGTTCTTTTTTCATTAATAGCGAAAAAAATAAAAACCGCAGAGGTGATCAAATACCACCAAAAGAAAGCTCTATTTGTGGAAAAAAAAGGACAAAAATTTCATTTGGCTACAGTGTTGTATGACTGAGTTATTGTCATTCAAACTGTGAGAGCACCGAAAGCTGAAAATTGGTCTGGTTATTAAGGGGTTTTAAGTGCCCAGTGGTCATGTGGTTAAAGGGGAATGCTGGGTGCTCTAGCTACCCCCTTATATCAGAGTTCTCCTTTACACCAGAGTCTGCAACATACCTTCTTACATCAGAGTTCCATCCCTACATCAGATTTCTTAGTGTTTCCCCTTAAATTGGAGTCCTAAGAGTTCTCCCTTACATCAGAGTCTGCAGAGTCCCCACTTATAATGTAAGAGAACTTTACGAGTTCGGATGTAAAGGGGAACTCTGTGGATTCAGATATAAAGGGGAACTCTGCAGATTCAGCTGAAAAGGGAACTTCTGTGGATTCTGACGTGAAGGTGAACTCTAAATATTCAGAGAAAAGGGGAACTCTGCAGATTCAGATATAAAGGGGAACTCTGCAGATTCAGATATAAAGGGGAACTCTGCAGATTCAGCTGAAAAGGGAACTTCTGTGGATTCTGACGTGAAGGTGAACTCTAAATATTCAGAGAAAAGGGAAAACTCTGCAGGTTCAGATATAAAGGGGAACTCTGCGGATTCAGATGTAAAAGGGGAACTCTGTGGATTCAGATATAAAGGGGAACTCTGTGGATTCAGATATAAAGGGGAACTCTGTGGATTCAGATATAAAGGGGAACTCTGTGGATTCAGATGTAAAAGGGGAACTCTGTGGATTCAGATATAAAGGAGAACTCTGTGGATTCAGATATAAAGGAGAACTTTGTGGATTCAGATGTAAAAGGGGAACTCTGCGGATTCAGCTGAAAAGGGAACTTCTGTGGATTCTGACGTGAAGGTGAACTCTAAATATTCAGAGAAAAGGGAAAAGTCTGCAGGTTCAGATATAAAGGGGAACTCTGAAGATTCAGATGTAAAGGGGAACTCTGAAGATTCAGATGTAAAGGGGTACTCTGAAGATTCAGATGTAAAGGGGTACTCTGAAGATTCAGATGTAAAGGGGAACTCTGAAGATTCAGATGTAAAGGGGAACTCTGAAGATTCAGATGTAAAGGGGTACTCTGAAGATTCAGATGTAAAGGGGTACTCTGAAGATTCAGATGTAAAGGGGAACTATGCATATTAAGATGTAAAGTGGAATTCTGTGAATTCAGATCTAAATGGGAACTCTGCGGATTCAGATGTAAATGAGAGACAATGAGGGGTGGAGTTCTGTAGTCTAGCTCAGTGGTTTCTCAGCTCCAGTCCTCAAGGGGTCCCCAACAGGTCATGTTTTCAGGCTCTCCATTATTTTGCACCGCCTTAGTAATTACCACAGCCGTTCCATCCGAGGGAAATCCTGAAAACATGACCTGTATTGAGGACTGGAGTTGAGAGACGCCGGGCTGACAACACTCCTGGGGATTTCTATGAAGCAGAGGCACCGCGTTGTCAGCCAGCTGCAGGAAGTTGGGAGCTCCCTGGACTTGTGTCGGGATTTCGGGGGACTTTCATTGGAGATGTTCTGAGGACTTTCTCAGTGACGAGTGTCAGAGCTGCGCAATATCAGGAGCACTTTTCTGACCGCCGCCTAATCCCAATGTAAACAGTGAGTGGCCCCCGAGCCGCGGAAGGTGTCAGCCATATCAGCTGTGAATAGAAGGTGTCACCGGAATTATCCAGAGATAAGGCGGGGTCATTACCTGGACTGTGTCAGATCCGGGGGGGCCCATGACAGACGCAGGGAATATCGGCCCCCGATCCCATAGAGCCGTGTGACTGGAAAACCGAGACTTTCATTTCCTGATTCTAAAATTATTTAACCATTTCAATACCGGGCACTTTCAGCCCTTCCTGCCCCCTAAATACCGGGCACTTTCACCCCTTCCTGCCCACCCCCAATAATGGGCACTTTCACCCCTTCCTGCCCCCCCGATACTGGGCACTTTCACCCCTTTCTGCCCCCCCCCATATACTGGGCACTTTCACCCCTTCCTGCCCCTCCAATACCGGACACTTTCACCCCTTCCTGCCCCCCCCATATACTGGGCACTTTCACCCCTTCCTGCCCCTTCAATACCGGACACTTTCACCCCTTGCTGCCCCGCCAATACCGGGCACTTTCACCCCTTGCTGCCCCCCCAATACCGGGCACTTTCACCCCTTGCTGCCCCCCCAATACCGGGCACTTTCACCCCTTCCTGCCCCCCAATACCGGGCACTTTCACCCCTTGCTGCCCCCCCCAATACCGGACACTTTCACCACTTGCTGCCCCCCCAATACCGGGCACTTTCACCCCTTCCTGCCCCCCCAATACCGGGCACTTTCACCCCTTGCTGCCCCCCCAATACCGGGCACTTTCACCCCTTCCTGCCCACCCCCAATAATGGGCACTTTCAGCCCTTCCTGCCCCCTAAATACCGGGCACTTTCACCCCTTCCTGCCCCCCGATACTGGGCACTTTCACCCCTTTCTGCCCCCCCCATATACTGGGCACTTTCACCCCTTCCTGCCCCTCCAATACCGGACACTTTCACCCCTTCCTGCCCCCCCCCATATACTGGGCACTTTCACCCCTTCCTGCCCCTTCAATACCGGACACTTTCACCCCTTGCTGTCCCCCCAATACCGGGCACTTTCACCCCTTGCTGCCCCCCCAATACCGGACACTTTCACCCCTTTCTGCCCCCCCAATACCGGACACTTTCACCCCTTCCTGCCCCCCCCATATACTGGGCACTTTCACCCCTTCCTGCCCCTCCAATACCGGACACTTTCACCCCTTCCTGCCCCCCCAATACCGGGCACTTTCACCCCTTGCTGTCCCCCCAATACCGGGCACTTTCACCCCTTGCTGCCCCCCCAATACCGGACACTTTCACCCCTTGCTGCCCCCCCAATACCGGGCACTTTCCCCCCTTCCTGCCCCCCCCCCAATACCGGGCACTTTCACCCCTTGCTGCCCCCCCAATACCGGGCACTTTCACCCCTTGCTGCCCCCCCAATACCGGGCACTTTCACCCTTCCTGCCCCCCAATACCGGGCACTTTCACCCCTTCCTGCCCCCCAATACCGGGCACTTTCACCCCTTGCTGCCCCCCCAATACCGGGCACTTTCACCCCTTGCTGCCCAGAGATATTTTTTTTAGCTTTCAGCACTATTGCACTTTGAATGACAATTGCGCGGTCGTGCTACACTGTACACATAGGAGATTTTTATAATTTTCTTCCCTCAAATAGAGATTTATTTTGGTGACATTTGATCCCCTCGGGGGGTCATTTTTTTTTGTTTTTTGATAAACATACTAAAAAAAAAAGATTCTCTGAGCTTCTGTCATAACATTTTTTTGTTCTCCTTCACTGATGGGCACTGATGGGCACTGATGGGGAAGCACTGATATGAAGAATTGATGGGCACCAATAGGCGGCACTGACATGCAGAACCGATGGGCACTGATAGGCGGCTGTGATGGGCACTGACAGGCAGCACTGATTGGCACTGATGAGGAGGTACTGATGTGTAAAATTGATGGGCACCGATAGGCGGCACTGATATGAAGCACCGATGGGCACTGATGGGCGGTGGTGATGGGCACTGACAGGCGGCACTGATTGGCACTAATGGGGAGGCACTGATATGTAGAATTGATGGGCACCAATAGGTGGCACTGATATGCAGAACCGATGGGCACTGATAGGTGTCACTGATGGGCACTCATAGGTGGCTGTGATGGGCACTGACAGGAGGCACTGATTGCCACTGATAGGCAGTACTGATTGGCACTGATGAGGAGGCACTGACAGGGAGACACTGATATGTAGAACTGATGGGCACCTATAGTCTGAACTGATATGCAGCACCGATGGGCACTGATAGGTGGCACTGATAGGTGACACTGATGGGCATTGATTGTCAGTGACAGGCAGCACTGATTGGTACTGATAAGGTGGCACTGATGGGCACTGATGAGGAGGCACTGATATGTAAAATTGGTGGGCACCAATAGATGGCACTGATATGCAGCACTGATGGGCTCTGACAGGTGGCACTGATTGGCACTGACAGGCAGCACTGATTGGCAGTGATGAGGAGGCACTGAGTCCCTCCTTACATCAGTTGTTCCCAGGCAGCGGAGTCCCTTGGCTCTGCCTCTCACAGATCGGTGTTGTGCCAACATTGGTTCCCTCTTTCTCTCAGTTGAGATCGGAACTCCGCCCCTCCAACCCTCTGCACTGCAGCTCCTCCCACTCTCCCTTGCAATCTTAATCTTAACCGCTCCCATTTTTAACATTGCAAGGGAGAGTGGGAGGAGCTGCAGTGCAAAGGGCTGAAGGGGTGGAGTTCGGATCTCCGCCTAGCTGAGACCTAGGGGGGAAAAGGGGAAAGATCTTGCGGCGGTGGCGGCGGCCATATTTTTGAAGCCAGAAACAGATCCGATGCCAAAAACAGTCCTGATTTCCAGGGGCACAAGCAAAATATGGATTGTCCCGGGAAAATCGGGACTGTTGGCAAGTATGAAAACGTATCAGTTCTTATGTGTTGCTTCATCTGTTTACATCCTTTAATTTGCCTGTTTACATCGGTTTTTGCATCCGTTTCGATCCGTTTACAGCAGCTTCTGTGGCTTTGATGACACCCAGATAGCATTGCTCCTCCCATGCTGCATTGCAGTTTTTAGCGGGTGACTTGTCCTTGCTGTGTCCCTCCTTGTCCTTGTCCTTGTGTGTGGGATCTGCGCTGTGCGATGGATTCCAACAATTTTTGGGACATTGTGACCTTGTTTGTCATATTTGCCAATATGTGGAGAAAGGAGAGCAAGAAAAAGCAGACTGTGGCCGGGGAATGGACTGGCCATCGGGACTACCGGGAGATTTCCGGTGGGCCGATGGCTCAGTGGGCCGGTCGGAGGTTTGCGGCGATCTACCCGTCAATCGCCGATAGCTGGCACCTTTGGCACCTTACGGGTAGAACTAGATTTAGGGAGCATGCAGAGTGGCGCAGGAAGCGTGTGTTATATGTTCTCTCTCCTGTCACGGCACTCACTCTGCTCCCCGGTGGCCCCTCCTCTCTTCTCGTCCATCCCAGGTGATGTCACAAGCAGATAGGGATGGACGAGAAGAGAGGAGGGGCCGCCGGGGAGCAGCGTGAGTGCCGTGACAGGAGAGAGAACATATTACACGCTTCCTGCGCCACTCTGCATGCTGGCTGGTAAACGATGTGCACCCTAATGTCCCCCGTGCCCTGATGTACTATGTCCCCCAGTCCTTGATGTGCCCTGTGCCCTGTGTCCTGATGTGCCCTGTGCCCTGATGTGCCATGTGCTCTGTGCCCCGATGTGCTGTGTCTTAATGTGGTGTGCCCTGATGTGCTATGTGCCCTGTACCTTGATGTGCCCCAGTCCCTGATGTACCCTTTGCCCTGATGTGCCCTGTGCCCCGATGTGCTGTGTCTTAATGTGGTGTGCCCTGATGTGCCCCGTGACCTGGTGTGCCATGTGTCCCTGGTCCTTATGTGCCCTGTGTCCTGATGTGCCCTGTGCTCTGATGTGCTATGTTCCCTGAGGTGCTATGTGCCCTGTGCCCTGATGTGCCCCAGTCCCTGATGTGCTGTGTTTCCTGATGTGCCCTGTGCCCTGATGTGCCATGTTCTCTGTGCCCCGATGTGCTGTGTCTTAATGTGGTGTGCCCTGATGTGCTATGTGCTCTGTGCCTTGATGTGCCCCAGTCCCTGATGTACCCTGTGCCCTGATGTGCCCTGTCCCCCGATGTGCTGTGTCTTAATGTGGTGTGCCCTGATGTGCCCCGTGACCTGGTGTGCCATGTGTCCCTGGTCCTTATGTGCCCTGTGTCCTGATGTGCCATGTGCTCTGATGTGCTATGTTCCCTGAGGTGCTATGTGCCCTGTGCCCTGATGTGCCCTGTGCCCCGATGTGCTGTGTCTTAATGTGGTGTGCCCTGATGTGCTATGTGCCCTGTGCCTTGATGTGCCCCAGTCCCTGATGTACCCTGTGTCCTGATGTGCCCTGTGCTCTGATGTGCTATGTTCCCTGAGGTGCTATGTGCCCTGTGCCCTGATGTGCCCCAGTCCCTGATGTGCTGTGTTTCCTGATGTGCCCTGTGCCCTGATGTGCCTTGTTCTCTGTGCCCCGATGTGCTGTGTCTTAATGTGGTGTGCCCTAATGTGCTATGTGCCCTGTGCCTTGATGTGCCCCAGTCCCTGATGTACCCTGTGCCCTGATGTGCCCTGTGCCCCGATGTGCTGTGTCTTAATGTGGTGTGCCCTGATGTGCCCTGTGACCTGGTGTGCCATGTGTCCCTGGTCCTTATGTGCCCTGTGTCCTGATGTGCCATGTGCTCTGATGTGCTATGTTCCCTGAGGTGCTATGTGCCCTGTGCCCTGATGTGCCCCAGTCCCTGATGTGCTATGTTCCCTGATGTGCTATGTGCCCCGTGCCTTGATGTGCCCCAGTCCCTAATGTACCCTGTGCCCTGATGTGCCACGTGACCTGGTGTGCCATGTGTCCCTGGTCCTTATGTGCCCTGTGTCCTGATGTGCCCTGTGCTCTGATGTGCTATGTTCCCTGAGGTGCTATGTGCCCTGTGCCCTGATGTGCCCCAGTCCCTGATGTGCTGTGTTTCCTGATGTGCCCTGTGCCCGTGTGCTGTGCCTCAATGTGGTGTGCCCTGATGTGCTGTGATGGGCCCTGATGTGATGTGCCCTGATGTGCTGTCAGGGCCGATCCTAGGGTCACAGGCGCCTGGGTGCAGAAATATTTCTGGCGCCCCCACATGGGCGTGGTCATTTTACTAACCCCTCCCCTTTACTAATGTTTCTATGGCAATGACTCTACCACAGAGATGCTCCCCTACGAAGTCTTCATTACCCCGGGATCCTTACATGATATCTTAACAATAAACAAAATACAGGAAGAGAAGCAGAGTACTTTATTGGGACCTGGAGGGGGGTCTCTGTGATGGACACAGAGAGGGCTTCTGTTAGAGTCTGTTAGATGTTCGGCGCCCCCACCTCTGCAGGCGCCTGGGTGAAATGCACCCTGCCTAGGATCGGCCCTGTGTGCTGTGCCCTGTACCCTGATGTGCTGCTCTGGGCCAGTCTGGATGAAGTCCAGGGCCACATTTTTGTCCCAGTCCAGCCCTGACTGTGACTAGGAGCTTCTCCTGGGAGACATCTCTGGCCGTGGTTCTCTTTGGGGATGTACTTCCTATTGTCCAACTACTGCCAGGGTCATAAGTGGCCTGGGTAGCGGGGTGTTTGTGCGGGGGGGCGGCTGGCTGGTTGGGATAATTGAGGAAGACACTTATTACGTGGAAAGGGTCGGTGGCGGTGACAGAATTTTTGCAGCTATTTTGCATGTTGATGTGAGGTGTCACCTTCCCGTCCAACCTCATCTGCTTGATCGGCGAAAGTGAAAGGCGATCTGTCTCACCGCGGCGGCCGTTGCGGCCATCCAATTAGTGAAATGATTAGCCCGGCTATCAACTCCCGGCAGCCCTGTGCCCTCTGACAGCTACAGCATAGCGCCGGTG
This sequence comes from Rana kukunoris, assembly GCA_029574335.1. Lineage (NCBI taxonomy): Eukaryota > Metazoa > Chordata > Amphibia > Anura > Ranidae > Rana > Rana kukunoris. Next base: position 152,312,834 of record CM056060.1, read on the forward strand.
CGGCACAAATTTCAGACCTGGATCCATCGTAAAGCTGGAGGAGAATTTTGTCTTTCTGAAGGTCTCGTGCGCACTGGGCGTAAAAAAATTATTATTTTAGGGGCATTTGCAGGGGCGTACCTTGAGCATTTGGCACCTGGGGCAGATCCTATACCTTGCACCCCCCCCTAGGGTGACCACGTGTCCCAGATTGCCCGGGAAAGTCCCGCATTTTGCAGGTCTGTCCCGGGCACCTTTATTCCAGGACAATACAGTGTCCCGGAATGAAACTGATGCAGCCAAAATAGCGCAAAAAATAAAAAATAAAAACCGCAACCCCTTCCTGCCCCCCCCCAATACCAGTCACTATCACCCCTTTCTTGCCCCCCAATACCGGGCACTTTCACCCCTTTTCTGCTCCCCCAATACCGGGCACTTTCACCCCTTCCTGCTCCCCCCCAATACCGGGCACTCTTACTCCTTTCCTGCCCCCAATACTGGGCACTTTCACCCCTTCCTGCCCCCCCCAATACCGGGCACTCTTACTCCTTTCCTGCCCCCAATACCGGGCGCTTTCACCCCTTCCTGCCCCCCCTATACCAGGCACTTTCACCCCTTCCTGCCCCCTCTATACCGGGCCCTTTACCCCTTCCTGCCCCCCTATACCAAGCAATTTCACCCCTTCTTGCCCTCCCAATACCAGGCACTTTCACCCCTTCCTGCCCCCCCCAATACTGGGCACTTTCACCCCCTCTTGCCCCCCCAATACCGGGCACTTTCACCCCCTCCTGCCCCCCCCTATACCGGGCACTTTCACCCCTTCCTGCTCCGCCCCCTATACCGGGCACTTTCACCCCTTCCTGCCCCCCTATACCGAGCACTTTCACCCCTTCCTGCCCCCCCAATTCCCAGGGACTTTCACCCCTTCCTGCCCCCCCAATACCGGGCACTTTCACCCCCTCCTGCCCCCCCAATACCGGGCACTTTCACCCCTTCCTGCCCTCCCTATACCGAGCACTTTCACCCCTTCCTGCCCCCCCAATACCGGGCATTTTCACCCCTTCCTGCCCCCCCTATATCAAGCACTTTCACCCCTTCCTGCCCCCCCAATACCGGGCACTTTCACCCCCTCCAGCCCCCCCCAATACCGGGCACTCTCACTCCTTCCTGCCCCCCCCATACCGGGCACTTTCACCCCTTCCTGCCCCCCCTATACCTAGCAGTTTCACCCCCTTCCTGCCCCCCCAATACGGGGCACTTTCATCCCTTCCTGCCCAGAGGCATTTTTAGCTTTCAGCACTATTGCACTTTGAATGACAATTGCGCGGTCGTGCTACACTGTACACATAGGAGATTTTTATCATTTTCTTCCCTCAAATAGAGATTTATTTTGGTGACATTTGATCACCTCTGGGGTCATTTTTTTTTTTTGATAAACAAACTAAAAAATGAGAAAAACATTTTTTTTTTGGGGGGGAGAAAAAGGACGTTAATTTAGGGAGCCACGTCGCACGACCGCGCAATTGTCAGTTAAAGCACCGTAGTCCCGAATGGCAAAAAGTGCTCTGGTCTTTGGGCAGCCAAATGATCCGGGGGGGGGGGGCTTAAGCGGTTAAATGTCCAGGGACTGGACGCAGCTTGCGAAGAGGATATATCCTCTTCTTGGACCGCGCCGCAGACGGTATGGCGGATTTGTTTCTAAGAAACCAAATAGAACTCTTTAGTGGTGTCTCGGCCTTCCTGGCTTTGTGCGGAGGTTGGAGTCATAATATCGCGGGGAAGCAGAGAAAGCCGACTTTTTCCGAATCCTGGTGACGGCATGAAGTCTAAATTAAACCCAGAAGCTGCGAGACAGTCCAGGAGGGGAGATTAGTTCACAGTCAGAATTAAGCATGTGAATAGAATCCTAAGGCTGCCAAGGAGGATACGCGCGGCTCGACGCGCTCTCTTAAAAACTGACCAAGCCCTAAATCTCCAGACTGAGCAAATCCTAAACAAAGAGGCCGTAAAACAAAAACTCGCCTGTTCCTCTCAAGTATGTTTTTAAAGGGAATCCATAGCCTTACAGTTGTGTAGAGCCGGGGCTCATCCTTCCGAGCCTTAGAGCCGGTGGGACGAATAAGTACATCTGGTTGTAGACCCCTAGCGACAACTATGGAGCCCAAAAGCCTGTCTGATGAGACTGATGATGGGGTTGATTTACGAAACTCCTACAAATTTATTGTAAAGGCACCCAGGCATGGACTGGCCATTGGGACTACCGGGAGTTTCCCGGTGAGCCGATGGCTTAGTGGGCCGGTCAGGTGCAGTCCTGGATCCGCTCCTCCCTGACAGCGAGTGTCAGGAGAAGCAGCAGCCGTCACTTGCTGGAGTGAGTATTGGCCTTTCTGCTCCCTCCTGCCCTATAGGGGGAGATAGACAGCCGGCAGACTTTCCTTCCTCCCTCCCCTTGTCACTTATCGCATGACTGGAGAGAGAACGATGCTGCCTTTCTGGAGAGCTGTGATTACATGTGGTAGGAGGAGGAGATGGGGGGGGGGGACACACCGATGGGGGACACTTTGATGGGGACACTCTGGTGCAATGGGGGACATTTTGATGGGGGACACTCTGGGGCAATGGGGGACACTCTGGTGCAATGGGGGACACTCTGATGGGGGACACTCTGGTGCAATGGGGGACACTCTGATGCAGTGGGGGACACTCTGATGCAAGGGGGGAAACTCTGATGGGGGACACTCTAATGCAATGGGGGACACTCTGATGCAAGGGAGAAACTCTAATGAAGGACACTCTAATGCAATGGGGGACACTCTGTTGCAAGGGGGGCTCTCTGATGCAAGGGGGGCTCTCTGATGCAATGGGGGACACTCTGATGTAAGGGGGGAAACTCTAATGCAAAGGGGGCTCTTTGCTACAAGGGAGGACACTGATGCAAGGGGGGACACGCTGATGCAAGGGGGGACACTGAAGGGGAACACTAATGCAAGAGGGACTTTCTGCAAGGGGGATCTCTGATACAAGGGGGACTCTGATGGGGGACACTCTGATGCAAGGGGGGCTCTGATGGTGGACACTCTGATGGGGGACACTCTGATACAAGGGGGACTCTCTGATGCAAAGGGGGCTCTGATGGGGGGGACACGGATGTAAGGGGGACACTCAAAATGAAAGTGGGCCGGTCTGGATGAAGTCCAGGGCCAAATTTCTGTCCCAGTCCAGCCCTGCGAGAGGCCGCTCCCTGCACGTTGGGCTCTACTACCAGGTACGTGACAAGATCGAATCATTATTCCCCCCCCCCCTCCCCATTGTATATACCTGTACAATATTTCCTGTCACCATTTAAATCTCACAAAGTGTGGCCCCTTGATGAAGGTGTGACAGCTTTTGTGGGCCCCTTCTACTTAAATTTGACACGTCTGCTCTTAAGACTTTGCTCCTTGGCCAGTCTAGGTGCAAACAACACCTTTTAGAGTTCAACTTTAATAACCAGATCCCGTCTCAGCGGCAGAAGTCGCACAACGCTACAAGTAATGGTGAGTAATGGGAGGAGTATGATGCAAGTAGCTTTTGACCCGTTTCAAGGGCCGGGCACAGTGACATAATCTTCAATCAAATCTAAAAATAGTATCCATCAAGGTATTTCCATTAGAACTCGGGTGCAGCTTTTTTTTTTTTGTTAAATATTTATTTGTACAGAAGGAAGCTTCTTGCTCGGTCTTGTTTTCCATCCACGATGAGTCTAAAGTTCCCTTAGAAAAATAAAAAATAAAACACGAAGGCGAAGACTTCTCCAACCTAAAGCCTAAATACAGGAAAAAGTCTTCTATCAAATTATATCTCTTAATTATTTACCAAAGGGGAGGCGACTGAATAATTAACCTAAGTAGCTTCAGAATCATTAGGATTTCCTAAGGATTGTATCCCTTGGAAAGGAGAGATGGAATTGGGTGGGGGATTTGTGAACCGTGTTGGTTTTTCCCTCCATGGAAAGAAAAACGGCAGTCATACAAGCGAAAGACCAATTTGCAAAAATATTCCCGGTGCCAGCTTAAGTTTCGTCTAGCGTTAAACAAAAATGAGTTACACTCTTGTCCGTCCTGAAGAGCGTTGCCGGAGCCTGCCGGGGGTTGTGGTCCATCGTCTGTCATTCTTGACTGTTGGGTCTTCTACAAGTTCATGTTTGTTCGGCTCTGGGATACAACTAGACTGACTTTTCTCTGTGATGGTTGGATTGTGCTTAGGAATTCTATGGTTCCTTCAGGTCTACAGCTAGGTTGACTTTGCTGATGCTCCCTGATTGATGATTGTAACGGTATGGCCCGTAGGACCCAGAGGTCCTTGAAGGGTGTGGGGTACTCCTGTTTCAGCTTCACCAATGACTCTTGTGCCTAGGGTCATCCTATGTCCACTAGGGGCATAGGATGACTGAGAAATTATATCTTGGATTGCATGAGATGGGACAGTAATGATAATTCACAATGTATTGCAGGATATCTTTAAATATTACAGGTGGTTAATTCTGAACCCAACAGGTCAATAGGACAGTGATTTATTCAATGTGGAACATAGGTAATTAAGTATGCTACTGTCATGTAACTTAACTTTAGTTTGGCTTCTTAAAGACCTGTTTATTGTGTGATGCCAATTAACACTGTATTGTGTGAATTTCTATTGATGATAGATGTGGAATGTGAATTAGCACCCTCTAAAGGTCAGATGTCTGACTTATGTTTACTAAAGGAATGTGTATTGAATAACAGGTGAGATAAGCTGACTTGTCAGCTGTAGTGATTAGCTCATGTTAATTATGTCAGACCTGGAGTCGGAAAGTCTGACTAAAAGATGGGTATTGGGCTCATTGTATAATGTTGTTGGTGGAGTTAAGCCATTGTTTTTTGTGGTTCCTAAACTGTATAAAGCGTGATTTTTACCATTAAAGATCTATCCGTTTTGAACCAGAGAACAGAGCTGTGTCTCGTTTGTCTGGGGAAAATCTATGTGGATCGTGTCTGCTGGATTGTGGAGTTTCGAGAAGCTGTCTTGGGTTGGTGGAATGGAATATCGTAAACTGCGTTAACCCCTGACCGTTACAATGATATTCTCAGAATCGAATTCTTGAATTATAATTACGCTCTTCCAAAGTCCTTCGGGGTATTGCTTTTTCTAATTATCTCTTTTTTTGCCACCTACTGTCCTAACCATGATAAGGAACCGCAAATCACTAGACATGGGCCTTCGTTTTCATCTGAATGCATTTCCGTTCGTTTTTCGTGTTTGTTTTAACAAACGATAACGAAAGCACAGAGTCCGAAATTCTCAAGATCCGACATAAAAAATGCTTTATTTTCGTTGTGACAACAGTTTGATACAGATAGAAGATTCAACATGACGGTGTCAATAGTGATCTGAGTCTATCGAAAAGATTTGACATAAAGATAAAAGATTTGACATTATAAAGAAATGAAGATTCGACGTACAGAGAAAAGAGTCGACAAAGAGAGAAAAGAGTCAGCATAGAGAGAAAAGACTCAACATAGTGAAAAAAGATTTAATAAAAAGAGAGAAAAGATTCAACATAGAGAGAAAAAATTTGACATAGAGAGAAAAGATTCAATAAAAAGAGAGAAAATATTCAACATAAAGAGAAAATATTTGACATAGAGAGAAAAGATTTGACATTATAGAGACATCAAGATTCGACATAGAGAGAAAAGAGTCATCATAGAGAGAAAATAGTCGACATAGAGAGAAAAGACTCAACATAGAGAAAAAAGATTCAGTAAAAAGAGAGAAAAGATTCAACATAGAGAGGAAAAAATTGACATAGAGAGAAAAGATTTGACATAGAGAGAAAAGATTTGACATAAAGAGAAAAGATATGACATAGAGAGAAAAGACTCAATAAAAAGAGAGAAAAGATAGAAAAGATTTGACATAGAGAGAAAAGATTCAATAAAAAGAGAGAAAATATTCAACATAAAGAGAAAAGAGAAAATATTTGACATAGAGAGAAAAGATTTGACATTATAGAGACATCAAGATTCGACATAGAGAGAAAAGAGTCATCATAGAGAGAAAATAGTCGACATAGAGAGAAAAGACTCAACATAGAGAAAAAAGATTCAGTAAAAAGAGAGAAAAGATTCAACATAGAGAGGAAAAAATTGACATAGAGAGAAAAGATTTGACATAAAGAGAAAAGATATGACATAGAGAGAAAAGACTCAATAAAAAGAGAGAAAAGATAGAAAAGATTTGACATAAAGATAAAAGATTTGACATTATAAAGAAATGAAGATTCGACGTACAGAGAAAAGAGTCGACAAAGAGAGAAAAGAGTCAGCATAGAGAGAAAAGACTCAACATAGTGAAAAAAGATTTAATAAAAAGAGAGAAAAGATTCAACATAGAGAGAAAAAATTTGACATAGAGAGAAAAGATTCAATATTATAGAGATATTAAGATTCGACAAAGAAAAGAGTCATCATAGAGAGAAATTAGTCAACATAGAGAGAAAAGACTCAACGTAGAGAGAAAAGAAAATATGTCGACTCTTTTCTCTCTATGTCGAATCGCCATTGTAACGAGACCCTTGCTCGCTCGGTTCCGCTCTCCCGACACTCCTCTGCTACTATTGGATCAGATTGCAGATCGCAACGTCTGATGGTTCGGTCATCCAAGGCTCCGGGATCCGAACTACAGCTATGTGCCGTTCGGAATCCATTAGAACAAACACCAGGCAGGCTGTATGTAAGTTCAAACAAGAAGACTTTTATTGGAAGCACACAACACACTTTTATACAGCATTTGGAACATCCCGCCCCCAACAACCGCTTTCCTATTGGTCAATTGTAAAGTACATGTAGTTCTCCTTCAGGTCCTGTTAGCCATGCAAATGAGGACTTGAAAATGGGTTCAGCAGGGATTGGTCCGATAGCTTGAATAGAAGGACTGCTATGTGTAATGAGACAGAAGCCCCAGGGGGCAATCAATGTACACAATAGCCAGACACAGAACAATGGAGCGGTCTGGAGCCCTAAGACAGGGCAGAAGACCCCCCACTGTGTAACAGATTTCCAGGAGGAACACTTCTGCATTCCAAGGTCCATGACAGTCATGTCTCTATAATGTCGAATCTTTTCTCTCTATGTTGACTCTTTTCTCTCTATGTCATATTTTCATGTCTCTATAATATCGAATCTTTTCTCTCTATGTCATATTTTCATGTCTCTATAATATCGAATCTTTTCTCTCTATATAGAATAATCTCGGACCAATAGAGTTAGGTTAGGCACATTTGACCGCAGGTTCGATAGACACAGATCACTATTGTCACCGTCATGTCAAATCTCCTATCTATATCAAACTGTTGTCGCAACTAAGCAAAAATAAAGCATTTTATATGTCGGATCTTTCGGATTTCAGACTCTGCACATTCTTTATCGTTTGTTAAAACGAGCGCGAAAATCCCCAAAATTCAGACGAAAATGTCATGCTCCCAACTTTGTGGGAAGAGTTTGGGGACGGCCCATTCCTGTTCCAAGATGACTACCCACCGGTGCACAAAGCAAGGTCCATAAAGACATGGATAAGCGAGTCTGGGGGGGAGGAACTTGACTGGCCTGCACAGAGTCCTGATCTCAACCCAAAAGAACACCTTTGGGATGAATTAGAGCGGAGACTGTGAGCCAGGCCTTCTTGTCCAACATCAGTGCCTGACCTCACAAATGCTCTTCTGGAAGAACGGTCAAACATTCCCATAGACACACTCCTAAGCCTTGTGGACGGCCTTCCCAGAAGAGTTGAAGCTGTTATAGCTGCAAAGGGCGGGGCCAACTCAATATTGAACCCTCCGGACTAAGACTGGGATGCCATTAAAGTTCATGGGCGTGTAAAGGCAGGTGTCCCAATACTTTTGGTGATATAGTGTACATGTAAAGCACTGCATAAATTGCCAGCGCTATATAAATACCTGTAATAAATAAAATAAAAAAATCTTGCACATGATTGGATGATGGAAGTCAGCAGCGCTTTCGCTCATTTACTATGCTCTGGGGCATATGCCTTTCACTTACGGGCATTCTTCTGACACTGATGTTGCTAGGCAGACTATTGAAACACCTTTACTGACAGATCCCCTGCAGATTGTGTAAGTTTTCCCACTTACAAAGAAATTAAAGGTTTATAACAGTGGCGGCTGGTGATCAAAATTTTTGGGAGGGCGCAAACAAACTGAAAAATAAAAATCAAATGCAGCCACTGTGCCCATCAAATGCAGCCACTGTTACCATCAATTGCCGCCACTCCCATCAAATGCAGCCACTGTGCCCATCAAATGCAGCCACTGTGCCCATTAAACGCAGCTACTGTGCCCATCAATTGCCGCCACTGTCATATAATGCAGCCACTGTGCCATCAAACGGAGCCACTGTGCCCATCAAATGCAGCCACTGTGCCCATCAAACGCATCCACTGTGCCCATTAAACGCAGCTACTGTGCCCATCAATTGCTGCCACTGTCATCAAATGCAGCCACTGTGCCATCAAACGGAGCCACTGTGCCCATCAAACGCAGCCACTGTGCCCTTTAAACATAGCCACTGTGCCCATCAAATGCAGCCACTGTACCCATAAATTGCCGCCACTGTATCATAAAATGCAGCCACTGTACCCATCAATTGCCGCCACTGTGTCATCAAATGCAGCCACTGTACCCATCAATTGCTGACACTGTACCCATCAATTGCTGACACTGTGCCCATCAACTGCTGTGAGTGTGCCCATCAACTGCCTTGGCTCTAATCAGGTGCTTTCACAAAATTACCCCGCCGCTGTAATTCAGGTGCCCAGCGCCCGAAAAGGGGTCGGGAACATGAATAGGGAGAGGCAGCAGTGACCATGGATAGATTCATGCATGCCCGCGTGGCTCGAAAATTCAAAGTGACGTTCAGGTACGTTACTTTGTGCAGAATGGCGACCGCATATGTGCAGAACAGCCAAGCAGCTAGCATTTTCAAAAAAAAGAGGTCAGCCTTGGCAGTTCCAATATTTCCTACACAGGTTCACATTAAAATGGAACACCAGCCCAAATGATTTAGTTTTTTTTTTTTGTATGTGTTCGTTTTGAGAGCGGGGGAAGGGTTAGAGCACGGATGCTCAACCCATGGCCCTCCAGCTGTTGCAGAACTACAAGTCCCATCATGCCTCCAACTTTGGGAGCCTTGCTTGTAGCTGTCAGCCCTGCAATGCCTCATGGGACTTGTAGTTCCTCGACAGCTGGAGGGCCATGGGTTGAGCACCCATGGGTTAGAGCCTCGTTGGGTGCGATTGGCCCCTCGCTTCCTCTGGACCGCGGACAGGAACGGGTTAATGCTCACGTCATCCTTACAGCCCCGGGAAGTTCTCTTCACTTTAATTATGAAAAGTTTTTTTTTGCTCTGCTAAGTAAGATAAATGAGCCCAGTTGGGGAATCCGCATTCTCGCGGCGTTATGTCATCGCCCTCCCTCCCCATGTGCTCCGGGTTTAATAAGGCGACCGGGGAGCTGTTTTTGCACAGAAGTCGGTTTCATCCCTCCTAATGCAAAGTAAATTAAGTGGGAAGTCAATTACTGGCCACATCAAATCCATATCAGATGGGAAATTGGTGAAGAATTCGAGATCTGGAAACAAAAAACCACACAGGCAGTTCTGTGCAAAGGGGGGTATTTAAAGGGAACCTGTCACCTATACCAACTGGTTTGTTTTAGTTGAAGCACCATGCGGAGGCTGTACTGTGAACGTTTTTCGATTATCCAATTTGTACCTGGTATTTCTTATGCCCTGTACACACGAGCGGGTTTTCCCGTCGTAAAAAACAAACAAAAAAGAAAAATTGGTTTCCCAGACGGAATTATTCTGCCTTGCATACACGAGGTCACACAAAAGTCTGGTGAACTTTTGACTGCCAACAGGGCCGCCATCAGGAATTATCGGGTCCCTTACACAGCTCAAAGAGTAATGGCAGAGGAGGGCTTAAATACCCGCCCAGCAGCCAGCATCAGGTCGAGAATGTAGCAGAGTACAATATTAAACTCCACGATCTCCGCTGATAACCAGGGTAAATCCACAGTCAGCATCGAAAAGTAAGGCAATGTCCCAAATCTCCCCAGTAACCGGACAACACACAGCTCTGAGAGTCAACTAACTTTTTATTCACAGGCTTCCATATTTATAGAATTCCCCATGCAAGGGGTTTCCAAACAGCCAAATAGATTTAACAGGGGTAATACAGGGAGGACCAGATGGGGAACTTAACAGTTTGGATAATTCTCCCATCAGGCATTGCTGCACAAGGGAAAAGTCGGTTGATAGCTGGGGTCTGGGGTTATGTGTTGTGGGAGTTCGGTTTAAAACTGCCGAACACTGATTGGGCAACATAAAACTAAGTACTTGAATGCTAGTGGCTTACGGCTGCCAGCATATGAATTACTATGCCCACATAAGACCCAGCAGAATACATAGCATATAATACAGACAACCTTTTGGCATGTAACGTCCAGCGTTCCAGAAGTGGCTAGGTTTGCCACAATGCTCCCCCAGAACCAAGCCGGCATACACAGTCTGATCCCAACGGATCGGCTTGGGGATGTCCGGGGGTGTAATTTCACAGATCACTTTTCAAGTTCAGTTTGTCTAGATAACCCGTCGGCATTACCGTTTTGCTTCCCTGGTCGGTAGTGGATTGTAAAGTCAAACGGCTGCAGCGCCAAACTCCAGCGCAGCAGCCGGGCATTGTCTCCCGCCACACGGTTTAGCCACACCAACGGGTTGTGATCTGTGAGTAGCGAAAAAGGTTGTCCATACAAATACGGCTGCAACTTTTTGAGGGCCCACACCACGGCCAGGCATTCCTTCTCAATGGCGGCGTAGCTTACTTCTCGTGGCAATAACTTTCGGCTCAGGTAAGCTACGGGGTGTTCTCCGCCATCGGCTCCCACTTGGCTCAGCACTGCTCCCAATCCAAACATTGAAGCGTCCGTATGGACAAGGAATCTTTTAGTTGGATCAGGAGCAGCAAGTACAGGGGCATTAGTTAGAGCAGTCTTTAGTTGTTGGAATGCCTGATCACACTCTGGGGCCCAGACAACCTGTCGGGGCAGGTTCTTGCGTGTCAAGTCAGTCAAGGGTTTGGCCAGGGCACTATAATTGGGTACGAATTTTCTATAGTACCCCGCAGTACCTAGAAACGCTAGCACTTGGGTTTTCGTCCTGGGGGTGGGCCATTTAGCTATGGCTTCAACTTTAGCTGGTTCGGGTTTCTGTCGCCCGCTCCCCACCCGGTGGCCCAAGTACTGCACTTCGGCCATCCCTATATGACACTTGCTGGGTTTCAGCGTTAACCCTGCCTCTCCAATACGATCTAGAATGGCCCCTATGTGTTGTAGGTGCTCTGCCCAGGTCTGGCTAAATATGGCGATGTCGTCTAAATAGGCACATGCGTATTCCTGGAATCCGTCCAATAACCGATCGACCATCCGCTGAAAAGTTGCCGGAGCGTTCTTCATCCCGAATGGCATGACCCGAAATTGATACAGGCCAAACGGGGTGACAAACGCCGACTTGGGGATGGCCTCCTCGGCCAGTGGAATCTGCCAGTATCCCTTACATAAGTCTATGGTAGTGAGATACCGGCCCCGTGCCATCTTATCCAGCAGCTCGTCTATCCGGGGCATCGGATAGGCATCAGACACCGTTTTGTCATTTAGCCTCCGGTAGTCGACACAGAAACGTGTCGTGCCATCCTTCTTTGGTACCAGCACTACTGGCGATGCCCAGGGGCTATCGGAAGGTTCGATAAACCCTAGCTGCAACATCTCGTCAATCTCAGTCTTCATATGCGTCCTGACTGCTTCAGGGACACGATATGGGGTTTGCCGCATAGGTAGCTGTCCCGGGGTCTCGACTCAGTGAGTGGCCAGCGGAGTGTACCCAGGTAAATTGGAGAAGGTAGCCCCTTTAGCTACAATCAGCTCTTGTACCTGGGCACGCTCCTGAGGGCTTAGCCGCTCCCCCAGCTGAACCCCCTTGGAGGGCTCCGTCTGTCCCTCCTGTTCTAAGAGGTCAGGTAGTGGCAGATTCTCCTGATCCTCCGAGGCGGAAGCGCATATGGCGGCCACGTCCTCTATCCTCTCATGGTATGGTTTGAGCATATTCACGTGGAACATGCGTCTCTCCCCTACCCCTGAGCAGGGGCCAATCACATAGGTGGTATCACATCTCTGTTCCACCACCTGGTATGGGCCTTGCCAGATGGCCTGCAGCTTGTCTGTGCGGACCGGTTTTAAAATCAAAACCTTTTGTCCCACCTGAAAGCTGCGGTCTCTGGCTCCCCTATCGTACCAGCGGCGCTGACGTTGTTGGGCCGCCCGGAGGTTGGTGCGCACAGCCTGGGTTAGCGCCTCCAGACGGTCCCTGAACTCCAGTACGTAGGATACAATAGGGGTTCCGTCTGGGCTACTCTCCCCCTCCCAATGCTCTCTAATTAGGTCTAGTGGCCCTCGCACCCTTCTCCCAAACAGTAATTCAAAAGGGGAAAACCCTGTTGACTCTTGGGGTACCTCTCTATAAGCGAAGAGCAGATGGGGTAGAAAGCGCTCCCAGTCTTTATGAGCCTCTCCAAATGTACGGAGCATCTGCTTCAGCGTACCATTAAACCTTTCGCATAGACCATTGGACTGGGGGTGGTACGCCGAATTTACTATTGGCTTAATGCCACATATCTTCCATAGTTGTTGGGTTACCTCGGCGGTGAACTGGGTGCCTCTATCGGATATGATTTCTTGGGGAAACCCCACCCTGGAAAATATTTTCATTAAGGCCTCTGCCACAGTTTCGGCATGAATGTTTGTGAGGGCTATAGCCTCGGGGTACCGGGTGGCATAGTCCACTACAGTTAAAATATATCTTTTCCCGGAGGGACTGGGTTTTGGTAAGGGCCCCACTATATCTACGGCCACCCTACTGAAGGGTTCTTCAATAATGGGAAGAGGACATAACTTGGCTTTGTGGCGGTCACCTCGCTTGCCTACTCGCTGGCAAATGTCACAGGAGGTGCAGTATTGCCTCACATCCTTGGAGATCCCTGGCCAGAAGAAAGCGTGGGTCAACCTGTATCGGGTACGTGTCATCCCCAGATGCCCAGACAGGGGAATGTCGTGGGCAATCCGAAGCAGTTCTTGCCTATACTTTTGGGGAACCACTAACTGTTTAGTCGTTACTGTGGCCGACCCTCCCACTCCTCTTTCAGCAATGCGGTAAAGTAGCCCTTTCTCCCAGGTGTACCGCTCCCCCTCTAGCCCAGCCTGGTCAGCGTGTACCCTGTCCCTGTATACCTGTAGCGTGGGGTCTGACCTCACCTCGGCCTCAAACTTAGTCGGGGTATCCCAGGACATACGTATCGTGTGGGGGTCATGGTCTCTTACCGGAGCCTCAGAGTGTGTCGGTGGAACCGTGGTGCGAGCCTGTTGCCGTGTGGTCACTGGATGGGCTTCCTGGTATGGGGCCTGGGGTACAAAAGCAGAGGTCATCTGGCCCAAGTCATTTCCCAGCATAACATCTGCTGGTAAATTTTGCATGAGGCCCACTTCTACCGTCCCCCCTCCCACACCCCAATCCAAATGTACTTTGGCAATGGGTAGTCGGTACACTGCTCCCCCTGCCACTCGTACTGCCACTGATCCGCCAGTGTGTGCCGAGTCAGGGACCAAATGGGGTGCTATCAAGGTTAAAGTAGCTCCTGAATCCCGAAGTCCCTGGACTTCTTTCCCCTCCAAGGTCACTGGCTGTCGATGATGCTGCCGGTTATCCGTGGCTCGGACTGTCATCACCTCATGCAAGATTCCCAGGGGTTCTTCCGCTGGAATGCTCAACATCTCTTGAGTGGCCGGCTCCCGTTGATAATGATGGGCAGCAGCCCTTGGTGCCGGGTTTGGTCGGCCTTGGTTCCAGGCGGGTCTGCCCCGGTTTTGGGTGCACTCGCGTGCCATATGTCCCCACTGTTTGCAGGTGTGGCATTGGATGTTGGCACGTCCGTTATATCTGGAGGGTGGTGGTAAAGTCCCTTGGGATTGACGAAAAGGGGAGGCTGTGAGACCGGGGGGTGGTAGAGTACTGGGTGGTCCCGCGGGTCGAGGATAACTCTTGGTTAGGGGCCCATGATGTCTCCTTGCATCAAAATGCTGATCCGCTAATCGAGCCGCTTCGGTTAGGGTGAGAGGTTTCCTGTCTCGCACCCATTCTTGTGCCTCTGGGGACAAACCGTTGAAGAATTGCTCCAACAGCATTAACTGTCTCAATTCCTCCATAGTAGTGGCTTGGCTGGCTTGTATCCACCCTTGGGAAGCTTGGTCCAGCTTGTGTGCCCATTCAGCATGTGAATCCTTCTCTGGTTTGCGCAGGTTTCTAAACTTGCGCCGGTATGCCTCTGGAGTAATGGCGTATCTCTCTAATATCGCTCGCTTCACTTTATCATAATCCTTGCTGTCCTCACTGGGTACAGCGCGATATGCTTCTGCTGCCCGACCTGCCAGCTTGCCTGCTAGCAATGGGACCCATACTGTCCGTTCCAAGTAATGTAAATCACACAGTCTCTCAAAATCCTGTAAATACCCATCAATCTCATCCTTCTCTTCGCAAAACATTTTAAAGGCATGATAGGGAATTTTGGGTTTTACCTGGTTGTAGAGTGACCCAGTAGTGGATTCTGCTCGAGACTGTGTATACTGCGGACTGTGTGCCATCACGTACTCCTGCACATTCGCCATTACCATGTGCAGCATGGCATCTGATATAGGCTGTGGCAAAAATTCCAGCCTGGTCCTCATTTCTCTCTGGTAGAGGGTTTCTTCCATGGCTGCTGGTGGTGTAGCACTGCGGGCTCTGTCTCCCTCCATCAGCTCGGCAGTTAGTACAGCTTTGGATTTGTTGCTGGCTACCTTACCCCTGGCTTCTAGCAGTTCCTTTAATGTCTGCCGCTTTAGCCTAGAATAATCCGTCTCCATTTACATTGGTAGTTCACATTGCACAAATTGCGCTTATCGGCTGTAAGGTTGGATCCCGTCGCTTGCCACCAAATGTAGCGGAGTACAATATTAAACTCCACGATCTCCGCTGATAACCAGGGTAAATCCACAGTCAGCATCGAAAAGTAAGGCAATGTCCCAAATCTCCCCAGTAACCGGACAACACACAGCTCTGAGAGTCAACTAACTTTTTATTCACAGGCTTCCATATTTATATAATTCCCCATGCAAGGGGTTTCCAAACAGCCAAATAGATTTAACAGGGGTAATACAAGGAGGACCATATGGGGAACTTAACAGTTTGGATAATTCTCCCATCAGGCATTGCTGCACAAGGGAAAAGTCGGTTGATAGCTGGGGTCTGGGGTTATGTGTTGTGGGAGTTCGGTTTAAAACTGCCGAACACTGATTGGGCAACATAAAACTAAGTACTTGAATGCTAGTGGCTTACGGCTGCCAGCATATGAATTACTATGCCCACATAAGACCCAGCAGAATACATAGCATATAATACAGACAACCTTTTGGCATGTAACGTCCAGCGTTCCAGAAGTGGCTAGGTTTGCCACAGAGACTAATTAAGAGAAACTGCTGGGAGACACCTGCTGGGGGACACTGGAACTACAACCACTCTGGGAAGCACCAGCTGGTGATTCAGGTCCTGACAGCTGTCCTCGCACACTTTGGGGGGAGGGTTATCATGCCATCCTGAGTGACCCTGCACCAAAGTTTGGCAAGACCGGGGCCGCCATCAGGAATTATGGGGACCCTTACACAGCTTCAGGCATGGGCCCCCTGGAGCAGAGAACCGGGGTGGGTGCTGCCGCCTTAAATTGAGAAGCGGGAGGTGCCGCCGCTAATTGAGAGAAGCGGGGGATCGTGAATTGAGAGGCGGGAGGGGGGGGGGTGCAACGAATTGTGGGTGTTGCCCTGGGGACCTTTGGGCCCTTACAAAAAAATAAAAAATATATATATATATATTATATATATAAAAAAATAAAATAAAAAATATATAAAAAAACAGGGGGGACCTCTGGGCCCTTTAAAAAAAAAAATATATATATATATATATATATATATATATATATATATATATATATATAATGTTGCCGTGAGCAGTAACAATAAGGTTGGGTATTGTACATGGGGCCTGGCAGGAGGTTGGTGAGAATTGAGCAGTAATAATAAGATTGGGTATTGTACACAGGGCCTGGCAGGAGGCTGGTGAGCCTTGAGCAGTAATGAAAAGATTGGGTATTGTACACGGGCCTGGCAGGAGGATGGTGAGCCTTGAGCAGTAATGAAAAGGTTGGGTATTGACTGTTGGCACTCTTACCAACTGGGCGGCCCACCAGAGCACATGTGGGTGGAGAATCGAAGCTGCAAAACATAGCAAAAGATACTAAAGTGGGCCACCAAGAGGCGGCACATCTCCCTATAAAACCGTGAAGGACCGTGCTATAAAAAGAATATACAGTGGAACCTCAGATTACGAGCATAATCCGTTCCCGGAGAATCCTCGTAATCCAAAGTACTCGCATATCAAAGCAAGTTTCCCCATTGAAGTCAATGGAAATGAAAATAATTTGTTCTGCATTGACTTCAATGGCATACAATACCGCATGTGGCCATAGGTGGAGGGGGGCGCCAGAGAGCCTAAGAAACACCCGGAAAGGCCCCGAGGACAGCTTGGCTGAAGTCAGAAAACCACGGAAAGGCTCGGGAACTGAATATTTCCGAAACTGGGTCAAGTTTTTTTTAAATACAACGCTCGTATTGCGAAAACGCTCATTAACCGCGTGACTCGCAATCTGAGGTTCCACTGTAGTAATAAACGGTACCTACAGTACATTCTCAACTTACTGTATATAGGTACAAATTGTTGGAGGCCTAAACTGACTTTAATGGTACACAATACTTCATACAGTATCTATTTACCAAACTAAAAGAAAAAGAAAAAAAAAAAAACTTTTTTTTAAATTTTAATGTTTAGTCTTGAACGTAAAAACAGAAGGATATGACAAAAGAACAGATAAATAAAAATAATAAAATAATAATAATGAAGAAATATATATAATAAGAGGGAGAGAAGGATATGATAAAAGAAGAGATAAATAAAATAAAAAAATAATAATAATGAAAAAAAATATATAATAAAAGGGACAGGAGGATATGAGAAAAGAACAGATAAATAAAAATAATAATAATGGAAAAAAATTATAATAAAAGGGACAGAAGGATATGACAAAAGAACAGATAAATAAAAATAATAAAAAAATAATAATGGTAAAAAAAATAGTAATAAAAGGGACAGAAGTATATTGCAAAAGAACAGATAAATACAAATAATAAAATAATAATGATGAAAAGAAAAAAAGAAAAATAATAAAATAATAATAATGAAAAAAATAATAATAAAAAGGACCGAAGGATATGACAAAAGAACAGATAAATAAAAATAATAAAATAATAACGATGAAAAGAAAATAATAATAAAAGGGACAGAAGGCTATGACAAAAGAACAGATAAATAAAAATAATAAATAATAATAATAATAATAATAATAGAAAACAATTATAATAAAAGGGACAGAAGGATAAGACCAAAGAACAGATAAATAAAAATAATAAAATAATAATGATGGAAAGAAATATAATAATAAAAAGGACAGAAAGATATGACAAAAGGACAAAATAAAAAAATGCACAAAATAAAAATGATAACATAATAATATATAAAATAATAAAAAGGACAGATGGATATATGAAAAAGGATTAGCAGAGTCTTGGTAACAGATAAGGAAAGCCTGCAAAGCCTGTAAAACGTTCAATGTTCCACCACCTCACTGCATTGAAAATACCTGTACATTCACATTCAAAATTACAGATTTCCTAACATTAAAAAAAAAAAAAAAAAACATCCCGGTGTTAAAAAATAAAGACAGAAAATGTTTTTTTTTTTATGTTTTCATACCTATCCCATTCCCAGATTTCAGCAGAAACATAGGCAGACAGGCACAATAGAAAGTGATAAAAAAAGTATACATTTTATATATACAGTATGTAAATTTCAACTTGAGATTCTGAGCTCTGTGAACAACATTTTTTTTCACAGCACATATAAGGTTAGACACAATACCTTCATATATATTTACTAAAAAAAAAAGATCATAAAAATAGAAGGATATGACAAAAACAAAACAAAAAAAAGATGAATAAAAAATATAATAATAAAAAAAAAAAGAATGAAAGGAAAAGAAGGATATAGGACGAAGGATTCTCAGAGTCTAAAGAACAGATAAGGAAAGCCTGTGTATAGAAAATATTGGTTCAAATCCTTTTTTATTTTTTGCTACCTAACCTATTACCAGTTTTTAACTGAAACATAGGCAGGCAGACACAATACAAAGTGAGAAACAGTATAAATAAGTTTTATGTATCTAAATTTGAACTTGAGCTTCTGAGCTCAGTGAACAACACATTACTTGGATATGGACACAATACTAAAAGGATATGAATAAAAAAATAAAAATGAAAGAAGGATATAGGACGAAGGATTCCCAAAGTCTAAAGCACACATAAGGAAAGCCTGTATAAAGGAGCATATACTGTATATATATATACTGTATATATAAAATGTATTTATACTTTTTCTCACTTTCTATTATGTCTGCCTGCCTATGTAAAAACTGGGAATAGGTTAGGTAGCAAAAAAATAAAAATGATTTGAACCAATATTTTCTGTCTTTATTTATTAACAAATACATTTTAAAACTTTTTTTTTTTTTTTTTAAGTTAGGAAATCTAAAATCTAAAAAAAAAAAAAATGATGGGTATTTTCAATGCAGTGAGGTGGTGGAGTACTAAATATATATATATATATATATATATATATATATATATATATATATATATATGTGTGTGTGTGTGTGTGTGTAAATTTCAACTTGAGATTCTGAGCTCTGTGAACATTTTTTTTCACAGCACATATAAGGTTAGACACAATACTTTCATATCTATTTACTAAAAGAAAAAGATCATAAAAACAGAAGGATATGACAAAAAAAAGATGAATAAAAAAAAGAATAATAAAAAAAGAATGAAAGGAAAAGAAGGATATAGGACAAAGGATTCTCACAGTCTAAAGAACAGATAAGGAAAGCCTGTGTATAGAAAATATTGGTTCAAATGCTTTTTTATTTTTTGCTACCTAACCTATTACCAATTTTTAACTGAAACACAGGCAGATAGACACAATAGTAAGTGAGAAAAAGTATAAATAAGTTTTATATATATATATATTAGGGCTGTGCAAATTAACTTTTAATTAATCGATTAATCTTTAATTTTTTTGATCGATCAAAATATTTTTGATCGATTAAAATTCTTTTGATTGGTACTCGCCTCTCCACCGACTTCTGGGCCTTCAGGGAGTTCCATCGGAGATCCGGAAAAGTCACGGACACCGGCGGGGTTGCCGTGTCCATCTGAAGGGCTCCTTAGCTGTGCCTTCATATCTGCATGGTGGCGGGACCTTACTATCTGCCACACGCAAGGGCTGTTACACTTCCCTCTATCATTTCCTTCTATCAACCTGGGATTCTACAGCCATCCACTGGGAGTTGTGATAGTTCCCTTCATGGGACAGCTAAATGCCGACAGACTGATGATCTCCTCATCTGGATTCAGCAGTGGTATCGTTGTACACATTTTTATACCAGTATCATACTTGGCTACATATTTTTATGACTGCTTTTGGTACCATTTGGTATTACTCGCTCCATTTTTACAGTTTATGTAGCTACATCGCTTTTATCTGCAGTGCAATATTTATTTTGTTACCTACTTGAAGACTATAAAAGTTTTAATGCTATTCCCATCGAGCGCTGCCTTTGTGTGTTTTTTTGTATCCTGCTATCCATTTTTCCAGTTGTTGGCAGCTGCACTGTGAATCGGCCTGCAAGGAGATCAGCTAAGTAGTTGGATCTGTATGTGCGTTATAATTAATCGAAATTAGTCGATTAATCGATTAAAATAAAAAACGATTAATCGAACACAAAAATTTTGATCAGTAACAGCCCTAATATATATATATATATATATATATATATATATATATATATATATATATATATATATGTAAATTTGAACTTGAGCTTCTGAGCTCTGTGAACAACACATTACTTGTATATGGACACAATACTAAAAGGATATGAATAAAAAAATTAAAATTAAAATGAAAGAAGGATATAGGACGAAGGATTCCCAGAGTCTAAAGCACAGATAAGGAAAGCCTGTATAAAGGAGCTTAGTGCTCCACCGCCTCACTGCATTAAAAATACCCATCTTTTTTTTTTTTTTTTGATATTTTAGATTTCCTAACTTAAAAAAATCATGTTTTAAAATGTATTTGTTAATAAATAAAGACAGAAAATATTGGTTCAAATCCTTTTTATTTTTTTGCTACCTAACCTATTCCCAGTTTTTAACAGAAACATAGGCAGGAACACACAATAGAAAAAATAAATAAATAATAAAAAAAAGTAAAAATAAAGACAGAAAATATATGCAAATCCACCGCACATTCTCTGACGGCCCTATTGAAAGCACAGCGGCCCGTCTTTTCAGAAGCTTTGATGCTAATGAGCCCATTGTACTTCACCAAGGACGCCGCCTAACTGGTGGTTTTTGTCCCGCCATTTCCATAAAGCCGCATGCGATTAGCCCAAGCACAATCCATTAGTGTCAGCGAAATATAGAAATTATCAGGCAGGGGGGTTCAATTCTCCGTTCCCCGAGGTGACGGGGAAAGGGGAGAGAGCTCCAGCAGGCCTTCATATGCCAACACATCCTCCATGATTGTTATTCAGGAAGTGCGAGCCGCCCGTCAGACAACTCGCTAATGTACACAAGAGCACAGACAGGGCGTCTGTTACCTCTACCGCCGCTCGCTGCTGGCTGCCGCTGCCACATTCATAGCGCGCGGATCATGTTTTATTATAAACTCACTGACTTGCGTCATAGCCAAAGGAAGGATGCTATTAACCCAATTAGTTTTGTTAATTTGTTATTACTTTTTTATTTTTTTTATATTGCAGTTGTTATTTTTGCAACGCTCGACTGCGACTGTCATCTGAAGGGTTCTGCAAAATACCAAATCGATCTTAAAACGAAAATGAAAAAATTGCATAATACAAAATAAATGGCTCGCAGTAGGAGCGGTTCCAGGGACGTCTGTTTTTTATACATTTTGCACTTTTTTATTTTTTTATTTATTTTGTGTAAGGGTTTTGCTTTTTGGATCTAAAAAATATTACATTTTAAAAATGTATATTTTGTCAAATGTTTTTGAATTTTTTAATAACGCTTTGATTTCTGAATTAAATAGAAGGGCAAACAAAAGAACACTTACTGTATAAGAAAAATATAAAAAAATGTATAATGTATTTTGTCAAATATTTTTAATTGTTTTAATATCACTTTTATTTCTGAATTAAATAGAAGGGCAAACAAAAGAACACTTAGGGCCAGATTCAGGAACAGTTACGCTGGCGGATCGAGTGATCCGCCAGCCTAACTGTGACTTTGAGCCGGCGTTTCTGTTTTCTGTAACCAGAAAACAAGAAACGCCGGGTTGAAGTTCCGATGCGAGCAGCGTAACTGAGTTTCGCCATCGCATCGTTACTTCAACTTAAAAATGGCGCCGGGGGCGTTCCCGCCGATTTCCGCTCAAAAAATATGTTAATGAGCGGAAATCGGCAATTCACGATCGAATTCCGGCGCGACGCAGTGACGTTACGACGTTTCCGGACGGGATACGCGGCGCATAGATATACCTACATGGGGTTGGAATATCCTATGTTAGGTATAGGCGTCGTCATCGCGTCGGAAAAAAAAAAAAAAAACGTCGCTTGCGTAAAACGTTCATGAATGGGAATGTGACGTCATTGACGTTCATTCACAGAATTTGGAGCATGCGCACGGGGATGTTTTGACACTCGACGCATGCGCAGTACGTTGGCGGCGGGATCGCGCGTAGTTAGCATACTACACGCCCCGTACCCGCCAAATTTGAATTCCGCCGGCTCATTTGTGATGCGCTGCCGCAACTTTAGGAGCAAGTGCTTCGTGAATGACAGCACTTGCTCCTAAAAATTCTGCAGCGCAACGCAAATGAGAAGCGTTACTCCAGAGCAAAGATGCTCTGGACTACCTGAATCTGGCCCTTATTGTATAAGAAACATATAAAAAATGTTATAATGTATTTTGTCAAATATTTTTAATTGTTTTTATGAATTAAATAGAAGCGCTAACAAAAGAACACTTAGGGCCAGATTCACGTACAGTGGCGCATATATTGACCGGAGTAGCGCACCTCCTTTACGTTAGACCGGCGCAATGTAGAGGCGCAATCACCGTATCCTCGTAGGATTTGCGCAGAAATTTGCGCCGGTGCAACGTAATTTCCGAGGCGTAAGGCGGTGTAATTCAAATTGGGAAGGGCGTGGGCGTGTTACATTGAAATGAGCCGTGACCCCATGCAAATGAAGGGTCGGCCGGATTGCGCATGCGCACATGAAGCAGACCATGGTCAGCACCTCTGTGCGCATGCTCACAACTCGGGAACGGCGCAATCAGTGAAATTGGAAGTGGACCCGGGCAACTTAGTGAGCTACGCAGACAGAATAAATAGACAGACACAAACGCACTTCCTTTGCAAAAGTACATCCCTTTGTATCCCTCCCTATACAGCAAGGTGCTTTTGTTCTGTTGTTTGTTCGCGTTTGTTGGTTTGTGACGTGTCTTTGATATATTTGGGGACTGTTTTGTAGAGTGATTTTTGTCTTTTCTGTGTTTTATTTGCTGTGTTTTATTTTATTTTATTTTTGTGTTTTATTTGCTGTGTTTTATTTTTATTTTTTTTTGTGTTTTATTTGCTGTGTTTTTTTTTTTTTTTTGCTGGGCATTTTTTTTTGGTTTACTGGGCACTTTATTTTTTTTTATTTTTTTTTGTTTCTGTTTGTGAATGATTTTGGAATGTGGGGGTGACATTCCTGCCGGAAAAGGGGTGTCACCCTCATTTGTGGTGTAGAAGGGTTCCCCAGGACCAGGGAGAAGTGATCCCCAGGTCCGTGTGAATGGTGTATGAATGTACAGTGACATAATTGGAGCCGTGGCGTGGTGTTGCTGCTCCCAAGTCCTGCATGGTGGGCTTGTGCCAATCCAATGTGATGAGGATGTGGGGTGTGTGTGCTAGGGACCACAGTGGTGTGCATGCATGCATTCTCATTGTGCCATGATTAATGTGTGTGTTTAACATGCAGACATGCCTAATGTGAGCTGTCTCCTGGCTGCTCTTCCCTCAGAAGACGGGGTAACCTCGGTTAGGGGGGGATTGTCTGGTTCAGGGGTCAGGTCATCACGTAGGTCAATCTGCAGACCCTTTCTCACTGCGAAGTTGTGCAGAATGCAACATGCACCGATGATCTGGCACACAAAGTTTGGGGAATACAACAGGGTACCATTGGGGGTTCCGGAATGGAGTCATGAGATGGGGTCCCAGTGCATATGCAGAGTCACCCTGAAGGGATAAGACAGGAGGATGTTAGTAGTGCATGTGCCCCTTGTGATTTCAGCATCATGGGGAGGAAAGTCAGGCCTGCCACCCATGTCACTCACCAACCAGCCAGCTGTCCCCATACATGTTCTGTTTAAATTCTGTGGGGATGGGGCTCTGATTGTATATGTAGCTGTCATGGGTGTCATGGGTGGTGTCATGTGTTGGGCTGGTGATGTCCTCCTGCAGGGTTGTGGTTAATTCCAGGATGGCATGAGGGGTGAACCTGAAGATGCGAGACACCTCAGAATCACTCATGCCAAAGAGGTCTATGCGTGTGCAGTATATCCTCTCCCGTGCCCTCCTCCGTGCCCTCCTCCTTCTGCGCTCCTCTAAAGTCATTAGTATAGCTATGAGCAAGGATGCCCCTGGCATGTTGGCATACAGATTGTTGTCCTGCAAGTGTGGCTGCTCAGCTCGTCCCTAACAGTGTTGCTTTAGCTGACATGTAGACGGATTGTCTAATTTTAAGCAAGCTTTTATATTGCCTAATTTTAGACCGGACGTGCAGCTGTTGCGCACAGCGCGTAGCCTGCGCCGCACCAACTTACTTTTGTGGATCGCCGTATCTCCCTCATTTGCATATTTGCCTAGCAAATCAACGGTGTGTCTCGCGCATTTTTGCGCGCACGATGCGCCGGTCTATCGAAATGACGTCGGTCGAAAATTTCTAGATTTCAGGCGTATATCGTTTTGCGGATACGGCGCATAGATACGCAGGCGCATATTTACAATTACGCCGCGCATCTCCTGAAACGCCAGCTTAAGTGCTTTGTGAATCTGGCCCTATGTTTTTAAAATTTGTATTTTGTCAAATGTTTTTGAATTTTTGAATAACACTTTGATTTCTGAATTAAATAGAAGGGCAAACAAAAGAACACTTTCTGTAGAAGAAAAATATTACATTTTCATAATGTATTTTGAAAATGTTTTTAATTGTTTTAATATCACTTTATAATTTTATATATCTATATTATATAACATTTTAATATATACTGTACCTGTATATATATTTATACATGCAGTATATACTTGAAATTTAAATAAACCAAATGATTCATTTTATTTTATTATTAGTGTTGCTCACGAATATTCGCATTGCGAATATTCGCTACGAATATTGCATATTCGAGTATTCGCGAATAACGCGAATATCGCGGCGAATATTCGCTATTTCGAATATTCGAATGTTTTAAATTTTTTTTTAGAACAGATCACATCCTAGAGATCCCCATCGACGTCTAAAAGCATTGCTGGTATGATTAGAGACCTTGGGCCGAGTAGCTGCAGCGCTCATTTTATATTGCCGAAAAATCGCAATGCGATTATTCGGTAATAGCGATATCGCGCGATTATTTTATATTGTAATATATCACGAATATTCTGAGCCAATCAGAGTGCTCCATTCCGCATTTCTCGAAATTTCGCAATTATTTTATATTGTAATATATCACGAATATTCTGAGCCAATCAGAGTGCTCCTTCCGCATTTGCCGAATATTCACAATTTTTGTGTATTGTAATATATCACGAATATTCTGAGCCAATCAGAGTGCTCCTTCCGCATTTCTCGAATATTCGCAATTATTGTGTATTGTAATATATCACGAATATTCTGAGCCAATCAGAGTGCTCCTTCCGCATTTCTCGAATATTCGCAATTATTTTGTATTGTAATATATCACGAATATTCTGAGCCAATCAGAGTGCTCCATTCCGCATTTCTCGAATATTCGCAATTATTTTATATTGTAATATATCACGAATATTCTGAGCCAATCAGAGTGCTCCATTCCGCATTTCTTGAATATTCGCATTCGCAATTCGCAATTCGCAATTCGCATTCGCAAAAATTCGCGAAAATTCGCAATCATTTAATTTCCAAAAAATATCACGAATATTCGTATTTAGCGAATATATGTCGAATATTCGACTATATATTCGAGATATATCGCGAATTCGAATATGGCATATTCTGCTCAACACTATTTATTATGTATATTAACCTCAAACTTATAATGTAGGGGCCAGATTCTCAGAGGCGCTACGACGGGGTATCTCAGATACCCCGTCGTATCGCCGTTTTTTTTCCCCGGGTATCTATGCGAGTGATTCCTAGAATCACCTTGTCATAGATACGGGTGAAGATCCGACAAGTGCAATACAATTCCACTTGCGGATCGTAGTTGTAATGACAACTCCGGCCACTAGGTGGCCTTTACGTTGTTTTCTCATTTGCCTATGCAAATGAGGCTACTACGCCGATTCCCGAACGCTTTTACGCCGCCCCGTCGTCGCTTACGTCGTTTTCGTCCGCGTAAGGTTACCCCTGCAAAGATGTGGAGTAACCTTACGCAGTACCGTCGGATGCCGTCGGGTGCCGTCGGATGCCATGTTAAGTATGGCGTCCGGTCAGCGTCGGCTTTTTCCGTCGGTTACGTCGCTTTACTAAGTCGTTCGCGAATAGGGCATTGCGTAAGTGACGACCACGTCGTTTTGACGTCGGTTTCACCGACGCTCTCCGACGTGAGCTGGAGCATGCGCACTGGGCTTTTTGCCCGGCCGGCGCATGCGCAGTTCGATCGTCGCGGGGGCGCGCTTAATTTAAATACAAGCCGCCCCCTTTGAATTACGCGGCCTTACGCCGGGCCATTTACTCTACTCATTCGCAAACTACGGAGCAAGTTTATGGAGAATACGGCACTTGCTCTGTTAACCACTTGAGATCCGCCCCATTGTCATAATACGTCCTTCTTTTTAAAGATGGATATCTCGGTAACGGCAGCAGCTGCTGCCACAACCGAGATATCCA
This sequence comes from Rana kukunoris, assembly GCA_029574335.1. Lineage (NCBI taxonomy): Eukaryota > Metazoa > Chordata > Amphibia > Anura > Ranidae > Rana > Rana kukunoris. Next base: position 152,339,306 of record CM056060.1, read on the forward strand.
TCTCTTCATGGGGCGGATCTGTACACGATAATGGCGGTCTCCGCGGCGGATTCGCCGAGAGATCGCCGTTATCGGTGGCGGGAGAGGGTGCCCCCCCCCTCCCGCCGCTCTCCCGCGCCCTCCGCCGCTTACCGTAGCCGTCGGTAGCGGCGGAGGCGATCGGGTCCGTTCGGCTCCTCAGCGGGGATGCGAGTGAGGGAAAAATCGCCCCCACCCGTCCCCAGAGCTCTGCTGGGCGGAAGTGACGTCAAAACGTCAGTCCCGCCCAGCGTCTTAAAGAGACATTTTTTTTAAATGGCATTTGAAAAAATGACATTTAAAATTTTTATTTTTTTTTCTTGCATTTAAGCCTAAATATGAGATGTGAGGTCTTTTTGACCCCCCAGATCTCATATATAAGAGGACCTGTCATGCTTTTTTCTATTACAAGGGATGTTTACATTTCTTGTAATAGGAATAAAAGTGATAATTTTTTTATTATTATTTATTTCAGTGTAAAATATTATAAACTAAATTAAAATAAATAAGAAAAAATAAGCGCCCGCATATGAAAACGGTGTTCAAACCACACAAGTGAGGTATCGCCGCGATCGTTAGAGCGAGAGCAATAATTCTAGCCCTAGACCTCCTCTGTATCTCAAAAAATGCAACCTGTAGAATTTTTTAAACGTCGCCTATCGAGATTTTTAAGGGTAAAAGTTTGACGCCATGCCACGAGCGGGCGCAATTTTTAAGCGTGACATGTTGGGTATCATTTTACTCGGCGTAACATTATCTTTCACAATATGTAAAAAAATAGGGCCAAATTTATTGTTGTCTTATTTTTTAATTAAAAAAAAGAGAATTTTTTCCAAAAAAAGTGCGCTTGTAAGACCGCTGCGCAAATACGGTGTGAGAAAAAGTATTGCAATGACTGCCATTTTATTCTCTAGGGTGTTAGAAAAAAATATATATATAATGTTTGGGGGTTTTAAGTAATTTTCTAGCAAAAAAAAACTGTTTTAGTCTCGTATACACCGAATCTGAAAAACAGGCTCGGTAACGAAGTGGTTAAGTTGCGGCGGCGCAGTGTAAATGGCTTACGCTACGCCAGCGCGATTCTATGAGAATCTGGCCCTAGGTGTGTATTTATTTTTTATACATATATATATTTATACATGCAGTATATACTTGAAATTTAAATATAATGTATGTGTGTATTTATTTTATATGTATATTTATACATGCGGTATATACTTGATACATTTTATTATGTTCAGCGCCCCTTTTGAAGTGTTTAAAGCCGAAGTGGATTTTTTCTTTGCTTTAATTCTAGGGGAATATTTTTTTTTCTCCAGGTATTTGATGGCACTCGGCCTCACAGAGATTTGACTTTTTGGTTTCTACAAATCCTTGTAAATAATAAAAAAAGACCGATTTCTATTTAGGAGGGTTTAAATTATAACGTTCGGCTTTTTTTTTTACGTTTCGGTTGTTTCCTGCGAAGTTTTTCTGGGCCGCAGCCTAAAATAAGACGCTGAGTAAAGCTCGTCACCCACTAATAACAGGCGCCGCCGGGACACAAATTCAGGCCCAGATGAGGATTGAGGCCGTCCAGTTCACCCAATGAGAGCCGAGCTGAGAGGTGCGAATCCCGCCCCCGCTCCGCCCCTCACCTCATCACCCCACACGTCCCCGGGTGACCCCCGGAGTCAGGCCGGACAGCTTCAGGACCAGCGAGGAGCTTTTTATCTGTCAATGTCTGACAGTAAAAAGGCGCCGTCTGTGTGAAATTAGTGGGTGGATTGAAAAAAGAAAAAGGAAAAACATTTTTTAATTTGCCGTCATCAATATGTGATTTTGTCGGCGCGGTCGCACTTTGAATGACAATTACGCGGTCATACGACGCTGAACACATTTTTAGAACTTTTTTCACACAGAGCTTTCACAAGAGCTTTATTTTGGTGGTATTCCATCACCACTGCGTTATCATTTTTTTTTTGCTAAAAAAACAAAAAAAATACCCTAAATTTTGAAACAAAATGTTTTTCTTAGTTACTGATAGGCTGCACTGATGGGCACTGGTAAGGTGGCACTGAAGGGCACTGATGGGGTGGCACTGATGAGGAGGCACTAATATGCAGCATTGATAGGTGACACTAATGGGCACTGATAGGTGGCACTGATGGGCAGCACTGATGGGCACTGATGAGTGGGCACTAATGAGCAGGCACTGATGAGCATTAATGGGCACCGATGAGTGGTCACTGATGAGCATGCACTGATGGGCACTGATGAGCACTGAAAGGCAGCACTGACTGGCATTAAAAAAATTGGAAAAATAATCTTAGTTTCTGATGCACCGATGGGCACTGATGAGGAGGCACTAATATTCAGCACTGATAGATGACACTAATGGGCAATGATGAGCAGGCACTGATGAGCACTGATGGGCACTGATTAGCACTGTCAAGCACTGATGGGCACTGATGACTGAGCACTGATGGGCAGGCACCGATGAACAGGCACTGATGGGCACTGAAAGGCAGCACTCACTGGCATAAAAAAAATACCAAAATATTTGGGAAAAAAAATTCCTGATAGGCTTCACTGATGGGCATTGATAAGGTGGCACTGAAGGGCACTGATGGGGTGGCACTGATGAGGAGGCACTAATATGCAGCACTGACAGTTTATACTATTTGGCACTGATAGGGGGCACTGATGTGCAATGATGAGCACTGATGAGCAGGCACTGATGGGCACTGATGAGCAGGCACTGAAAGGCAGCCTGCCCAAAAAATATCAAAACTTTTTAAAAAATGTTTTTTTTTTAAGTTTCTGATAGCCTGCACTGGTGGGCACTGATAAGGTGGCACTAATATTCAGCACTAATAGGTGACACTAATGGACACTGATGAGCAGGAACTGATGGGCACTGATGAGCAGGCACTGAACGGCAGCATTGACTTTTGAATTTTTTTTTTTTTTTTTTAGTTTCTGATAGGCTACACTGATGGGCACTAATACGGTGGCACTAAAGGGCACTGATGAGGAGGCACTAATATGCAGCACTGATAGGTGACACTAATGGGCACTGATGAGTGGGCACTGATGACCAGGCACTGCTGGGCACTGATGACCAGGCAATGCTGGGTACTGAAAGGCAACACTGACTGGCATAAAAAAACAAACATTTAGAGAAAATAATGTTTATCTTAGTTTCTGATAGGCTGCACCGATGGGCACTGATAAGGTGGCACTGAATGGCGCTGATGAGTGAGCAATGATGAGCACTGATGGGCACCGATGAATGGACACTGATGGGCACTGATGAGCACTAATGTAAGAATTATTGTGTAAAAATAAAAAAATTGCAAAAATAATGTGTAAAAATAAAAATAAAACATTGCAGGAGAGTTGTGGCAACAAAACGTCATTTGTCTTCACTTCAGCCATTGGGATTTCTTCTGCAGGCTAAAAGAAGATCACAAAACGTTTGCCGGCGGCAGAAGGGTTAAAGCCTCGGCTGGTCGGTGTTTTGCGCAAAGGGTAACCTGAACTTCGGCGTGAAAACAAGCTGACGGGGAGCCGGTGAGCTGACGGGGAGCCGGTGAGCTGACGGGGAGCCGGTGAGCTAACGGGGAGCCGGTGAGCTGTCGGGGAGCCGGTGAGCTGACGGGGAGCCGGTGAGCTGACGGGGAGCCGGTGAGCTGTCGGGGAGCCGGTGAGCTGACGGGGAGCCGCTGAGCTGACCGGGGGGCCGGTGAGCTGACGGGGAGCCGGTGAGCTGACGGGGAGCCGGTGAGCTGACGGGGGGCCGGTGAGCTGACGGGGGGGCCGGTGAGCTGACGGGGGGGGCGGTGAGCTGACGGGGGGGCGGTGAGCTGACGGGGAGCCAGTGAGCTGACGGGGAGCCGGTGAGCTGACGGGGAGCCGGTGAGCTGTCGGGGAGCCGGTGAGCTGACGGGGAGCCGCTGAGCTGACGGGGGCCGGTGAGCCGGGGAGCCGGTGAGCTGACGGGGAGCCGGTGAGCTGACGGGGGGCCGGTGAGCTGACGGGGGGGTGCGGTGAGCTGACGGGGGGGCGGTGAGCTGACGGGGAGCCGGTGAGCTGACGGGGAGCCGGTGAGCTGACTGGGGGGCCGGTGAGCTGACGGGGAGCCAGTGAGCTGACGGGGAGCCGGTGAGCTGACGGGGAGCCGCTGAGCTGACGGGGAGCCGGTGAGCTGACGGGGGGGGGGTGAGCTGACGGGGAGCCGGTGAGCTGACGGGGGGGGGCGGTGAGCTGACGGGGAGCCGTTGTCATTAGGATCGCCGCCTCCATTAATCACATCCATCACGGGGCGGCCAATTCATTTCCAATCGAAAGCAAACAATTATTATAACCGTCGCGGGGCCAGCGCCAAGAATCCGAGTTTAAAACAATACGTCGTCGGTGATTACGGCTGAGGAAGACGAATCCAGGCTTCAGCTTTCAAGGAGTTTGTTGTTTTTAGCATATTAAAAGGGAAGGAATATTATGGGGGCGAGGAGCCGAGGGGGGGAGACGGAGTGCGGTTTGACACCTCGATGTTACACATGAAATGAAAGAAATGCAGAAAAAGAGGAAGATCGCGTGTCCCACTTCACCGAAACCACGACACGGAACTTCTTCTTATAAGGCGCACTGCTTCCTGTGACCAGGTGACAAATGCACCCCGATGGAGACAGGGGTGCACCGCTAGGTAGTGAACCTAATAGCCGACTGCTGCAGATGGACAGGAAACGTGAGCCCAATTATCTCCAGGGTGCAGAGTCTAAGGTCCAGCAGGTGTTCACCAGTGCCTCTAGTGGTGAGGATGGCCTTCGCTGCAACTGAACTCAGGTCGCGGCCCCTGGGGTCCCCCAGGTCACGCTTAGGCCCGTCGCTACAGGGCAGGCAAAACAAACAATTGCTTGGGGCCCCGAGCTGGCCTGGGGCCCCCAACTTCCACTTCCCAGGCTGTAGCCTGGCCAAGCTCCTCTTCCTTCCACCTGGAGTCCTTCCAATCCGGGCACGTGATACAGGAGATTCAGTTACCTGTTCCCGGCCGGACTAACAGGAAGTGCACACTGAGTGGCCCGGGCACTATTTGATAGGGGACTGGGTATGAGGCAAGGGGAGACGGAGTGCGGTTTGACACCTCGACGTTACACATGAAATGAAAGAAATGCAGAAAAAGAGGAAGATCGCGTGTCCCACTTCACCGAAACCACGACACGGAACTTCTTCTTATAAGGCGCACTGCTTCCTGTGACCAGGTGACAAATGCACCCCGATGGAGACAGGGGTGCACCGCTAGGTAGTGAACCCGATAGCAGACTGCTGCGGACGGACAGGAAGCGCGAGCCCAAGATTCCCCAGGGCGCGGAGTCTAAGGTCCAGCAGGTGTTCACCAGAGCCTCTAGTGGTGAGGATGGCCTTTCGCTGCAACTGAACCCAGGTCGCGGCCCCTGGAGTTCTCCCAGGTCACGCTCAGTAGGTAGAGAGGGGAAGCAGCCACTAAGGACACAAGGGATAGTGATGGATAAGCCGAAGTCGGGGGCAACAAGCAGACGAGGGTAACCAAGGGACAGGCCAGAGGTCAGGGTCACAGGCAAACAGTCAGAAACGGGCCAAAATCGGTACACAGAAAGGTTAACGTAGCACACAGCAGACAGGAACACAAGCTAACAAACAACGTTGATCAGCAAAGCAGACCTGCTGTGCACTAGTTAATATAGAGATCCTGGGATGGCCTGGGGTGGAGCCATACAGGGAGGAGAGATGATAAAAGGCAGCCAGATAAGAGAGTCAGGCCTCTAATGGACACATGAAGGAGAAGGCAAGCTGCCAGACATTATTGCATGTCCATGACATTCCTGCAAATGAATGGAGCACTGGGGGGGGTGGAGGGGCAGAAGGAAAGCATGTCTATGCTACTGGAGGGGGCTATGGTAGAATGAACCTGTACGGGCAAAGCAGAGGCCCACTTTAAGGTCGGATGAACATCAATACGTAAATAATATTTCATTCGAAACGCGTAGGAAGTACCTTTCCATGGAACCTATATATATCATAGAAATAACCACCATCAACCTGGACCCACTGAGCTACTAGTCTCGACGCGTTTCGTGAGAAAAATATTGCATCTTCAGGAGAGGCAATATTAGTTGGCCAACTCACAGCATCATGGTGGTCGGGCTGCGAGGTAGATAAGGACCATATATATGTAATAAAAAACAAAAAACAAAAAGAAAAAACAAAAAGAGGTCCACTATTCTTCCCCCAGGGAGCTGTGAAGGGGACGGGGAGATGTAAAAAAAAAGTGATAAGCTCACAAACAGGAACCCTGGCAACAGATGTGGAATCCAAAAAGGATAAGGATACACCAGTGGCGTAGCGGCGGGGGTGCCAGGGGGGCCATGGCCCCCGGGCGCAACATTTAGGGGGTGAAATGCCGGGTCTGTCCCCCAATCTATTTCCTGTGCCCCCAAGGCCTGCGCTTCAGCTGCCATGTTTAGTCTCTAACTACCCCTGTGATTGGGCGAATGGGGTCATGTGCGGCTTTCCTCTTCCACCTACCGATCAGCAGGGATGTCATTGTAGCTCCCTGGACACCTCCGGCTCACCTCGGCTCCCCTGGTCCTTGGCTGTCCCCTTTCCAGAGACGAGGCTCTGTTTGGTGGACCCCTTGGACCCCATCTTGGCCTAGGCTGGCCCCAGGTCCTCCCGCACCGCAGGTATCACCATCTTCTAGACACAGCCGTGTCTCTGCCCATAGCCTGAAGCCATTGGGTGCTACACCTCCAGACAGGGGGGCAGATTCTCAGAAGAGATACGACGGCGTATCTCCAGATATGCCGTCGTATCTCTGTTTCTGAGGTGGTGTATCTATGCGACTGATTCTTAGAATCAGTTACGCATTGATTTGGCGTAGATCCGACTGGCGTAAGTCACTTACACCGTCGTATCTAAGTTGCAATTTTACGCTGGCCGCTAGGTGGCGTTTCCGTCTATTTCTGCGTCGAATATGCAAATGAGCTAGATGCACGTATTCCCGTACGTATTTGCGCCCCGTCGTCGTAGTTTACGTCGTTTGCGTAAGCGTAAGGTTAACCCAGCTATATGAGGGGTAACCTTGCGTAGGTTCGGCGTACGCCATGTTAAGTATGGACGTCGGGACAGCGTCGTGTTTTTCCGTCGTTTACATGCGCATGCGCAGTTCGTTCGGCGCGGGGGCACTCTTAATTTAAATACAAGATGCCCCCTACATTGCCAATTTGAAGTACGCAGGGATACGCCGGGCCATTTTCACTACACCGCCGCAAACTACGGAGCAAGTGCTTTGAGAATACGGCACTTGCGTCCAAACTTGCGGCGGCGTAGCGTAAATATGATACGCTACGCCCCGCTGTCATTTACGGCCAGATACGAGAATCTGGCCCAGGGATTCCATCCCCCCCCCCCAGCCTGGTCGCTGGTGCCCTTCCGGATGTTGTTTACCTCTCCATGTCTGTAGGATTCCAGTTGTCAGTTTAGTGTGTATTGTAGTGGTCGGTGTAGTGTAGTGGGTATTGTAGTGTAGTGTGTACTGTAGCGGGTGTTGTAGTGGTCAGTGTAGTGTATTGGGTATTGTAGTAATCAGTATAGAGTAGTGTAGCAGGTGTTGTAGTGGTCAGTGTAGTGTAGTGGGTATTGTAGTGTAGTGTGTATTGTAGTGGTCAGTGTAGTGGGTGTTGTATTGGTCAGTGTAGTGTAGTGGGTACTATAGTGGACAGTGTAGTGTATTGGGTATTGTAGTAATCAGTATGGTGTAGTGTAGTGGTCAGTGTAGTGTAGTGTGTATTGTAGTGGTCAGTGTAGTGGGTGTTGTATTGGTCAGTGTAGTGTAGTGGGTACTATAGTGGACAGTGTAGTGTATTGGGTATTGTAGTAATCAGTATGGTGTAGTGTAGTGGTTAGTGTAGTGTAGTGGGTATTGTAGTGTAGTGTGTATTGTAGTGGTCAGTGTAGTGGGTGTTGTATTGGTCAGTGTAGTGTAGTGGGTACTGTAGTGGACAGTGTAGTGTATTGGGTATTGTAGTAATCAGTATGGTGTAGTGTAGTGGTCAGTGTAGTGTAGTGGGTGTTGTAGTGGTCAGTGTAGTGTAGAGTGTAGTGAAGTGATCAGTTTAGTGTGGTGTGTATTGTAGTAGACAGTGTAGTGTATTGGGTATTGTAATAATCAGTATAGTGTACTGTAGTGGTCAGTGTAGAGGGTGTTGTAGTGGTCGGTGTAGTGTAGTGTGTATTATAGTGGGTGCTGTAGTGATTACACCCACTACACTGACAACTACAACACCCACTACACTACACTGACCACTACAACACACACTACACTACACTGACCACTACAACACCCACTACAGTACACTGACCACTACAACACCCACTACACTACACTGACCACTACAACACCCACTACACTACACTGACCACTACAACACCCACTACAGTACACTGACCACTACAACACCCACTACACTACACTGACCACTACAACACCCACTACAGTACACTGACCACTACAACACCCACTACAGTACACTGACCACTACAACACCCACTACACTACACTGACCATTACAACACCCACTACAGTACACTGACCACTACAACACCCACTACACTACACTGACCACTACAACACCCACTACAGTACACTGACCACTACAACACCCACTACAGTACACTGACCACTACAACACCCACTACACACCCACTACACTACACTGACCACTACATCACCCACTACAGTACACTGACCACTACAACACCCACTACACTACACTGACCACTACAACACCCACTACACTACACTGACCACTACAACACCCACTACAGTACACTGACCACTACAACACCCACTACAGTACACTGACCACTACAACACCCACTACAGTACACTGACCACTACAACACCCACTACACTACACTGACCACTACAACACCCACTACAGTACACTGACTGACACTACAACACCCACTACACTACACTGACCACTACAACACCCACTACACTACACTGACCACTACAACACCCACTACAGTACACTGACCACTACAACACCCACTACAGTACACTGACCACTACAACACCCACTACACTACACTGACCACTACAACACCCACTACAGTACACTGACCACTACAACACCCACTACACTACACTGACCACTACAACACCCACTACAGTACACTGACCACTACAACACCCACTACACTACACTGACCACTACAACACCCACTACACTACACTGACCACTACAACACCCACTACAGTACACTGACCACTACAACACCCACTACAGTACACTACACTGACCACTACAACACCCACTACAGTACACTGACCACTACAACACCCACTACAGTACACTGACCACTACAACACCCACTACACTACACTGACCACTACAACACCCACTACACTACACTGACCACTACAACACCCACTACAGTACACTGACCATTACAACACCCATGTAACGGTCAACACCGTTTACGATCTTCCATCAACCCAAGACAGCGTATACGACAGTCCGACAATCCATGTAGACACGATCTATTCCATTTCCCAGAATAACGAGACTCAGCTCTGTTCTCTAGTTTCAAAATGTATGAATGAACTCTTTAATGGTTAGCTCTCTTATATACAGTACAGCCATGTAACAGGAATCAAAGGAACAAAGAAACTCTCCACCCCCCTCATCACACAATGGGCTTCAATCACATTATTTTAGATAATGACATTCAGGTGCGTTAATTATCCCCCAGACGTCCCGACTCTGCCAATAAGTGATTCACCTGCAGAATACACATTCCTATGTCAGGCGTTGGGCAGGATCCAGGAAGCATTTACTCCGGCGTATCTCCAGATACGCCGCCGTAATTTCAAATGTGCGCCGTCGCATCTTTACGCCGATTTACAAAGCCAGATACGCCGAAAAACATGGCTTCAGCCGTCCGACGTAAACTTGCCTACGCCTATCGTGGGCGCATAGTTACGCTGGACGCATTCGGCGTTCCCATTATAAATATGCAAAGGAGGGAGATACGCCAATTCACTAACGTAGATGCGCCCGGCCGCTTCATATACGCGCTTTGCGTAGGGATTACGTCCGGTGTAAAGTTACCCCTGCTGTATGAGGCGCAGCTACTGCAAAGGTATGGGCCAGGGAACGACGCCGTTGAATTTTACGTCGTTTACGTAGTACGTGAATAGGGCTGGGCGTAGGTTACGTTCACACGTCGTAGGCATTGCGCGCTGACGTCACTTAGGCATTCTATCCGACGTGATTCTGAGCATGCCCACTGGGATACGTCCACGGACGGCGCATGCGCCGTTCGTTCGGCCCGTCATTTTCATGGGATCACGGTTCATTGTAATAAAGCACGCCCACTGCCTTGCTACTTTAACCCCTTCCATACCGGGCACTTACGCACCTTCCTGCCCAGGCCAATTTTCAGCTTTCAGCGCTGTCGCACTTTGAATGACAATTGCGCGGTCGTGCTACACTGCACCCAAACAAAATTGGCGTCCTTTTTTCCCCACAAATAGAGCTTTCTTTTGGCGGTATTTGATCACCTCTGCGATTTTTTTTTTTTGCACAACAACTAAAAGAAGACTGAAAATTTTGAAAAAAAATAAAGTTTTTTTTTTTTTTCTGTTAATTTTTTTGTAAATAAGTAAGTTTCTCTTTCAATTACGGGCACTGATATGGTGGCACTAATGGGCACCAATGAGGTGGCACTGATGGGCACGATAAGGTATTACTGATGGGCACCGATGAGGTGGCACCGATAGGCGGCGCTGGTATGCGGCACTGATGGGCACTCATAGAAGGCACTGATGAGCACTTATAGGCGACACTGATGGGCGGCACTGATGGGCACTCAAAGGCGGCACTGAAGGGCACTCATAGGCGGCACTGGGCACTCATAGGCGGCACATATGGGCACTCATGGGCGGCACATATGGGTGGCACTGATGGGTACTTATGGGTGGCACTGATGGGTACTTATGGGTGGCACAGATGGGCACTGATAGGTGGGCACTGGGCATGGAATGGCACTGTGGGTTGGCACTGATGGACACTGTGGGGTGGCACTGATGGACACTGAGGGGTGGCACTGATGGATCCATGTTGCCAATCAGTGCCCATTTGTGGGCACTGATTGGCATCTTTTTTTTTTTTACTGTCTTTTTTTTATTTATATTTTTTTTACTTTTTTTTTTTGCCCCCTTTTTTTTCCTGGTTGTCTAGTATGGGCTTCCTTGGTGGTCCAGTGTGTGGATCCGAGGGGGAGCTGCGCTGATAAACAATTAACGCGACCCCCCCCCCTGTCAGTGGAGCCACCGATCGGCTCTCCTCTACTCGCGTCTGTCAGATGCAAATAAGGAAGAGCCATCAACGGCTCTCCCTGTTTACATCGTGATCAGCCATGATTGGACACGGCTGATCAAGTGGTAAAGTGTCTCCGTGAGAGACACTTTACCTAGATCGGTGTTGCGGGGTGTCAGACTGACACCCTGCAACAACGATCGCCGCGATGCGATGCGCGCCCCGGGCGGCTCAATATCCTGACGACGTCATATGTCGTCCAGTCAGGAACTAGTAACCACTTTGCCGCCGTCAATCTGTCATTGGCGGGCGGCAAGTGGTTAAATTACGCGGGCTTACGCTGGCCCATTTACGATACGCCGCCGTAACTTAGGGAGCAAGTGCTTTGTGAATACAGCACTTGCCTCTCTAACTTGTGGCGGCGTAGCGTAAAGAAGATACGCTACGCCCGCACAAAGATACGCCCGGGTACGTGAATCTGGCCCGTCCTGTCTCCGACAATAAGCCATTCACACCTGATCATCAATAGGCTTTAAACAGTGTTATTAGCATCTCACAATGGAATGTCTAGGAGCAGACTCAATTAACACCTCAAAAGCATGTGTGACCCCCACCTTGAATGAAACATTGTAATATGTCCAGATCTCCTGCAAAACATGAATTATCATTTATCAGTCACCCTATGCCCAAAAGGACCACATGGTGACCTTAGACCCAAGAGTCCTTAGTGACGCTGGCACAGGAGTATCCCCCATCCCTCAAAACTCTCTGGGCGTCACGGGTCATTCCATTACATCTCTCCCCTTTTGGTGGGAGACTGACACAGGAACCCCAAACGTGTTGACTCCGAAGTTAGTCAGTAGTTCCAGTCCTCCAATGCTGGTATCCATACCGTACCCCAAATAAATGGCTCCAAACAGAGCATTACTCACCCAGCCAACCTCTGCCTCTCTCAGAGAACATGCCTGCCGCTGGGGAGAAGCCTGGACTGGCCCTTCTCCCTGGAGTCCTTTCAGCCGCTGGAGAGAAGGCAGGGTGGCTGGGCTCAGCCCATCATGCTGTTGGGGATCTGGGTCAACTGCCCCCCACCCCTGGGGTATACCAGTGGAGACTGAAGTCCCATGCACTGGTGGTAGGTGAGAATCCCCCGGTGCTTGCAAAGCCAAGCCGACATCCTCCTGTCTCAGTGCCGCACCATTTTCTGGGGTTGTGTCAGTGAAGACTGAAGTCCCATCCACTACCCCAGGAACTCCCCCTTCCGTTAGTTGAGAGCAGAGGCTCGTGGCACTCTGCTCTGTTGACAGCTCTTCTGCTGGGTTGCTGTGAGTGGAGACCACAGTCCCATCCACTACCACTGGAAATCCCTCTCATGCTAGTTGAGAGCAGAGGCTGGAGGCACTCTGCCCTGCTGCCAGTGATTCAGCTGGGAGTAAAAGCTTTACCACCTCAGCTTGTTGCTGGAGAGAGGGGCCAACCGCCCCGGCTCCCTGGAACTCCACACCATCCGCTTTGGCTTTAGGGATGGCAATCTTCAGGTTTTCCACTGCCGATTCATCAGCCAGGATTCACAGTTGTCATCTAAAATGTCCTCATAGTCGCAGGCAACGGGAGCCCCACCCTGCTGCTGAGCCAAATCTAGCAGCTGTCTGTAGGCGATCTCCAGCTCCCATTCCTGAATGGCCAGAAATTCCAAATCTTCCTGTAACCAGTGCCCTTCCGAGACATTCAATTTTTCCTCTCTGTGCTCCATCATGTCCTCCAAGTGCCACTCCCGATCATCCCCAAAGTCAGGATCACTGGACATCCTCCAATACAACAATCCCAGGCCATCATAGTCATAGCCTTCAGTCAAAAGGGACACAGGGTGACCTTAGACCCAAGAGTCCTTAGTGACGCTGGCACAGGTTTATCCCCCATCCCTCAAAAGTCTCTGGGTGTCATGGGTCATTCCGTTACAACCCACTACACTACGCCGACCACTACAACATCCACTACACTACACTGACCATTACAACACCCACAACACTACACCGACCACTACAATACCTACTACACTACACTGACTACTACAATACCCACTACACTGACCACTACAACACCCACTACACTACACTGACCACTACAACACCCACTACACTACACTGACCACTACAACACCCACTACACCACACTGACCACTACAACACCCACTACACTACACTGACCACTACAACACCCACTACACTACACTGACCACTACAACACCCACTACACCACACTGACCACTACAATACCCACTACACTACGCCGACCACTAAAACACCCACTACACTACACTGACCATTACAACACTACACCGATCACTACAACACCCACTACACCACCCTGACCACTACACTACCCACTACACTACACTGACCACTACAACACCCACTACACTACACTGACCACTACAACACCCACTACACTACACTGACCACTACAACACCCACTACACTGACCACTACAACAACGACTACACTACACTAACCACTACAACACCCACTACTCTACACTGACCACTACAACACCCACTACAATACACTGACCACTACAACAGCCACGACACCACACCGACCACTACAACACCCACTACACTGACCACTACAACACCCACTACAATACACTGACCACTACAACAGCCATGACACCACACCGACCACTACAACACCCACTACACTGACCACTACAACACCCACTACAATACACTGACCACTACAACAGCCACGACACCACACCGACCACTACAACACCCACTACACTACACCGACCACTACAATACCTACTACACTACACTGACTACTACAATACCCACTACACTGCCCACTACAACACCCACTACACTACACTGACCACTACAACACCCACTACACTACACTGACCACTACAACACCCACTACACCACACTGACCACTACAACACCCACTACACTACACTGACCACTACAACACCCACTACACTACACTGACCACTACAACACCCACTACACCACACTGACCACTACAATACCCACTACACTACGCCGACCACTAAAACACCCACTACACTACACTGACCATTACAACACTACACCGATCACTACAACACCCACTACACCACCCTGACCACTACACTACCCACTACACTACACTGACCACTACAACACCCACTACACTACACTGACCACTACAACACCCACTACACTACACTGACCACTACAACACCCACTACACTGACCACTACAACAACGACTACACTACACTAACCACTACAACACCCACTACTCTACACTGACCACTACAACACCCACTACAATACACTGACCACTACAACAGCCACGACACCACACCGACCACTACAACACCCACTACACTGACCACTACAACACCCACTACAATACACTGACCACTACAACAGCCATGACACCACACCGACCACTACAACACCCACTACACTGACCACTACAACACCCACTACAATACACTGACCACTACAACAGCCACGACACCACACCGACCACTACAACACCCACTACACTGACCACTACAACACCCACTACACTGACCACTAAAATACCCACTACACTACACTGACCACTACAATACCCACTACACTACACTGACAACTACAACACTACACCGACCACTACAACACCCACTACACCACCCTGACCACTACAACACTCACTACACTGACCACTACAATACCCACTACACTACACTGACCACTACACTACACTACACTACACTGACCACTACAACACCCACTACACTACACTACACTGACCACTACAACACCCACTACACTACACTACACTGACCACTACAACAACCACTACACTACACCGACCACTACAATACCCACTACACTGAGCACTACAACACCCACTACACTGTCCACTAAAATACCCACTACACTACACTGACCACTACACTACACTGACCACTACAATACCCACTGCACTACACTGACCACTACAACGCCCACTACACCACACTGGCCACTACAACACCCACTACACCACACTGACCACTACAATACCCACTACACTGACCACTACAACACCCACTACACTACACTACACTGACCATTACAACACCCACTACACTACACTGACCACTACAACACCCACTACACTACACTGACCACTAAAACACCCACTACACCACACTGACCACTACAATACCCACTACACTACACTGACCACTACAACACCCACAACACTACACTGACCACTACAATACCCACTATACTACACTGACTACTACAATACCCACTACACTGCACTGACCACTACAACACCCACTACACTACACTGACCACTACAACACCCACTACACTACACTGACCACTACAACACCCACTACACCACACTGACCACTACAACACTCACTACTCTACACTGACCACTACAACACCCACTACACTACACTGACCACTACAACACCCACTACACCACACTGACCACTACAATACCCACTACACTACACTGACCACTACAACACCCACAACACTACACTGACCACTACAACACCCACTACACCACACTGACCACTACAACACCCTCTACACCACACTGACCACTACAACACCCACAACACTACACTGACCACTACAACACCCACTACACCACACTGACCACTACAACACGCACTACACTACACTGACCACTACAACACCCACTACACTACACTGACCACTACAACACCCACTACACTACACTGACCACTAAAACACCCACTACACCACACTGACCACTACAATACCCACTACACTACACTGACCACTACAACACCCACAACACTACACTGACCACTACAACACCCTCTACACCACACTGACCACTACAACACCCACAACACTACACTGACCACTACAACACCCACTACACCACACTGACCACTACAACACTCACTACACCACACTGACCACTACAACACCCACTACACCACACTGACCACTACAACACCCACTACACTACACTGACCACTACAACACTCACTACACCACACTGACCACTACAACACCCACTACAGTAGAGAACCAGCCAGTGTATCTCCACGTGCCTCATTTCAGGTAAGGTCACGCGGCCTTTGGTTGTTCCCGTGGAAGTTAATGAGCTGAACATTAATGAACGGTGCCCTCTGTGCGTTGAAGAGAAAAAAAGCAAAATCTTAAACTTTATCCTAGAGAAACATTTTTTTGGAAAACTTTTTTTTTTCCAGGCACCGAGGCAGATCCTCCAAAACTCACGGGGGGACGTCCAACCACCTTGGAGATTAGTGAGGTGCTAAGTACATATTACTGGTCATCACATCTTTTTTTAAGTGAACATGGCCGCCCCGTGTGCCAAACCCTCTAACAAGACCTCCATCATTAGGAAGGGGTCCAAGGGAATTCCATGAGGTCTAATGAGCCCATTGAACCCTCTGAAATCCATGTGCCAGTACCACCTATTTTTTTATTTATTTTTTCTAATCTCTCCGCTACGCGATTTTGTAAAAAAAAGGTTCGAAATCTGGCAGCCGCAAAGAAACGCGGCCTTTATGCGCCGCGCCAGACAGGACATGGGAAGAGCCTCTGGCCGGCCCGTAACGTTCCCGCCAGTGTCTTCACATCACACTTTCGAAAGGGGCAGACCCGGGAAGGTGAGAAGTGATAAAAATTTCTATGTGTGTTCTGTTCTGAGCTTTTCAAGGGCTGCAGACTTGCCCTCGGCGCTCGTGCCAAAGTTTGCGCAGCGGTTACTGGAACTTACGAGCTGTTTTTTCTCGTGAATGCTAATTTTTCGAAGCTCGCAAAAGCCTGGAGCTGCTGCACAGGGAACGTGCCCACAAAGGATGAAATATGGAATTTTATTTGGGCATTAATATTTAAAGAGCCTGGGGAGGGGGGGATCGTAGGAAGAACCACGAGACCGAGGAGGCCCAGGAGAAGCTTCTCAGCAAGGAGGACTATTAAATTGTGAAGACCTCCACCCGTGGCGGCTGGTGGTCAACATTTTTGGGGGGGGCACAAACAAACTGAAAAAAACAAACAAACATCAATTGCAGACTCACTGTGCCCATCAATTGCCACCACTGAGCCCATCAAACACAGCTACTGTGCCCATCAATTGCGGCCAATTTGCCCCTTCAATAGCCGCAAGTTTGCTCCATCAATAGCCGCAAGTTTGCCTCAACAAACGCCGCCAGTTTGTCCCATCAAAAGCCATCAGTTTGCCCCATCAAATGCCACCAGGTTGCCCCATCAATAGCCGCCAGTTTGAGCCATCAATAGCCGCCAGATTGCCCCATCTCATAGCTGCCAGTTTGCCCCATCAAATGCCGACAGTTTGCCTCAACAAACGCCGCCAGTTTGCCCCCTTAAATGGCACCAGTTTGCCACATCAATCACTGTCAGTTTGCCCCATCAAATGCCGCAAGTTTTTCCCATAAATAGCGGCCAGTTTGCCCCATCAATAGCCGCCAGTTTGCCCCATCAAATGCAGCCAATTACCCCAATCAAATTCAGACAGTTTGCTCCATCAAACACTGCCAGTTTGCCCCATCAATAGCCGCCAGTTTGCCCCATCAATAGCCGCCAGTTTGCCCCATCAATAAGCACCAGTTTGCCCCATGAAATGCCGCCAGTTTGCCTCAACAAACATCGCCAGTTTGCCCCATCAAAAGCCGTCAGTTTGCCCCCATCAAACGCCACCAGGTTGCCCCATTAATAGCCCCCAGTTTGCCCCATCAAATGCAGGCAGCTTCCCCAATAAAATTTAGCCAGTTTGCCCCATCAAACGCCGTCAATTTGCCCCATCAAACGTCACCAGTTTGCCCCATCAAATGGCACCAGTTTGCCCCATCAAATGCCACCAGTTTGCCCCATCAAATTCAGACAGTTTGCCCCATCAATAGCCACCAGTTTGCCCCATCAAACGCCGCTAGTTTTCTCCATCAAACGCCGCCAGTTTCCCCAATCAAATTCAGCCCGTTTGCCCCGTCAAATGCCACCAGGCACTGTCCCTTGTTTCTACCCCCTACCCACCTCCGATCATTGTCCCTTGGTTCCACCCCCTACCCACCTCTGAGCACCATCTCTTGGTTCCAACCCCTACCCACCTCCGAGCACTGCCCCTTGGTTGCACCCCCCTACCCACCTCTGAGCACCATCCCTTGGCTCCACCCCTGACCCATCTCCCAGTACCCCCCCCTCTTTTAGAGAATTTGGTGCTAAGTCATTTGTATGGAATTTGTTAATGATAACAGGAAAGTCAGAAAATAGATCCACTGCAACCAGCAACAGTAGATTCCCTCAGCAATTATAGACCCATCCCCAAAAACAATAGATCCCCTTAGCAACCATAGATCCCCCAGCAACAATAGACCCCCAGGCAACAATAGATCTCCTTAGCAACTACAGACCCCCCCAGCATCAATAGGTCCCCTCAGCAATATATAGGCTGACCCACAAAAACAATATATAGGCCCAGACCCCAAAACAATAGATCCCCACCGCAACAATAGATCCCTCAGCAGCCATAATCCCCATCATCAACCATAAAACACCCCCCCACAACAATTGGCACCCTCAGCAACAATAGACCCCTTCCAGCAACAATACTTCTTCCGGCAACCGGCACTAATAGACCCTGCAGCATCCAGCAACAATAGACCTATCCCAGCAACAATTGACCCCCTAGCAACATAAGACCCTCAGCAACAATAGATCTCCCACCAGCAACAATAGACATCCCCAGCAACAATATATCTCGCCAACTGGTCGAAAGACTTCCCCGACCCTGAGCTGGTGGGGAAGCTCCTTCATGGCCTTAACACCGTCCATAAACTTATCCCTAACGAGATATGGAGAGAGACGCAGATCAAAATTGTTTACCGGGCCCACATCCCCTTCAGCCGAGCCCATGCCACCCCAGAATGCCCCCTTTGTAAACAACCCAAACCTAACTTAGCTCACAGGTTCTGGTCCTGCTCCCTCATAGCCAGGTTCTGGGATCAAGTCATCCAATACATTTTCAACGTCACCCTGTTGCGCATACCCAAGGACCCGCTACTACTTATTTTCGGCTACTGGGACCCCCTACTGCTCCCCTGGTCTTCCCCTACTACACCCCCGAGCAGGAATTGGACCCTGATCTGTCTCCTGCTCGCCCGGAGAGCCATCCTCCAGAAGTGGATATCTACCGACTGCCCAACTACTGCTCAAGTCAAAAAGGAACTGTTGCAGCTTTTGTACAAGGACAGGCTCAACACGGACCTGACCCACAAATGGACCAATAATCACTTCTACCACCTATGGACTCCCTTTCTGTTGCACACTTTTACTCCCACAGAGAGATTGAACTTTGAAAAAATGTCCTTTCTTTACCAGGATCCCTCGCGGGACTGACAATCTCTTACCATCCCTCCCCCCCCCCTCTTTTTGGAAGGACTATTCCATCTGCTACATGTACCCCTAAGTTTATGCCCTCCCCTTTGTTTTTTTTCTTTGAAGACCCCTCCATATACTGCTCTTCAACCATGAATGTCCCCAAAAAATGTTCATATGTCCTGTTTTTGTATTTACTCTGTTGTGTAACTTCCTCAATAAAAAACATATTTAAAAAAAACCAAAAAAAAAACCAATATATCTCATCAGCAACAATAGACCCTGAGAAACAATAGATCCCCTCAGCAATAATAGACCCCCCAAAAAACAATTGATCCCTTCAGCAACAATAGCTTCCCCAGTAACAATAGATCCCCCAGCAATAATAGATCTCCCCAGCAACAATAGATCTCCTTAAAAAAATAAACTCCCCCTCCGGCAATAATAGATCCCATCAGCAACTATAGACTCCCTCAGCAACAACAGACCCCCTATTAGCAACAGAACATCTCCCAGCAGCCAGCAATTAACCCCCTAGCAACAATAGATCCCCAACAGCAACAATAGATCCCCCAGCAACATTAGATCCCCTAGCAAAAATCGACCCCCCCACAGCAACAAGAGACCCCACAGCAACAATGTATCCCCCAGCAACAATAAATACCCAGAAGAAAGCATCAGTAGACCTTTAAGCACACATCAGAACCCTTCACCATTACATACATTCCGTGTTGGAGGTGCAGGAACGGTGTTCAAATCAGGGATAGACGTGATATACGTGTGATGTGTGATATGTGATCACGGGCGGACTGACAACTCATGGGGCACCTGGGCAATAGGAGATTATGGGGCCCCCGGCCAATAAGAGATTATGGGGCCCCCGGCTAATTGGAGATTATGTGGCCCCAGTGCCGATCCTGACCTCCCTGGGGCCCTAAGCAAAATTCTACTAAGGGGCCCTCTATCTGATCCTTGATGCCGTCACCCATAACTCTTCACCAATCCCCTTTGATAGCGCCCGACCACATAAGAGGGACAGACCTAGAGTGGTGATAGGATGATAGGGTGACCTGTGGCCCCCAGATTTTATTATTACCTCCCCAGGAGTCAGGACTAGTACCACAGTGCGAGTACACAATGCTCTGCCTGGGGCCCACATACAGCAGCAGTGCCGATCATGACCTCCCTGGGGCCCTAAGCAAAATGACATGTCACAGTAAAGTTAAGAAGCGGGGGGGGGTGGGCTGCCGAAAATGACATGTCACATTAAAGTTAAGAAGCGGGGGGGTGGGCTGCCGAAAATGACATGTCACATTAAAGTTGAGAAGCGGGGGGGGGGCGCTGCTGACAGTGATGTGTCACAAAGATTAAAGTTGAGAAGCGGGGGGAGGGGGTCTTCTGCTTTTCGGAAATTACATTAAAGTGAAAAGCGTGGGGTGCTGACTTCTTACCTCTTCTCCCATGCAGCCAGCGAGGGGCCGAAAATTACTTCTCACCGGGCGGGGGCCTCTAGTAATTTGGGGGGCCCTCCACAGCTTTGCGGGCCCTAAGCAGCTTGCATAGTGTGCCTATAGGGCGGATCGGCCCTGTGTGGCCCCCAGGCAATAGATTATGGGGTCCCAGGGCAATAGGAGATTATGGGGGCCCCGGCCAATAGGAGATTATGGGGCCACCAGGCAATAGATTATGGGGCCACACAGTATATACAGTATACACACACAAAATACACACACTGAAAAGGTACAGTAGAGGCGGGGCAGCTATAATTTCGGGATTTAAAAAAAAATACTGTCCCTGGTTTTACTGAGGCTGGCAACCCTGATGGGGCCCCCAAGTGGCATGGGGCCCTTGGGAAGTGCCCGAATGGTCAGTCCGCCCCTGTGTGTGATGTGTGATGTGTCCTCACATTGAAGGCTCAGTAGGTTGGTGAACCCATATTCAGGGCCGTCTTAATAGCATCTTGGGCCCCTGGGCAAAGTAGTGCTCTGGGGCCCCTACAATGGAGACAGTGCAGGTAAACATACATCAAGTAGGTAGGAGGCAGACTGCCTCCCCTGTGTATCGATCACTCTCAGTGCTATCATGGGACCCCCAATTTCGGGGCAGCGTGGGCTCAAGGACCAGCTGCTTTGGGCAAAGTGCAGGCCCCCCCCAATGCAGCTGGGGCCCCTGGGCAGCGCCCAGGTGTGCCCTCTCATTAAGACAGCCCTGCCCGTATTCGATGTTCCAGCCTCATCATAGTGCCGGGTACGTCAACACTGTAAAAAATGTCGAATGGCGTGCCGAGGTCTAAAGGGGCCCGAAATGACGTCCAAACCTTCGCCATGAATACACCTTTCAGTCTCACATCGGTAAGAGAAACGCCGACTATGCAAACAGCTCTGCGATCAAACAGAGCGTTTTATGGCAGGTAGGAAAAGGACGGACTGGGTGGTAAAAGTCCCTGGGATTTTTTATTTGGTTCATTCTGATTTACAACTATAAAACCTTCCCAGACCGTGCGCTGGCGGCGATTCCCGCGTCCTGAGCTGTGATATTTTCATCCTATAAAAATCATCGCAGTTTATTTTCATCATTTAAAAAAAAAAAAAAAAAAGTGACATAAAATCGCTACAATCGCTTGGTGCAATCTTGGTGCAAAGTGTTACAATGAAACATTCCGATGACATTTAGGATGCCGCCTGTCACTAGATACAAGTACGGGTCACAAAACATAACCCATTGATCCTGCCAGTTACTTTAACACTTGCCTACTGGGCACTTCGCCCCCTTCCTGCCCAGGCCAATTATCAGCTTTGAGTGACAACTACACCGATAGGAGATGTCTTCCATTTTTTTTTAGACAGATAGAGCTTTCTTTTGATGGTATTTAATCACCGCTGTCGGTTTTATTTTTTGCCAGAGTGGTATATGTACCGGCTAGGATAGTATATTGACAGGCTAGGGTAGTATATGGATAGGCAAGGGCAGCATATGGACAGGCTAGTACAGTATATAGACAGACAAGGCCAGTATCTAGACAGGCAAGGGCAGTATCTAGACAGGCCAGGGTAGTATATGGACATGCTAGGGTAGTATATGGACAGGCTAGGGTAGTATATGGACAGGCTAGTGCAGTATATGAACAGACAAGGGCAGTATATGGACAGGCTAGGGTAGTATATGGACAGGCTAGTGCAGCATATGGACAGGCTAGGGTAGTATATGGACAGGCTAGTGCAGCATATGGACAGGCTAGGACAGTATATGGACAGGCTAGGGTAGTATATGGACAGGCTAGTGCAGCATATGGACAGGCTAGGGTAGTATATGGACAGACTAGTGCAGTATCTAGACAGACAAGGGCAGTATCTAGACAGGCAAGGGTAGTATATGGACAGGCAAGGGTAGTATATGGACAGGCTAGGGTAGTATATGGACAGGCTAGGGTAGTATATGGACAGGCAAGGGTAGTATATGAACAGGCTAGGGCAGTATATGGACAGGCTAGGGTAGTATATGGACAGGCTAGTGCAGCATATGGACAGGCTAGGACAGTATATGGACAGGCTAGGGTAGTATATGGACAGACTAGTGCAGTATCTAGACAGACAAGGGCAGTATCTAGACAGGCAAGGGTAGTATATGGACAGGCAAGGGTAGTATATGGACAGGCTAGGGTAGTATATGGACAGGCTAGGGTAGTATATGGACAGGCAAGGGTAGTATATGAACAGGCTAGGGCAGTATATGGACAGGCTAGGGTAGTATATGGACAGGCTAGTGTAGTATATGGACAGGCAAGGGTAGTATATGAACAGGCTAGGGCAGTATATGGACAGGCTAGGGCAGTATATGGACAGACTAGTGCAGTATCTAGACAGACAAGGGCAGTATCTAGACAGGCAAGGGTAGTATATGGACAGGCTAGTGTAGTATATGGACAGGCAAGGGTAGTATATGAACAGGCTAGTGTAGTATATGGACAGGCAAGGGTAGTATATGAACAGGCTAGGGCAGTATATGGACAGGCTAGGGTAGTATATGGACAGGCAAGGGTAGTATATGAACAGGCTAGGGCAGTATATGGACAGGCTAGGGTAGTATATGGACAGGCTAGTGCAGCATATGGACAGGCTAGGACAGTATATGGACAGGCTAGGGTAGTATATGGACAGACTAGTGCAGTATCTAGACAGACAAGGGCAGTATCTAGACAGGCAAGGGTAGTATATGGACAGGCAAGGGTAGTATATGGACAGGCTAGGGTAGTATATGGACAGGCTAGGGTAGTATATGGACAGGCAAGGGTAGTATATGAACAGGCTAGGGCAGTATATGGACAGGCTAGGGTAGTATATGGACAGGCTAGTGTAGTATATGGACAGGCAAGGGTAGTATATGAACAGGCTAGGGCAGTATATGGACAGGCTAGGGCAGTATATGGACAGACTAGTGCAGTATCTAGACAGACAAGGGCAGTATCTAGACAGGCAAGGGTAGTATATGGACAGGCTAGTGTAGTATATGGACAGGCAAGGGTAGTATATGAACAGGCTAGTGTAGTATATGGACAGGCAAGGGTAGTATATGAACAGGCTAGGGTAGTATATGGACAGGCTAGGGTAATATAGGGGCAGTAAAAAAAAAATCTTGGTCGTCAACTTGCTGGGTAAAGAGAGGCAGAGGCTGCCGTGGTTCAATTTTCTGCCCCTCTCAAAGTGCTGCCTGGGTCCGATGAACCCACTGGGACCCATGGTAGGGCCGGCCCCGCCCAGAGGCGAACGTCTTTTTCCCAACAAAAGTGGAGTTACGCTTTAAATTCCCTTTGGTGATATCTTGGATTTTGTAATCTCCGTTCACCTAACCTGGTGTG
Source organism: Rana kukunoris (assembly GCA_029574335.1). Taxonomy (NCBI): domain Eukaryota; kingdom Metazoa; phylum Chordata; class Amphibia; order Anura; family Ranidae; genus Rana; species Rana kukunoris. Next base: position 152,363,897 of record CM056060.1, read on the forward strand.
CCAGAGGGGCTGAAGTCATCTATGGGGGTTGAGGCAAAAAAAAAAAAAGAGGACCTGTCCTATCCAGCGGCACCCATGGGGGTAGCGCTATCCAAGCACACCTTCAATGTAAGACGGTTTGTGAAAATCATTGTAACTGGCAAGCTTGGCCCGCCTTTTAAATATGGAAAGCATTCAAATCAGGACCCGTAGAGCGAACGCCGTCATCGTCTTCTCAGGTATAATCCAGTTACCAGAATACTACCAGGCTAGGGCAGTATATTGACAGACTAGGGTAGTATATGGACAGGCTAGGGTAGTATATGGACAGACAAGGGTAGTATATAGACAGGCTAGTGCAGTATATAGACAGGCTAGGGCAGTATATGGACAGGCTAGGCTAGTATATGGACAGGCTAGGGTAGTATATGGACAGGCTAGGGTAGTATATAGACATGCTAGGGCAGTATATGGACAGGCTAGGGCAGTATATGGACAGGTTAGGGTAGTATATGGACAGGCTAGGGCAATATATGGACAGGCAAGGGTAGTATATGGACAGGCTAGGGTAGTATATGGACAGGTTAGGGCAGTTAATAGACAGGCTAGTGTAGTATATGGACAGGCTAGGGCAGTATATATATACAGGCTAGGGTAGTATATGGACAGGCTAGGGCAGTATATGGACAGGCTAGGTCATATGGACAGGCAAGGGCAGTATATGGACAGGCTAGGGCAGTATATGGACAGGCTAGAGTAGTATATAGACAGGCTAGGGCAGTTAATAGACAGGCTAGGGCAGTATATGGACAGGCTAGGGTAGTATATGGACAGGCTAGGGTAGTATATGGACAGGCTAGGGTAGTATAAGGACAGGCAAGGGCAGTATAGGGGCAGGAAAAAATAGAAGAGAAGGAGAGGCTGTCGTGGTTCAATCTTCTGCCCCTCTCAAAGTGCTGCCTGGGTCCGATGGACCCACTGGGACCCATCGTAGAGCCGGCCCTGCCCAGAGGGAAATGTTTTTGTCCCAACAAAAGTGGAGTTACGCTTTAAATTCCCTTTGTGATATCTCATGTTTTTGTAATCTCCGTTCACCTAACCTGGTGTGGGGGCTGAAGTCATTCAGGAGGTCGAGGCAAAAAAAAGAGGACCCGTCCTATCCAGCGGCACCTGTGGGGGTAGTGCTATCCAAGCACACCTCCAATATAAGACGGTTTGTGCCAATCATTGTACCTGGCCAGCTTGGCCCGCCTTTTAAGTATGGAAAACATTCAAATCACGACCAGTAGAGCGAACGCCGTCATCGTCTTCTCAGGTATAATCCGGTTACCAGAATACGATATTTTGTGGCTGCAGCCGCTCCTTTAAGAGTTATGACACTGCGGCTGATTTGTGATGTGCCTGAGCGATCATCTGAAATAATTTTTCCTAAATCATTAGCCGCTGGGACCTGGGGAGGAAGTTCTGCAGACGTCGGGCACGGCTCAGAAATTAACGACATGGTTTATTAGCTGAGATCCATCAGTGGATGCAGAATTCTGCACGGGGCACGATTAGGCTGGTGGGGGGTGGGGGGGGGGTGTAAGAGCGAAGCTAAAGAGGAGCCAGAGACAGGAAAGTATTCCTAGATATGGAGCAGAGTCGTGTGAACGAGATCGATTATTAAAAGCTGCGGAGGTTGGGGGAACGTCGTCGATGTAACGTATCCAGAATTCCACATTCAACCATAGAGTGGACCAGAACTCAAAAAATGAAAGCAGCACCCTAAAAAAAATCTACATTATGTCTTAAATCACTTTTGAAAATAATCAGACCACTCCTGTTCTGTATTCTCATAGCTGTATACAGTGCATTGAAAAAGTATTTATACCCCTTGAAATTCTCCACGTTTTGTCATGTTGCAACCAAAAATGTAAATGTGTTTTATTGGGATTTTATGAGATAGACCAACACAAAGTGTCACATAAGTGGAAGGAAAATGATAAATGGTTTTCAATTGTTTTTTACAAATAAATATGTGAAAAGTGTGTGGGAGGGGCATTTGCATGGCGCCCCCCGGAGTCAATACTTTGTAGAACCCCCTTTCTCTACAAGTCTTTTTGGGGGTGTCTCTACCAGCTTTGCACATCTAGAGAGGGACATTTCTGCCCATTCTTCTTCTTTGTAAAATATCTCTGTCTCTAACAGATTGGATGGAGAGCGTCTGTGATCAGCAATTTTCAAGTCTTGCCACAGATTCTCAATGGGATTTAGGTCTGGGCTGTGACTGGGCCATTCTAACACATGAATAGGCTTTGATGTAAACCATTCCATTGTAGCTCTGGCTGTATAATTAGGGTTGTTGTCCTGCTGGAAGGTGAACCTCCGCCAAGGTCTCAAGCCTTTTTGCAGACTAAGGCCCTGTACACACAATCAGACATGTCTGCAGACCAGTTTCATCAGACCAGTTTGATGGTGTGTACGGCCCATCAGACCGTTGTCCGTCAGACCAAAGTTTTAAAACTTGCTTTAAAACCTGTCTGATGGAACCTGTCAGTCGGACCAAAACGATGGTTAGTACACAAAAGCATCGGACCAAAAACCCGCGCATGCTCAGAATCAAGTCGACGCATGCTTGGAAGCATTAAACTTCGTTTTTTCATCACGTCGTTGTGTTCTACGTCACCGCGTTTTGGTCTGATCGGATTTTGGTCCGATGGTGTGTACGCACCTCAGACTATCAGACAAGTTCAGAGTTGTCTGATAAAAACGGTCCGTCAGACAAGTCTCATCAGACATGTCTGATCGTGTGTACAGGGCCTAATTGGTTTTCTTCAAAGTAGGACACTAGTGTGGGGGTGTGTGTAAAGGGGCAAAGAAGGCCACTACTGTGGGGGTGTTAAGGAACAAAGCAGAACACAACTGTGGAGGGGGAAAGAAGGACACTACTGTGAAGGGGCAAAGAGGCAAAGGTGTAAACTACTGGGAGGGGGGGGGGGGTTGTGAAGGGGGAAAGAAGGACACTACTGTGAAGGGGCGAAGAGGCAAAGGTGTAAACTTCTGGGGGGGGGGTTGTGAAGGGGGAAAGTAGGACACTACTGTGAAGGGGCGAAGGGGCAAAGGAGTACACTACTGTGGGGGGGTAGAGGGGGAAAGAAGGACACTACTGTGAAGGGGCGAAGGGGCAAAGGTGTATACTACTGTGGGGGGATAGAGGGGGAAAGAAGGACACTCCTGTGAAGGGGCAAAGGAGGACACTACTGTGGGGGGGACAGGGGTTGAAGGGGCAAAAGGAAGTCACAACTGTGGGGAGGGGGTTAAGGGGCAAAGAACACAACTCTGAGGGGTGTCAAGGGGTAAAGGAGGACACTACTGTGTGGGGTGGTGGAGGGGGAAAGAAGGACACTACTGTGAAGGGGCGAAGGGGCAAAGGAGTACACTACTGTTGGGGGGGGGGAGAAGGACACTACTGTGAAGGGGCAAAGGAGAAAACTACAGTGGGGGGATGGGGGTTGAAGGGACAAAAGAAAGTCACAACTGCGGGGAGGGGGTTAAGGGGCAAAGAACACAACTCTGAGGGGTGTCAAGGGGTAAAGAAAGACACTGCTGTGTGGGGGGGGGGGTGGAGGGGGAAATAAGGACACTACTGTGAAGGGGCGAAGGGGCAAAGGAGTACACTACTGTGGGGGGGGGGGGGACACTACTGTGAAGGGGCGAAGAGGCAAAGGAGTATACTACTGTGGGGGGGAGAAGGACACTACTGTGAAGGGGCAAAGGAGAAAACTACAGTGGGGGGATTGGGTTGAAGGGGCAAAAGACAGTCACAACTGCGGGGAGGGGGTCAAGGAGGTAAAGGAGGACACTAATGTGAGGGGGGGAGAAGGGGCAAAGGAGGACATAATTGTGTGAGGGGGGGCTGGAGGGGGAAATAAGGACACTACTGTGGGGGTAGAAGGAGCAAAGGGGGACACTACTGTGGGGCTGTGGGGGGTGTAGGGGGAGGAAGGAAGACACAACTGTGGGGACGGGGGTTAAGGGTTAAAGGGCACAACTGTGGGGGTGTCAAGGGATAAAGGAGAACACTACTGTGGGGGTGTGTGAAGGGGGCAAAAGAGGACACTACTGTGTGTGTGTGTGTGTGGAGGGGGGTGAAGGGTTAAAGGAGGCAACTAATGTGGGGGGGAGGTAATGTGAAGAGGAAAATAGGGTCATTACTAGGGGTAGTGTGAGGGAGGGCATTACTGGTGGAGGTGTGGAGGGGCAAAGGATGGCACTACTCCGGGTGGAGTGTAAAGAGGGTAAAAGAAAGGAGGACACTACTGGGGGTTGGGGTGGTGGTTTTTGGTGTGTGATGTGAAGTGGTGCAAAGAAGGCCGCTACAGGGGTGATGTGAGGGAGGCAAGGGAGGTAACGACTCTGGTGGGACGATGTGAAGGGGAGAAAAGGAGGACACTTTATTGGGGGAGGTGGTGATGTGCAGGGGGGCATAGAATGCTGTGTGTGGGGGGGGGGGGGTGTTGATGTGAGAGGGGCAGTTGTGAAATCAAGAGGGATTGGTGGGGGTCCATTTACATAAGGCTGCACTCCCACCCGAGTGTTTCGTCCACTAGGGTGGACAACAGTGAATCTGGCCCAAGTGCAGGTGAAAATTTAGAACTGTTGCATTTTAGTTTAACAAATGTATTTATTTAAGGAACTGGAATTTTTTTTTTTTTTAAAGTGAAAGAAGTTGTATGAGATGTATTTGTCTGGTTTGTTTTGCATTGTGTCGGATGTTTAGCCCAGAGACAAAATAAAAATGCATCCCCCTCCCCTCCCCCCCTTCGGCGTCTGGATTTTATTCAAATCAGGCAATTAAAACATTAAAGTTTACAAAGTCCGGGGAATCGGTAATGGCCACTCGGGGATGACATTAGGAAATGTCTGATTGATCGATACGGGGAGCTCCAATGAAAAACGATCCGAGTGCTTCCAGGAGTTCAGGAGATTCAGGAGAAGCTTGACTCAATGTAACATTGTAAAGAAAACTAAAATTCTTCAACTTTTTTCATGAAAACTCCGGGAATTGCCATCGATTTCGGATCTATAAGGACATGCAGCATTTTATAATCCTTTGCACAGGTTAAAACTGCCATTTTTTACATTAGTGATCCTTCACTTCCTGTCCTAGAGACACAACAGGAAGTGAGAGGAAATCTTCTCATAGAACAGAACAAGTGTCCCCCATTGCATAACTCCCAACATTTTGAGATGGGAATGAGGGACACCTACTAACTAGAGTACGCCCCTTGCCACACCCCCTTAACCACTTAAGCCCCGGACCATTATGCAGGTTAAAGGACCCGGACAGTTTTTGCGATTCGGCACCGCATCGCTTTAAATTGACAATTGCGCGGTCGTGCGACATGGCTCCCAAACAATATTGGCGTCCTTTTTTCCCCCACAAATAGAGCTTTCTTTTGGTGGTATTTGATCACCTCTGCGGTTTTTATTTTTTGCGCCATAAACAAAAATAAAGCGCCAATTTTGAAAAAAAAAATGCAATATTTTTTACTTTTTGCTACAATAAATATCCCCAAAAAATATATTAAAAAAATGTTTTTCCTCAGCTTAGGCCGATACGTATTCTTCTACACATAAGCGTTTATTGATTGGTTTGCGCAAAGGTTAGAGCGTTTACAAAATAGGGGGTAGTTTTATTGCAATTTTAATATACATTTTTTTTTTACTAGTAATGGTGGCGATCAACGATTTTTTTTGTGACTGCGACATTACGGCGGACACATCGGACACTTTTGACACTATTTTGGGACCATTGTCATTGATACAGCGACCAGTGCTATAAAAATGCACTGATTACTGTAAAAATAACACTGGCCGTGAAGGGGTTAACCAGTAGGGGGTGCTGTAGGGGTTAAGTGTGCCCTGATTTGTGTTTCTTACTGTGGGGGGGGGGGGCGTGGTTTAGCTTGTAATGTCACTGATAGTCGTTCCCTATGACAGGGAACAGACAATCAGTGTCAGTCTCACCAGGAAGCACGGGGAGAGGTTTGTTTACACTTACCTCTCCCCGTTCTTCCTCTCTGTGACCCGATCGCAGGACACCCGTGGCGATCGGGTCCGCGGTTCCCGCAGGGATGGTCATGGAGCTTAGGACCTGGTCGAGAGCGCGCCGCCGGCGGCGTACTGCGCGACCCACGGCTGGGCTCTTAAAGGGGACGTACCTGTACGCCCTTGTGCCCAGCGGTGCCATTCTGCAGACGTATATCTGCGTGCCGCGGTCCTTAAGCGGTTAAAGCAGAAAGTAAAAAAATATTCTTGCTCTTTTTTGGATTGTAGTTTAAAAAAATAAAAACCGCAAAGGTGATCAAATACCACCAATTTGTGGGGGGAAAAAACGCCAAAAAAAAAGGTCTCAGCATCCCAGGCCTTCCCAATAGCAGACATAGCAGTGTGCCCCTCCGGGCTGGACTAATCCTGTCCAGGAAAAGACCCTGAGTGTGCTCACAGAATATATACAATCTCCCAGCATGCCATCGGAGCCTGCCTCTTTGGGATTGGCCAGGGCTGAACCAATATTCATGCTGACATCTGCATAGCTCCACACCTATCATCCAGAAACTTCTCAAGCTCTCTAGATGCAGAGGGTGTTATCAGACTGGCAGAAGCCAAACACAACGAGGAGCAGGGCCGATCCTGGGCAGGTGCACAGGGTGCAGCATACCCAGGCGCCACAGAGGTGGGGGCGCTAAAGCGCCAGAGTGCTCACCTCCCGCCTCCTTCTCCTCTTCCAGAGGCAGCTCTCTCCACCCGCAACTGACAGGAGTGGATCAGAGGAGGAGAGACGCTGCCGCCACCGCCGCTGTGTTTCCTGCCCAAGTCCATCCTCCCTCCCTCCTCCTGTCAGAGGAGGAGAGCGAAGCAGCCAGAGACCATAGCGGCAGTCTCTGAGCATCTCCTGTAGTATGTCTGCAGTCTCTGAGCATCTCCTGTATTATATCTGCAGTCTCTGACTATCTCCTGTTGTATGTCTGCAGTCTCTGACCATCTCCTGGTGTATGTCTGCAGTCTCTGAGCATCTCCTGTAGTATGTCTGCAGTCTCTGACCATCTCCTGTATTATGTCTGCAGTCTCTGACCATCTCCTGTATTATGTCTGCAGTCTCTGACCATCTCCTGTATTATGTCTGCAGTCTCTGACCATCTCCTGTATTATGTCTGCAGTCTCTGACCATCTCCTGTACTATGTCTGCAGTCTCTGACCATCTCCTGTAGTATGTCTGCAGTCTCTGACCATCTCCTGTATTATAGCTGCAGTCTCTGACCATCTCCTGTAGTATGTCTGCAGTCTCTGAGCATCTCCTGTAGTATGTCTGCAGTCTTTGACCATCACCTGTAGTATGTCTGCAGTCTCTGACCATCTCCTGATGTATGTCTGCAGTTTCTGACCATCTCCTGTAGTATGTCTGCAGTCTCTGACCATCTCCTGTATTATGTCTGCCGTCTCTGACCATCTCCTGTATTATGTCTGCAGTCTCTGAGCATCTCCTGTAGTATGTCTGCAGTCTCTGGCCATCTCCTGTATTATGTCTGCAGTCTCTGACCATCTCCTGTACTATGTCTGCAGTCTCTGACCATGTGGGGGGCGCCATTTCTGCACCCAGGCATCTGTGACCCCAGTATCGGCCCTAATGAGGAGACCTCACTAGCTACACTGAGTACAGGGAGCAGACAATCACAGCAACATTGGCGGACTGATCGATAAGGGCCAGTGTCGGCGCACTCAGAACTCGTGTGAGAATTCTTACAAGAGGTTACATAAGACAGGAAAGGCGCCAAGTACAACAAGCGGTGAGAATGTCAGCAAAGCCTCAACAAAGTATCCAGCAAGCATCCTTCCCAGCGCCGAGGACAAGACAGGCGGGGCGGAAGGGGTTAAGAGTTTGAATGCAGTGGGAAGTCGGAGCCCGGAGGCAGCGATTTTCCCTAAACCCGGCTTAAGGGATGAATGCCACACACAGCCAGAAATCTCCGGAGAAATGATAAAATTCCGGATGATAAAACGTGTCGAATTTCTGAATTACGTTTTCCTAACAGAGGGAAGAAAAGAAAAAAACGGATTCTCTAGCATTGCTGGACTTGGGTATTGCTGGGATTAAAGGGGAGCTGCACACTGGCAGCATTTGATGGGCACATTAGCGGCAATTGATGGGCACACTGGCAGCAATTGATGGGCACAGTGGCGGCAATTGGTGGGCACAGTAGCGGCAATTGATGGGCACAGTAGCGGCAATTGATGAGCACACTGGCAGCAATTGATGGGCATAGTGGCAGCAATTGATGGGCACACTGGCATCAATTGATGGGCACAGTGGTGGCAATTGATGGGCACAGTGGTGGCAATTGATGGGGCACACTGGCATCAATTGATGGGCACAGTGGCAGCAATTGATGGGCACAATGGCGGCAATTGATGGACACACTGGCAGCAATTGATGGGCACAGTGGTGGCAATTGATGGGCACAGTGGTGGCAATTGATGGGCACAGTGGTGGCAATTGATGGGCACAGTGGTGGCAATTGATAGACACAATGGCAGCAATTGATGGGGACAGTGTCAGCAATTGATAAGCACACTGGCAGCAATTGATAAGCACAGTGTCAGCAATTGATAAGCACAGTGTCAGCAATTGATGGGCACACTGGCATAAATTGATGGGCACACTGGCAGCAATTGATGGGCACAGTGGCAGCAATTGATGGGCACAATGGCGGCAATTGATGGACACACTGGCAGCAATTGATTGGCACAGTGTCAGCAATTGATGAGCACACTGGCAGCAATTGATGGGCACAGTGTCAGCAATTGATGGGCACACTGGCAGCAATTGATGGGCACAGTGGCGGCAATTGATGGGCACAGTGTCAGCAATTGATGGGCACAATGGCAGCAATTGATGGGCACAGCGTCAGCAATTGATGGGCACAGTGTCAGCAATTGATGGGCACACTGGCAGCAATTGATGGGCACACTGGCAGCAATTTATGGGCACAGTGGCAGCAATTGATGGGCACAGTGGTGGCAATTGATGGGCACAGTGGTGGCAATCAATAGACACACTGGCAGAAATTGATGGGCACAGTGGTAGCAATTGATGGGCACACTGGCAGCAATTGATGGGCACAGGGATAGCAATTGATGGGCACACTGGCAGCAATTGATGGGCACAGTGTCAGCAATTGATGGGCACACTGGCAGCAATTGATGGGCACACTGGCAGCAATTTATGGGCACAGTGGCAGCAATTGATGGGCACAGCGTCAGCAATTGATGGGCACAGTGTCAGCAATTGATGGGCACAGTGTCAGCAATTGATGGGCACACTGGCAGCAATTGATGGGCACACTGGCAGCAATTTATGGGCACAGTGGCAGCAATTGATGGGCACAGTGGTGGCAATTGATGGGCACAGTGGTGGCAATCAATAGACACACTGGCAGAAATTGATGGGCACAGTGGTAGCAATTGATGGGCACACTGGCAGCAATTGATGGGCACAGGGATAGCAATTGATGGGCACACTGGCAGCAATTGATGGGCACAGTGTCAGCAATTGATGGGCACAGTGTCAGCAATTGATGGGCACACTGGCAGCAATTTATGGGCACAGTGGCAGCAATTTATGGGCACAGTGGCAGCAATTGATGGGCACAGTGGTGGCAATCGATAGACACACTGGCAGAAATTGATGGGCACAGTGGTAGCAATTGATGGGCACACTGGCAGCAATTGATGGGCACAGGGATAGCAATTGATGGGCACACTGGCAGCAATTGATAGGTACAGTGGCTGCAATTGACGTTTTTGTTTGCACCCCCCTAAAAATTTGAGCACCAGCCGCCACTGGCACCCACCATCCACAACTCTCTGCTGCACCCCCAACTTGCTTCAGCACCCCCGTCCAAAACTGTTGGCAGCTCACTGTTGGCGCCACAGGTTCTCTTTCCTTGGCCAACGCGTGAAGATTTCCACCAGCAGAAAAGCCCCACATGGAAAGCAGATCAGGGCTTTTACCTCCCCGTTGTGCCATTACTTTCCTGGCGGCATCAGCCGGCGCTCTAAATATCGTCTTAAAAATGCAGCGCGTGCCATAAATAATGGCGCTGTCGGTCAGCGAGCAGGATGTGCCGCGGATTGGGCGGCCCAATTACAATGGTCTCAGACAATGATTAATACGTCGTCGTTCCCCCGTAACGAGCATTTCCCAGGTAATCATTTACTAATTAGGGGGGCCAATCAGCGGGGGGCGCTCCCAACTGCTGACGTTGTTATTGCAATCTAATTGCCGGGCCGTTGCCACGATCTATAAAAGATTATATGCCATGAGCGGTGTAATTAATAGGCCATTATTATTTTCATGGGGGAGGTCCAGAGACTCCATCGATCGGCTCCATTTCATTTCATTGATGCGGCATGTCAAGGACTTAAAGGACCAGTAAATCTAAACAAGGCCATTACCATCCCCCGACAGGCCAATACCGGCTCAGAACACGGGAGGTCGCTGGATGAGCGTTTAAAGTCTGCGCATTACCAATTATTATTATTATTATTATTTAATAATGGAATAGTGCCCCATTATTGGTGTCAGTGGGAAGAATAGTGCCCTATTTTTTGTGTCAGTGTAAGGAATAGTGCCCCATCATTGGTATCAGTGGGAGGAATAGTGCCCCATCATTGGTATCAGTGGGAGGAATAGTGACCCGTCATTGGTATCAATTGGAGGAATAGTGTCCCATCATTGGTGTCAGTGGTAGAAATAGTGCCCCATCATTGTTATCAATGGGAGGAATAGTCCCCCATCATTGGTGTCAGTGGGGGAATAGTGCCCCATCATTGGTATCAGTGGAAGGAATAGTGACCCATCATTGGTATCAGTGGGAGGAATAGTGCCCCATCATTGGTGTCAGTGGGAGGAATAGTGTCCCATCATTGCTTTCAGTGGGGGCAATAGTGCCCCATCATTGGTATCAATGGGAGCAATAGTGCCCAATCATTGGTGTCATTGGGAGGAATAGTGTCAAATCATTGGTGTCAGTGGGGGGGGATAGTGCCCCATCATTGGTGTCAGTGGGAGGAATAGTGCCCCAGCATTGGTGTCAGTGGGGGGATAATGCCCCATCATTGGTATCAGTACTGAGAGGAATAGTGACCCATCGTTGGTATCCATCAGAGCAGTGGTCTCCAAACTGTGGCCCTTTGCTTGCCTTTACCCGGCCCTTGGGCCACTATCCCTCCCACTGATACAAGACACTATTCTGCCATCTGACACCAAAAATTGAGCACCTTTTTTCCCACCAACACAAATAATGAGGGCTCTATTCTTCCTTACGATACCAAAAATGGGGCACTATTCCTCCCCCAATTCTAGATGCAGTGATGTTTACTCCCACTGATGCTAGGACATTTTCTACTCCTGCTGGCCACAATCCGGCCCTCCTAAAGTCTGAAGGACAATAAACCGGCCCTTTAAATGTTTGGAGACCCCTGAGTCAGAGGAATAGTCCCCCCATCATTGGTGTCAGTGGAAGTAATAGTGCCTCATCATTGGAATCACTGAGATTAATTTTGCCCAAATCATTGGTGTCAGTGGGAAGAATAGTGCCCCATCATTGATGTCAGTGAAAGGAATAGTGTCCCATCATTGGTTTGAGTGGGAGGAATAGTGTCCCACCATTGGTGTCAGTGGGAAGAATAGTGCTCCATCATTGGTCTCAGTGGAAAGAATAGTGCCCCATTTTTTGTGTCAGTGGAAAGAATAGTGCCCCATCATTGGTGTCAGAGGAAGGAATAGTACCCCATCATTGGTGTCAATGGGGGGAATAGTGTCCCATAATTGGTGTCAGTGGAAGGAATAGTGTCCCATTGTTGGTGTCAGTGGGAAACATAGTGTTTCATCATGGGTGTCAGTAGGAGGAATAGTGCCCCATCTTTTGTTTTGGTGAGAGGAAGAGTACCCTATTATTGGTATCAGTGAGAGCAAAAGTTCTACATCGTTGGTCTCAGCAAAAGGCATGATGCCCCATCATTGGTGTCAGTGGGAGGACCAGATAAAGGCAAGCAAAGGGCCACATCCAACCCCACACCACAGTTTAGAGACCAGTGCCCTATGGTAGTCCTCTTCTCTCCCCCTAGCAGCTACATATATAATTTATTGGAAGAAAAACACTGCAAATAGGCATCTAAATACTTGAATTTTCTATTTTTTTACCTGCATGACATGATCTCTTCAAAGCCGAGGCAGCTCTTTAATTAGGCAAATTAGGCGGTTGCCTAAGGCCTCGCACTCATAGGGGCCTCACGGCGACCTAACTTACTCAATGCATTACCTCAGTTTTGAGGGACAGGGGAACTTTACGCTGCTGTGCTCAGGCAGCGTTAAGAGCCCTGACTCAGGAGCGGGGCCGCCAGCGTCCCTAACAACCAGTGAATATCGGTGACACCACCCCTTGTGACATGAATGACCTAGCATGCCCTCAGTCAATGACGTCACAAGGGGTCGGGTTCACCAGGTGACATCACCGGGCGGCCCCCGCCCCTTAGTCATTAAAGAGCAGGATCTGGGGTCCGCCTTGTTAAAGGGGGCTTCCAGATTCCGATAAGCCCCCCCACCCGCAGACCCCCCACAACCACCTGCCAGCAGTGGCGGCTGGTGAAGTTTTAAGATGGGGGGGGCCAAGACCCCACCCCTCCACATTTGGTCCCTCCCACATCTCATAAGCCACACCCCTTATAGAATCCACCCATTCCGTCCCCTGTATTCCACTTGCTTCCACTCATAGTGTCAGGAGTATATAGTTCTGCATCACAGGACAGAGTTTACAGCCCCAGCATCACAAATCATGGTATATAGCGCAGCCTTACAGATCGGCGCAAAAAAAACTAAAAAATTACACTGTTAGTAATGAAGAACTCTAAATGGGCACAAGATTACCAGAGACTGCAGACATACTGCACAAGATTACCAGAGACTGCGGACATACTGCACAAGATGACCAGAGACTGTGGACATACTGCACAAGATTACCAGATACTGCAGACATACTGCATGAGATAACCAGATACTGCGGACATACTGCATGAGATAACCAGAGACTGTGGACATACTGCACAATATTACCAGATACTGCAGACATACTGCATGAGATAACCAGATACTGCGGACATACTGCACAATATTACCAGAGACTGCGGACATACTGCACGAGATTACCAGATACTGCGGACATACTGCATGAGATAACCAGATACTGCGGACATACTGCACAATATTACCAGATACTGCGGACATACTGCATAATATTACCAGATACTGCGGACATACTGCATGAGATAACCAGATACTGCGGACATACTGCATGAGATAACCAGAGACTGTGGACATACTGCACAATATTACCAGATACTGCGGACATACTGCATGAGATAACCAGATACTGTGGACATACTGCACAATATTACCAGATACTGCGGACATACTGCACAATATTACCAGACTGCGGACATACTGCACAATATTACCAGAGACTGCGGACATACTGCACGAGATTACCAGATACTGCGGACATACTGCATGAGATAACCAGATACTGCGGACATACTGCACAATATTACCAGAGACTGCGGACATACTGCACGAGATTACCAGATACTGCGGACATACTGCATGAGATAACCAGATACTGCGGACATACTGCACAAGATTACCAGAGACTGCGGACATACTGCATGAGATTACCAGAGACTGCGGACATACTGCATGAGATAACCAGATACTGCGGACATACTGCATGAGATAACCAGAGACTGCGGACATACTGCACAATATTACCAGATACTGCGGACATACTGCATGAGATAACCAGATACTGCGGACATACTGCATGAGATAACCAGATACTGCGGACATACTGCACAATATTACCAGATACTGCGGACATACTGCACAATATTACCAGACTGCGGACATACTGCACAATATTACCAGAGACTGCGGACATACTGCACGAGATTACCAGATACTGCGGACATACTGCATGAGATAACCAGATACTGCGGACATACTGCACAAGATTACCAGAGACTGCGGACATACTGCATGAGATTACCAGATACTGAGGACATACTGCATGAGATAACCAGATACTGCGGACATACTGCACAAGATTACCAGAGACTGCGGACATACTGCATGAGATAACCAGATACTGCGGACATACTGCACAATATTACCAGATACTGCAGACATACTGCACAATATTACCAGACTGCGGACATACTGCATGAGATAACCAGAGACTGCGGACATACTGCACAATATTACCAGATACTGCGGACATACTGCATGAGATAACCAGATACTGCGGACATACTGCATGAGATAACAAGATACTGCGGACATACTGCACAATATTACCAGATACTGCGGACATACTGCACAATATTACCAGACTGCGGACATACTGCACGAGATTACCAGATACTGCGGACATACTGCATGAGATAACCAGATACTGCGGACATACTGCACAATATTACCAGATACTGCGGACCTACTGCATGAGATAACCAGATACTGCGGACATACTGCATGAGATAACCAGATACTGCGGACATACTGCACAATATTACCAGACTGCGGACATACTGCACAGTATTACCAGAGACTGCGGACATACTGCACGAGATTACCAGATACTGCGGACATACTGCATGAGATAACCAGATACTGCGGACATACTGCACAAGATTACCAGAGACTGCGGACATACTGCATGAGATTACCAGATACTGAGGACATACTGCATGAGATAACCAGATACTGCGGACATACTGCACAATATTACCAGAGACTGCGGACATACTGCACAAGATTACCAGATAGTGCGGACATACTGCACAAGATTACCAGATACTGCCAGGGTTGTGGGGAAGAGGCTCTTGTCCTTGAATTATTTTTCCCATCATGGGCAAGAGTGGGGCCCCATACCAAGTTTTGTCTAAGGTCTCACAAAGCCTAGAGCCGCTTCTGCTTCAAAGAGCAGAAGGGGTTTAGCCAATTAGAGTTGGGTGCACATACTGTATGTAGGATGTCATATTTGTTATGCCATGGCAGGTTTATGTTACCTTAGCCTCGGTAGTTCCAACCACTGAACATCTCTCTGGTTGGCCTTTGCCTCAATCTATCTCCGAAAACCCAACCATACTACCTATTGCCCTTCTCCATTGGATACAATGAACCCTACACAACTTCCCGCTACGTTCCCTTCACCCCGCAGCGAATGGATTACCGAAACGTCCTCGCATGGAGACCGGCGCACCCGAAGGCTCTTCCAGCAGACTACCACTTCCTTCCATTGGAGGAGAATATACAGTTTCGTGACGCCGGGTGCCATAAATAAGGACAACTTTGAACTCTCACTGTTTACGTTGACCCGAAATCTCTCCGGTAATCCAACAAACTAAATAAATAAAGTGTTGCATATTTTTTTTATTTATTTTTTTCTGCTTTCGCAGTATCTACCTTCTCCCTCAAAAAAAAAAAAAAATTAAGAAAACTTCCTTTTAAATCTTGACGGCCGTCCAAAATAACCGAAACGCGGGGCAGGAGCTATGCGAAAAACACAGCTACATTTTCAACTTGGCTTCATTAGACTCCAGTCATTTGTGTAAAGAGTTTGAGTTACTCTTAATTAAATTATCCTGCGCATTACCTCGGGTATCGAGTTATTGGCTGCCTTTCAGTGGCTCGTTAGCGCCGTCCAAATCTCAAACGTTCCTCGCAGTTTAGGGATTAAGAATAAATATCAGAGACTCCAGGGGGGGGGGCCCCCAGACCGAGGCGCTCCAATTCTCAAATGATACCGGCGCACCCGTACGTGTAACGTTATCGGGAGATAACCGCTTTATTCTTTTATTAAATAAAATGAATATATATATATACGCTTGGTTCCAAAGGCATAATTTATACGCTGCAGACACGAAAAGTGGCCGGAGATAAATTACCCGAACCGAGGGAAGGTTTCTGGATTCTACCTTCTAAATATCTCCTCTCTCTACCAGCCAAGTCATCAATTTCAACACCAAACTTGGCAAAGAATCGGAACAAACATTATCTGAAGGCACATGGACCTTAAAGGGAGCCTGCAGTGAGGGCAAAATGTAGGCTGCCATTCGGGGCCGATACCTAGGGTCACAGGCGCCTGGGTCCAGAAATATTTCCGGCGCCCCCCCCCACGTGGGCGTGGTCATCTTACCAACTTCTCCCCTTTACAAAAGTTTCTATGCCAACAACTCAAACACAGAGATGCTCCCCTAACACGGACAAGGAGAACACGTCAGGCAGGGACCGCCCCCCCCCCAGCGACGTCACTGCGCGGCTTCGCCCTCTTCCTCTGACAGGAGCAGGGCCGCCATCAGGAATTATGGGGCCCCTTACACCGCTTTAGGCATGGGCCCCCTGGAGCAGAGAACCGGGGGGGGGGGGGGGTGCTGCCGCCTGAAATTGAGAAGCGGGGGGGGGGGTTTAAAAAAAAAGAACAGATTAAGAAAAATATATATAAAAAAAAGGGGGACCTCTGAGCCCTTTAATAAAATATATATAAAGAAATAAAAAGAAAAAATATATAGAAAATAATATAAAAAAAATGGGGGGTTGCCAAGCGGGGGGGGGATTAAAAAAAAGAACAAATTAAGAAAAATATATATAAAAAAAGGGGGGACCTCTGAGCCCTTTAATAATATATATATATATATATACATATATATATACTGTATATATATATATATATATATATATATATAGAAACAAAAAGAAAAAAAATATATAAAACAATATAAAAAAAATGGGGGGTTGCCATTCGGGGCCCTGGGGACCTCTGGGCCCTTTAATAATAATAGTAATAATAATAATAATAATAATAATAATAATAATAATAATAATAAAAATATTTTATATATATATATATATATATATATATATATATATATATATATATATATATATATATATAAAAAATAAAAGAGATAAAAAAATATATAATTTTTTTTTAAATAAAAATAAGGGGGGTTGTCATCTGGGGCCCTGGGGATATTCGGGCTCCTGGGGATCTCCGGACCCCTGAAAAAAAAATCGGCCCTTAAATAAAAAATACAATAAAAATATATTAAAAAAATATATTTTTTTTATAAAAAATAAATAAGAAATGGGGGGGTTGCCATCTGGGGCCCTGGGGGCCCCTGGGGATCTCCGGACCCCTTACAGATGTACTGCCTGTGCCCCCCTGATGGCGGCCCTGGACAGGAAGAGGGAGGGGGGTAAAGGCTTGGGCAGGAAACACAGTGGTGGCGGCGGTGACCGGCGGAGAGAGTTGCCACTGGACACGGACAAGGAGAGGAGGATGAGGGAGGAGAGCACTCTGGCGCTTCAGTGCCCCCACCTCTGTGGTGCATGTAGCAGGTCTCTCTGGAAAACAGCGGTTGTGCCTAAATCTTCCCTAACCTTGCCCTGGGAGATCTCTGGTGCAGTCGGGTAGACTTATGAAAAGGCAGCCAGGCGGGGTGGCATTTACTGCAGTGGGCAGAGAGGGGACCAGTGTCTTCAAAGGAGGGTTGAGGTGCTCCACGATGCAGTTCACAACCAGGGCCGTCTTAATAGCATCATGGGCCCCTGGGCAAAGTAATGCTCTGGGGCCCCTACAATGATGACAGTGCAGGTAAACAGACATCAAGTAGGTAGGAGGCAGACTGCCCCCCCTGTGTATCTATCACTCTCAGTGCCATCATGGGGCCCCCAATTACGGGGTTCAAGGACCAGCTGCTTTGGGGAAAGTGCAGGGCCCCCCATGCAGCTGGGGCCCCTAGGCAGTGCCCAGGTGTGCCCTCTCATTAAGACAGCCCTGTTCACAACACTTTGTGCTACTTCAAAAGGGACTGAGAGTTCCTAGCCTATAAGGGGCTAATTTTATTTATGATTAGCACCAAACAGATGAAGGTTCTCGTGTGCGATGTAAAGCGGGGGTCCTACTCCGCAAAGCGCCACCTACTTACACCTCTGCACTCCAAAGCCATTTCTCCCACATTGGGGCAAGACTACAAGTACAAAAAAAACGAAGATCAGCCGCTAAGGCCATCTGCCATCTTGCCTTCTGGGTGGGCCTCCAATTCCTCCACTATCTGCTACAATCTTACATTGACGGGAAGCAGAGGGATAATCCCCCATTTGGGAGTTCGGCAAACCAATAGCAGCTGAGCGTTAATCGCAGCTCGATCCTTCAAATCCTCATAATCGCAGGCAGCTGCTTCTTAATACTCGGAGATAAAACGGAGCAGAGATGGCTAAACCACATTCACACGTGTGTCCCTCTCACCTTCATCTAGATTGCTGGGCAGCTACCAGAACCCTCTCAATTCACGCCCCCGCTTCTCAATTTTCTCAATTAGCGGCGGCACCCCCCGCTTCACAATTCGCGGCAACCCCCCGCTTCTCAATTTGACGCAGCAGCACCCCCACCCCCCTGTTCTCTGTTTCGGGTGGCCCATGCCTGAAGCTGTATAATTCCTGATGGCGGCCCTGGTCTTGCCAAACTTTGGTGTAGGGTCACTCAGGGTGGCAAAGTGTGTGAGGACACCTGTCAGGAGCTGAATCACCTGCTGGTGATTTCCCAGAGTGGAAGGTTGTAGTTCCAGTTTCCCCCAGCAGGTGTCTCCCAGCAGCTTCTCTTAATCAGTCTATATATTAATCAGGTATATAAGCCCTCCTCTGCCATTACTCTTTGTGTCAGTGTTTTAATTTTCTTGTGCTATTCTGATCCTGTTGCCATTTATCCTGTTCCTGATCTTGATCTTGCTTTAGCCTTGCATCCTGTACCCTGCACCTTGCTGCCCTACCATTGCTCCCCTTCAGTGGCGGCTGGTGCTCAAAATTTTTGGGGGGGCGCAAACGAAAAAAAAGAAAAAAATTGTGCCCATCAAATGCAACCACTGTGCCATAAATTGTCACCACTGTGCCATGCCATCAAACGCAGTCACTGTGCCATCAATTCGCACCACTGTGCCATGCCATCAAATGCAGTCACTGTGCCATGCCATCATACGCAGCCACTGTGCCCATCAATTGTCACCACTGTGCCATGCCATCAAACGCAGTCACTGTGCCATGCCATCAAACGCAGCCACTGTGCCATGCCATCAAACGCAGTCACTGTGCCATGCCATCAAACGCAGCCACTGTGCCATGCCATCAAACGTAGTCACTGTGCCAAGCCATCAAACGCAGCTGCTGTGCCATGCCATCAAACACAGTCACTGTGCCATGCCATCCAATGCAGTCACGGTGCCATGCCATCAAACGCAGCCACTGTGCCATGCCAACAAACGCAGTCACTGTGCCGTGCCATCAAACGCAGCCACTGTGCCATCAATTGTCACCACTGTGCCATGCCAACAAACGCAGTCACTGCGCCATGCCATCAAACGCAGCCACTGTGCCATGCCATCAAACGCAGTCACTGTGCCATGCCATCAAACGCAGCCACTGCGCCATGCAATCAAACGCAGTCACTGTGCCATGCCATCAAACGCAGCCACTGTGCCATGCCATCAAACGCAGTCACTGTGTTATGCCATCAAACTCAGTCACTGTGCCATGCCATCAAAAGCAGCCACTGTGCCATGCCATTAAACACAGTCACTGTGCCATGCCATCAAACGCAGTCACTGCGCCATGCCATCAAACGCAGTCACTGTGCCATGCCATCAAACGCAGTCACTGTGCCATGCCATCAAACGCAGTCACTTTGCCATGCCATCAAACGCAGTCACTGTGCCATGCCATCAAACGCAGTCACTGTGCCATGCCATCAAACGCAGTCACTGTGCCATGCCATCAAACGCAGTCACTGTGCCATGCCATCAAACGCAGTCACTGTGCCATGCCATCAAACGCAGTCACTGTGCCATGCCATCAAACGCAGTCGCTGTGCCATGCCATCAAACGCAGCCGCTGACTGTGCCATCAATTGTTACCACTGTGCCATGCCATCAAACGCACAACTGTGCCCCTCAATTGTTGCCACTGTGCCAATTGTCACCACTGTGCCCATTGATGCCACTGTACTCTTTGTCGCCTCTGTGCCCATTGTCGCTGCTGTGCCCTGTAAAATGCACTTACCTTAATCCTTCCACGTCCCTCGATGTCTTCTCCCGCCTTGGTAACGCTTCAGCCAATCAGGTTACCGATAACCAGAATCGGTGAACCTGATTGGCTGAGACGGCCGTCAGTCTTATCCAAAGAAACGCACCCCCGTACGTTCCGAGGATAAGACATCCGGGAGACGAGGGCTGTACTCGGAAAGCCTATCAGAGCCGCTGGCTCTAATAGGCACTTCCGCTCAACCAACCAGCTGCCGTTATTCAGGTGGCCGGCGCTCAATGTCCGGCCACCTGAATAGACCAGCGGCAGCCGGTAACAATAACATACCTTCATGCAATGCATGAAGGTATGTTTTTTTCAGTGGCGGTGCGGAGCCAGAGGGGGCAGCGCTCCAACGTCCTCTATGGACGGACCTCCGATGCTCCCCTTGTTCTTGATTCCCCCCTTCCTGGCATCCCTGGTGTTCCATGTTACCCGTGTTCCTCATCTTGTATATATATTGTACATATTATATATAGATAGTTTGTTAGGCTTCCTGTTAGTTAGGCATTTTTTGGTTGCTATACAGTGGTACCTTGGATTACGAGCATAATTTGTTCCAGAAGAGTGCTTGCAATCCAAAGCACTCTTATATCAAAGCAAGTTTCCCCATAGGAATCAATGGAAACTCGGATAATTAGTTCCACAGTGACTTCTATTGTATGCAGTACTGCATGTGGCCAGAGGTGGGGGGAGGGGGCGCCGGAGACACTCGCAGACCGCTCGGAGCTGCTCGGATGCACTCGGACTGGCCGAAGACACTCAGGAACAGGTGTTTCAGAGAGTCTCAGAACGGCTCTGATGTCTCCGAGCAGCTCCGAGTGTCACTAGCGCCCCCGCACCTCTGGCCAAATGCGGTACTGCACACCGCAGAGGCTTGAATCCCGCTCATCTTGTAAACCAACGCTCGCAAACCGATGATTGCTCGTATTATGAAACGCTCGTTACTCGCAATCCAAGGTTTTACCGTGCAATAAAATTCAGATTTCTGTAGTACAATATATTGATTTTTTTTTACAATACTTGGCCTGTGTTTATTTTTAAATGTTGGTCTAGTTGTTCTTTAAGGTTTACCAGGTCAAAAATATATAAACCTTAAAGTTCCCCCTACAACTTATTGGAGAACTTTGCTGTGACCCTACAGCAGTGAGAAAAGCCGCCGAGGATTTACAGCGTTAAAGTAAAAAAAAAATCCAATCTCCTTGTTTTGCTTCTCCTGGTAATCCCGCGCCTTTGGGGAGTTGTCTGTATTGATGTTTCGCATTGTTTCATAAAGTCCGCCGCTCGGCAGCAGGATCTGATAAGACGGGTCACAGGAACAATAATATGATACCGTCCCGCGTCTCAGACCCGGCGCACGCGGCCAGGTGAGTGACGACTTTGCGTTCTCAAACAAGTCATGTGACTGGTTGGCCCCACCTTCGTGTCATTTTTCTGTGTTGAATTGCACTGCATTAGGTTGTTATTGTTTTGTAGTATGCTGACATCTAGTGGCAGTTTCTGGCCACTACAACTTGTTTAACTTTTGGTATTTTCCTCTGTCCTCCCCTCCTGTTCAATGCTAGTTATTTCAGTTCTAGCCAGTGGCGGCTGGTGCTCAAAATAATTGGGGGGAGGGGGGGTGCAACCATACTGAAAAAAAAAACATTAATTGCAGCCACTGTGCCCATCAAACGCAGCCACTGTGTCATCAATTTCCTGCCAGTGTGATCATCAATTGCTGCCACTGTGCCCATCAATTGCTGCCAGCATTCTCATCAATTGCTGCCACTGTGCCCATCAATTGCTGCCAGTGTGCCCATCAATTGCTGCCACTGTGCCCATCAATTGCCACTACTGTGCCCATCAATTGTTGCCAGTGTGCCCATCAATTGCTGCCACTGTGCCCATCAATTGCCACTACTGTGCCCCTCAATTGTTGCCGGCGTGCTCATCAATTGTCTCTACTGTACCCATAAATTGTTGCCAGTTTGCCCATCAATTACCCTTACTGTGCCCATGAAGTGCTGCCAGTTTGCCCATCAATTACTGTTACTGTGCCCATCAAGTGCTGCCAGTGAACCCATCAATTGCCGCTAATGTGCCCATCAAATGCTGTTACTGTGCATCCCCCGCCCGGCAATTACCTTGTCTTGGTGGGTCACGGCGGCGATGTCCTCCACGCTTCTCGATGTCTTCTCCCATCCTCTCTTCCCATCCTCTGCTATGATTGGATGCCTGATAGGTGTCCAATCACAGCGCCTGTCGTTTCAGCCAATCAGGTGACAGGTAACAGACCCGATCACCTGATTGGCTGAGAGGCGGTTCAGTGTTAGTAAGGCGAATATTCATTTGCTTTCCTAACACACACCACTGAGAGAACTGCCAGTACTCAGCATGAGGCCCGCTGTTCACCTTTTTGGACGCCTATTAGAGCCCACGGCTCTAATCAGGTGCTTCCAAAAAAATACCCCTCCGCTGTAAGTCAGGTGCCCAGCGCCCAACAGAGGGCCGGGCACCTGAATAGGGGGTGGCAGCAGAAACCATAGATAGATTCTTGAAAGGCATGAATCTATCTATGGTGATAGACAGGTGGCAGGAGAGAGGGGCAGCGCCCATGCGCTCCTTATGGACGCACCACCACTGGTTCGAGCTAGAATGACCCTCCTTACTTCTTCCATGTTCCCGCAGTCAGAGTTAGTTATTCACAGTCATAGACAGTGCTTTGGGAAGTTATTGGGGTGGATTTACTAAAAACAAATAGACTGTGCACTTTGCAAATGCAGTTGCACGCTGCAAGTGATTTTCCTCCAGAACTTAGTTAATGAGGTGAAGCTTCGCTTTACAAAGAATACCCAATCACATGCAAGGAAATAAAAAATAATAATAAAAAAACAGCATGCTTGCTTGCACATGATTAGATGATGGAGGTCAGCAGAGCTTCCCCTCATTTACTAATCTCTGGAGCAACTGCACTCGCAAAGTGCTCAGTCTATTTGGTTTTAGTAAATCAACCCCATTGTCTTCTTACCAGTGGCGGTACGTAGAGTAGTCAGGCCAGGCAGGGTTTGTGGCAGGTGGCAATGAAGAGAGTAGTCAGGTTAATGCAGGGGTCTTGGCAGGTGACATCACTGCCAGCTATCAGTGCCACCTATATGTGCTGATTCTCAGTGCCCACCATTGCCACTTATCAGTGCCCATCACTATCAAAAAAATTTTATATATATATTCTTGGGGATATTTATTATAGCACATAGTAAAAAATATTGCTTTTTTTAAATTGTTTGTAGCGCAAAAAAACCCCGCAGAGGTGATCAAATACCACCAAAAGAAAGCTCTATTTGTGGGGGGGGGGAAAGGACGCCAATTGTGTTTGGGAGCCGCGTCGCACGACCGCGCAATTGTCAGTTAAAGCGACGCAGTGCCGAATCACAAAAAGGGGCAAGATCCTTAACCTGCATAATGGTCCGGGGCTTAAGTGGTTAAATGCATTTTTTTATATGCTCAAAAAATATCTGGAAAAAATATTTACAAACATATATTTTCACATATATGCCTTTGGAAAATATATTTAAATTATATTTTTGGAATGCATTTACAAATATATGTAAAAATATATGTTGAAATTACTTTTTTTATGTGTTAAACAAATCAGAAGAATATATTTAAAAAAAATATTTTCCAATATATGTCTTTGGAAAATGCCTTTAAAATGATATTTTTGGAATGTCTTTACAAGTATATTTAAAAATATATGTTTAAATGCATTTTTCTTAGATGCTCAAAAACATCTGGCAACCGTAGCGGTGCGTCCATAGAGGGCGCTGAAGCGCCGCCCCCTCTGGCTCCCGCACACACCACTGACAATATACATAGATTCATGCATTACATTGCATGAATCTATGTATTGCCCCCAAATATTCAGATGGCCGGCCCCCTGGCGACTACAGCCCTTAGGCTGTAGTCGGCTTCTGGAAGCTTATCTAAGGGACGCACGGGGTGTGCGTTCCTTGGATAAGAGTGACAGGCTTCTCACCCAATCAGGTCACTGGTAACCTGATTGGCTGAAGCGTCAACGAGGGCGGAAGAACACAGCGAGGGACAGAAGAAGAAGAAACACGGCTGATCCCAGGTAAGTGCCGGGGGGGCATTTTACAGGGCACAATGGCTACAATGGCAGGGCACAGTGGTGACAATAGCAGGGCACAGTGGTGACAATGGCAGGGCACAATGGCAGGACACAGTGGTGACAATGGCAGGGCACAGTGGTGACAATGGCAGGGCACAATGGCAGGGAACAGTGGTGACAATGGCAGGGCACAGTGGTGTCAATGGCAGGGCACAGTGGTGACAATGGCAGGGCACAATGGCAGGGCACAGTGGTGACAATAGCAGGGCACAGTGGTGACAATGGCAGGGCACAATGGCAGGGCACAGTGGTGACAATAGCAGGGCACAGTGGTGACAATGGCAGGGCACAATGGCAGGGCACAGTGGTGACAATGGCAGGGCACAATGGCAGGGCACAGTGGTGACAATAGCAGGGCACAGTGGTGACAATGGCAGGGCACAATGGCAGGGCACAGTGGTGACAATGGCAGGGCACAGTGGTGACAATGGCAGGGCACAATGGCAGGGCACAGTGGTGACAATGGCAGGGCACAGTGGTGACAATGGCAGGACACAATGGCAGGGCATAGTGGTGACAATAGCAGGGCACAGTGGTGACAATAGCAGGGCACAGTGGTGACAATGGCAGGGCACAATGGCAGGGCACAGTGGTGACAATAGCAGGGCACAGTGGTGACAATGGCAGGGCACAGTGGCAGGGCACAGTGGTGACCATGGCAGGGCACAGTGGTGACAATGGCAGGGCACAGTGGTGACAATGGCAGGGCACAATGGCAGGGCACAGTGGTGACAATGGCAGGGCACAGTGGTGACAATGGCAGGGCACAATGGCAGGGCACAGTGGTGACAATAGCAGGGCACAGTGGTGACAATGGCAGGGCACAGTGGTGACAATGGCAGGGCACAGTGGTGACAATGGCAGGGCACAATGGCAGGGCACAATGGCAGGGCACAGTGGTGACAATAGCAGGGCACAGTGGTGACAATAGCAGGGCACAGTGGTGACAATAGCAGGGCACTGTGGTGACAATGGCAGGGCACAGTGGTGACAATGGCAGGGCACAATGGCAGGGCACAGTGGTGACAATGGCAGGGCACAGTGGTGACAATAGCAGGGCACAGTGGTGACAATGGCAGGGCACAGTGGTGACAATAGCAGGGCACAGTGGTGACAATGGCAGGGCACAGTGGTGACAATAGCAGGGCACAGTGGTGACAATAGCAGGGCACAGTGGTGACAATAGCAGGGCACAGTGGTGACAATGGCAGGGCAGTGGCTGCGTTTGATGGGCACACTGAGTCTGCAATTGTTTTTTTTGTTTTTCGTTTGTTTGCGCCCCCCCCAAAAATTTTGATCACCAGCCGCCACTGTCTGGCAAATATATAAAAAAAATATATATATTTTCAAATATGTGCCTTTGGAAAATATATTTTAATTTACATTTTTGGAATAGATGTAAAAGTATATTAGCGTAGGCCAATATATTGTAAATATATTTAAAATATATCATTTGTTTAATAAATATATTGGAAACATATTTTTCTTCCATATGGGGGGGGGGCTGAAGTGGTTAATCACAAAAAGGCAAAACTTTCCAAAATGTTATTCGCCATGAAACAAAAATGGAGCTATAACAATGACGGCTTAGTGAATAAGCCCCTAAGCACAGTCACTGCCCCCCCCCCAGTGTCGGGTCCACAGGTCTAGGTAATGCTGGACTCCATCATCAAATCCAGTCCACTTGTATCTCCAATCTCCTTCTTCCTTGGCGAGAATGAACACAGATTGGGGACGGGCGTATTCTTACCGCGGGAATAGAGACCCCGGCCAAGATTCACGTAGGACTTACGCCGAGTCGCCGACGTATCTCGAGATACACCGTCGTAAGTACAAATGTGCGCCGTCGTATCTCTGCGCCGATTCACAAAGATAGATACGTCGGAAAATAAGGCTTCAGCCGCCCGATGTAACTTGCCTACGCCGGCGTATCGTGGGCGCATAGTTACGCTGGACGCATTCGGTGTTCTCATTTTAAATATGCAAATGAGTAAGATACGCCGATTCACGAACGTACTTACGCCCGGCGCATGTTTTTTTTTTTTATCTTTTTTTTTTTTTTTTTAAGTGTATTTTGTGCGTGAACTCGAGAGAGAGGAGCCGGACTGCAGGAGTTGGGAGTAGGCAGACCGTCCCCCCGGAGGCAATCGCCATCCTTCTCCATGCCCCTGGTGGCAATGGCGGGTGTGAAGGGGGGCCTCCCACTCACCCCGCCCTACCTGCTCCTCTTGGGAGCCCAACTGGGGCCCAACGGGACCCCAATGGGGCAGAGGGACTCCCCCCTATGAGGGAGTGAGGGGGCCTAGCCCACCCAGCCAGCCCCGTAGGTCCTTCGCCTCTCTTTATTTTAGGAGACCGCATGGCCAAAGTGCATGTGTTTTAAACCAATTTCGTGTGCGTGCAAGTGTGGTGGTTTTTGTGGGGGGGGGGGGGGTGGGCGTACTAAGCACAGGCGTACCTTGCATAGCACACCCACCGGGAGCCGGGCTGAGACCACCAAACTCAATTCACATGTAGCCGAGACCGGGATCCGAACCCTTGGCTGCAGAGGTGAACAGCTTTTCAGCGCAGTGCCAATCACGTTGAGCCACCACAGCTCCCTAACTATACACTACGCCGGCGGGCAGCTAGATTCATGTACCTCGGCGCATCTTTCAGCCGGCGGAGCGTAGCTTCTTTACGCTACGCCGGCGCAACGTTGAGAGGCAAGCATGGAATTCACAAAGAAAATGCTCTCAACGTTGCGCCGGCGTAGCGTAAAGAAGCTACGCTCCGCCGGCTGAAAGATGCGCCGAGGTACATGAATCTAGCTGCCCGTTTTTTGTTTTATTTACTGCTCATCCCTGCCTTCCCTTTGTTGGTTTCCCATAAAGCGTCCTGGGGGGGGGGGGGGGACACGAGGCATTCAGAATGTGCAATGAAGCATAGACATTGGATAGAAGCTCGGCGAGTTGGACCTGACAAGGCATTGTCCTGGCTTTGTCTTGGTGGGTGGAGGCAGCTTGTTTGGGGGGGGGGGGGGGGGGGGGGGGGGGGGTCAGTCTCTTATGGCATGGAGGAAGAGGCACTGAATGGTAATCGGGATTGGTCTGGTTTGGTCGGGATTGGTTCATTAAGTTGTAGTCGGCTCTGACACGAGAACCATCACAGATTTCACGGATTTCTAGATATATATGTTACATAGTTATAGTTCTGCCGTAGTTACAAAGATATAAAGTTACACAGCTATATAGATACAAAGGCCCGGATTCACAGACATCGGCGCATATTTATGCCGCCGTAGCGTATCTCTTTTACGCTACGCCGGCGCAAGGCAAAGAGGCAAGCATGGAATTCACAAAGCAAATGCTCCCAACTCTGCGCCGGCGTAGCGTATATTTCGTAGGCGTAAGTAGGTGGAAGTGGACTGGAAGTGGCCACCTATCAGCGCCCATCACTGCCAGCTATCAGTGCTCATCACTGCCAGCTATTAGTGCCACCTATTAGTGCCGATCCTCAGTGCCCACCAGTGCCACTTATCAGTGCCCATCGCTGCCACTTATCAGTGCCCATCGCTGCCACCTATCAGTGCCACCTATTAGTGCCGATTCCCAGTGCCCACCAGTGCCACTTATCAGTGCCCATCGCTGCCACCTATCAGTGCCCATCACTACCAGCTATCAGTGACACCTATTAGTGCCGATTCCCAGTGCCCACCAGTGCCACGTATCAATCCCCATTAGTGCCACCCATCAGTGCCACCGCTCAGTGTCACCTCTCAGTGCCCACCAATGCCACCTCTCAGTGTCCACCAATGCCACCTCTCAGTACCCACCAGTGCCACCTATCAGTGCCCACCAGTGATGCCAATCAGTGCCTCATCAGTGCTGCCTAACAGTCTCACCTACTAGTGCTGATCAGTGGCCTTCATTGTCACCTATCAGCGCCCATCACTGCCAGCTATCAGTGCCCATCACTGCCAGCTATCAGTGCCACCTCTAAGTGCTGATTCTAAGTGCCCATCAGTGCCATTTATCAGTGCCCATCAGTGCGACCTATCAGTGCCAATCACTGCCAGCTATCAGTGCCACCTATTAGTGCCAATTCCCAGTGCCCACCAGTGCCACTTATCAATGCCCTTCAGTGCCACTCATCAGTGTCCACCAATGCCCCCTTTCAGTGCTCACCAATGCTCCCTCTCAGTGCCCACCAGTGTCACCTATCAGTGCCCACCAGTGCCACCTATTAGTGCCCATTAATGCAGCCCATCGGTGCCCATCAGCGCAGCCTATTGGTGCCCGTCAGTGCAGCCTCATCAGCGTACATCAATGAAGGAGAAAAATTGCCCATTTGCAACATTTTATAACAAAATATAAAACGGTTTTGTATTTTTTTTTTTCTAACAAAAAATAAAAACCACAGAGGTGATCAAATACCCCCAAAATAAATCTCTATTTGGGGGGGAAAAAATGATAAAAAATGTAATTTGGGTACAGCGTTGTACGACCGCGCAATTGTCATTCAAAGAGTGAGAGCGCTGAAAGCTGAAAATTGGTCCGGGCGGGAGGGATGGGGGGGGGGGGGGTTTAAGTGCCCGGTAAGCAAGTGGTTAATACGAAACACACATAGCGATAGAATAGATCTTTTCTATTATTATTTTTGTAGCGATCTGGTGAAGTCCAAAATTTAGACGCAGATCTAAGCGATTTAGTTTTATCCTTTTATTTTTATTTTTTTCTGTATTTTCCTAAATTGTTGTCAGGCTCTGGTTTTGTCTGATGCCAAGTTTTCTTACAGAGGGCAGCATCGGGACCGTGGGAAAGTCCCGGCACCCCCGGGGACATTTTTATGTTGTGCCGGCCTTGTTAATGGGCAGCCAATGGACAAGGAGGTGAAAAAAAAAAAAAAACTCCCAATAAACGGGGTGATATCTGAACGTTCAAAGACAAGCGGAGAGGAGGGGGGTGGGGCTGAGAGGTGTGCGGGCACTGCGGGCACCGCAGGAGGGACGTCCCAGGGACCATTTCATAAAATAAAAATGACTGATGATAAAGTTTTCTAATTGTCTAAATTGATTGAGTTTTATAGAACAAAGAATAAGAAAGCATTAAAAAGCAAAACTGTAATTATTCATGCAAGACTTCAGTCATAACTAATACAGCATCACTGTAAATACCCCAAAGAAGGAGCAAGTAATAGTCATAATATTCTTACATGGGTAAATATATATAAAAATAATGGGCCAGATCCACATACAATTGCCCCGGCGTAGAGTATCAGAGATAGACTACGCCGCCGTATTTTACCTGGCTCTAAGTCGAATTCAGGTAGATTTTGTCCCGTACGGTACGGCGGCGTAGTGTATCTCTCGCGGCGGAATCGAAATACGCGATTAGGGGGCGTGAAGCATTTAAATTAGGCGCGGCCCCCGCGGCGATCGAACTGCGCACGCTCCGTTGAGAAATTTCCCGCCGTGCATTGCGCGAAATTACGTCGGAACGTCATTTTTTTTTTTTAGTAGCGTAATTTACGTACTTTCCTATTCACGGACGACTTACGCAAAAAAAATAAAAAAATCGAAAATTCGAAGCAGGAACGACGGCCATACTTAACGTGGGCAGTCTAACTATAGCCCGGATAATAGCTGGTATAACTTTACGCCGGAAAAAGCCGACCAGCGACGACGTTAGAGAATGCGACGGCCGATCGTAACTTCGTTGAGGATTCAAACTAATGATACGACGCGGGTAATTTGAAAGTACGCCGGCGTATCAGGAGTTACACCGGCGTACTAGCTCTGTGGATCTGGCCCTATATTGCCAAAAGTATTGGGACGCCTGCTTTTACACGCACATTAACATTAATGGCATCCCAGTCTTAGTCCGGAGGGTTCAATATTGAGTTGGCTCCGCCCTTTGCAGCTATAACAGCTTCAACTCTTCTGGGAAGGCCGTCCACAAGGTTTAGGAGGGTGTCTATGGGAATGTTTGACCATTCTTGTCTTCCAAGGTACACTATATTGTCAAAAGTATCGGAACCAGTGGCGGCTGGTGCTCAATTTTTTTTTTTGGGGGGGGGGGGGGGTAAACAACGAAAAAAAAAAAAATTGCAGCCTCACTGTGCCCATCAAACGCAGCCACTGTGCCATCAATTCGCACCACTGTGCCATGCCATCAAACGCAACCACTGTGCCATCAACTGTGCCACGCCATCAGACGCATCCACTGTGCCCATCAATTGTCGCCACTGTGCCAATTGTCACCACTGTGCCCTTTATTGTCGACAGTGTGCCCATTGTCGCCACTGTGCCCATTGATGTCACTTTGCCCTTTAATTGTCCCCACTGTGCCCATTGTCACCACTGTGCCAATTGTCCCCCACTGTGCCCATTGTCACCACTGTGCC
The DNA here is from genome assembly GCA_029574335.1 of Rana kukunoris. Classification (NCBI taxonomy): domain Eukaryota; kingdom Metazoa; phylum Chordata; class Amphibia; order Anura; family Ranidae; genus Rana; species Rana kukunoris. Next base: position 152,394,655 of record CM056060.1, read on the forward strand.
CATTGTCGCTGCTATGCCCTGTAAAATGCCCCTTCCCCCCGCCTGGCACTTACCTTTCTGGAAGTCAGTCATTCGCCTTCCACGTCCCTCGATGTCTTCTCCCGCCCTCAAAGACGCTTCAGCCAATCAGATTACCGATAACCAGAACCGGTGAACCTAATTGGCTAAGACGCCTGTCAGTCTTATCCAAAGAAGGCACCCCCCCCCCCCCCCCCCGTACGTCCCCTGCATAAGCATTCAGAAGGCTGAGGGCTGTACTCGGAAAGCCTATCAGAGTCGCTGGCTCCAATAAGCACTTCCACACAGCCAACCAGCTGCTGTTATTCAGGTGGCCGGCGCTCAAGGTCCGGCCATCTGAATAGACCAGCGGCCAGCAACAATAACATAGATTCATGCAATGCAATGAATCTATGTTATTGTAATCAGTGGCGGTGCGAGAGCCAGAGGGGGCGGCGCTCCAGCGCCCTCTATAGACGCACCGCCACTGATTGGGACGTCTACCTTTACATGCACATGAAGTTTAATGGCATCCCAGTCTTAGTCCGTAGGGTTCAATGTTGAGTTGGCCCCGCCCTTTGCAGCTATAACCGCTTCAACTCATCTCATCAACTCATCAAGTTCAAACTACTAACAATTACTTACAAAGCCATCCACAACTCTGCCCCCCAGCTACATCAATGACCTAGTCTCTAAATACCAACCTAATCGTTCTCTTCGTTCTTCTTAAGACCTCCAACTCTCGCGCTCTCTCATCACCTGCTCCCATGCTCGTCTCCAGGACTTTTCCAGAGCCTCTCCAAGCCTACGGAACTCCTTACCCCAATCTATCCGTCTATCTCCCTCTCTATTAGCTTTTAGAGGATCCCTGAAAACCCTCCTCTTCAGAGAAGCCTACTCTTCCCACACCTAACAACTGTATTTTTCATTTGAGTTCATCTGATCATCCCCCACAGCTACTACCCTTTGTTCCACTTGACCCTCCCTTCTAGATTTTAAGCTCTTACGAGCAGGGCCCTCTGATCCCTTCTGTATTGACATGTATTGTGAATGTACTGTCTTCCCTGATGTAAAGAGCTGTGCAAACTGTTGGCGCTATATAAATCCTGTATAATAATAATAATAATAATAATCTTGGAAGGCCGTCCACAAGGTTTAGGGGGGTGTCTATGGGAATGTTTGTTTGAAATTCGTAATTTTGTACTTTCGTAAATACATCGCGGCGCGGTCATTCGCAATCTCGTATTTTAGTTACATTTTCAACACGCAGCTAATCCATATTACTGTAAGGCAGCGTACACACGACCGAGGTTCTCGCTGGAAACCAGCGAGAACTTCGCTGGAAGCTGCATTCCAGCGAGGACCTCGGCCGTGTGTACGCTCTCGGCGAGCATCCCGTCGGGAAGCCCGTCGAGCAGAAATAGAGAGCACGCTCTCTATTTGCTCGACGTCCCGCCTGGATGAATGGCTGGTTGCCATTCCCGACGGGCGGGTCGCCGATTTCGACGGCCGGCAGAGAACCTCGACGGGCGGAACGATGTGTTCTGCCCGTCGAGGTTCTCTGCCCGTGTGTACACGGCCTAAGATAGACTTTCTCTTAAAGGAGTTTCTCTTAAAAAATGTTTGCTGAAATTACTGTTTATAGGGTATAGAGACATAATAGTTAACTGATTCCTTTTAAAAATGATTACAAATAGATAAAAATCAATCATATAATGTGCCTGCAGTTTCAGTTTCGTTTTTGCATGCTGTTTAATGTATCTGATGTACAGAGCCACAGAGCCAATACAGGGCAGTGAAGGTTTGGAAAACGAAACTGATTGGTGCTGAGGGGTTTTAGACACAGTAATCACACCTCCGTGATTAGTGACCACAGTGAGAAAGCTCCCAGTACTGTGGTCATCAGGAAACAGACAACCAGGAAGTGTGGAGATCAGAGAAGGATTACAGCAACTTGAGAGCAAAAAAATGAACAATGAGGACATGAAAACAGCACTGCATTAAGGTAAAAGAAGCTATTAAGACAAAAATAAATTCCTTCACAAACCCTTTAAGCCCCGTACACACGGTCAGACTTTTTGCCAACAAACTTCAAAATTCGCGTTTTCCAAAAAATCGAGGCTTTACACTGTCCAATGTGACTCAGCACAAAAGAGATAAGCTGATTGGCTAAGATATTAAGAAAGATACATCACTCGCTAACTACACTGCCCAGTGCCAATTCGTAAGAACGATTCAAGTACACAAATTTACCAACAGACATACGAATGAAAATACGAACATACGATTAAAAATACGAATATATGAAAAAATACAAACATACGAATGAAAATACGAATATGCGCATGAAAATACAAACATACGAATAAAAATACGAACATACGGAAGAAAATACGAATATACGATTAAAAATACGAATATACGAAAAAAAATACAAACATATGAATGAAAATACGAATATGCGAATGAAAATACGAACATACGAAAAAAATACAAATATACGAAAAAAATACAAACATACGAATAAAAATACGAACATACGGAAGAAAATACGAATATACGATTAAAAATACGAATATACGAAAAAAATAAATACAAACATATGAATGAAAATACGAATATACGAATGAAAATACGAACATACGAAAAAAATACAAATATACGAAAAAAATACAAACATACGAATGAAAATACGAACATACGAAAGAAATTACGAACAGACAAAGGATTTAAAATACGGAATGCAAATCGTTTGTTATAGATGTCATTTTCGTTCTTTTGCTATTTCGGTGTTTCGAATTTTTAGCAAGATTGTCCAATCGCACATTTGTGTTTTCGCTTGTTCGTTATTTTGCTTATTCGTAAGTCCATAATTTTCGTATTTTAGTGCTTTCAGCTATCCGAAGGTACTGGCGGCAATTGATGGGAAAACTGGCATAATTTAAAGGGGGCAAACTGGCGACAATTGATGGGGAAAACTGGCGACTATGAATGGGCCAAAATGGCGGCATTTGATGGGGCAAACTGGCGACAATTGATGGGGAAAACTGGCGGCATTTGATGGGGCAAACTGTCTGTGTTTGATGGGGCAACTGGCAGTAATTGATGGGCACAGTGGTTGCGTTTGATGGGCACAGTGGCTGCAATTTATGTTTTTTTTATTTTTTCAGTTTGTGTGCGACCCCCCCAAAAAATGTTGATCACCAGCCGCCACTACATGCCACCCAAACAGAAGTCAAATAATTTTCTTTTAACCGGAACCCCTCTTTTCCGGAGACAACTCTCAACTCTCAAGGGTGGAGTTTCCCTTTACCGTCGTGTCTCCGGGAAGCTTTAGCTGGGGGGAGGGGGGTCACTAGAACGGAGTATTTGGCTATTCAGCATGGAGTTGTTGCCCTCCGGGCAGTCTTTTGGTTTTTGCCATGGCAATCGTCCCTCACAATACAAGAACATATTTATGCTCGCCGCATCTTCATGGGGCCTCCGCCTCATTGTTCCCCCCGGATTGCATAACACTTTATTTATTGTCTTCACCGCCTGACGGAGCACAATGAATTGTCTTCTCTTTCCTGCATGTCACTGTGCTCATTAATTCACAGCTGGGAGGGCGGCCATGGCCAAACCGAGACGCCGACAACTTCCACCGCCGATCCTTCCGCCGTGTAAAAAGACGATTGTTTTCTATAAAGCTTCTATAACCTTTTGAATATATTCCTCAAACGCACTGAAAAATAAAATAAAAAATGTATTTTAATATTTAAATATTTATTTAATTAATATGTCATTTAAAGTATTAAAGTCATTTAATTAATCGCACCTGACGATCCTGCCATAAAGGACACTTCCCGTTGTAGGGTGACAACACTCTGCCCCCTGTCTCCCAGTTGTGCTCCCAAGTTGTCACCCTGTAAAATGGGCTTCCAATGGAGACTACATACTGCCCTTCCAGCGCCTCTGACACAGACACGATCCAGTGTTGTCACCAGGGCTTTTTTTCAGCAGGAACGTGGGGGAATGCAGTTCCGGTACCTCCAGCTCTAAATGTATGTAACGGTGCTCGAAATTGGGTAGAGGGTGGAACTAAGGAACGGTACTCAGAGGTGGGTAGAGGGTGGAACCAAGGAACGGTGATCAGAGGTGGGTAAGGAGTGGAACCAAGGAAAGGTGCTCAGAGGTGGGTAAAGGGTGGAACCAAGGAAAGGTGCTCAGAGGTGGGTAAAGGGTGGAACCAAGGAAAGGTGCTCAGAGGTGGGTAGAGGGTGGGACCAAGGAACGGTGCTTAGAGGTAGGTAAGGAGTGGAACCAAGGAACGGTGCTCAGAGGTGGGTAGAGGGTGGAACCAAGGAATGGTGCTCCGAGGTGGGTAGAGGGTGGAACCAAGGAATGGTGCTCAGAGGTGGGTAGCGGGTGGAAGCAAAGAATGGTGCTCAGAAGTGGGTAAGGAGTGGAACCAAGGAACGGTGCTCAGAGGTGGGTAGAGGCAGGAACCAAGGAACGGTGCTCAAAAGTGGGTAAAGAGTGGAATCAAGGAATGGTGCTCAGAGGTGGGTAGAGGGTGGAACCAAGGAAAGGTGCTCAGAGGTGGGTAGAGGGTGGAACCAAGGAACGGTGCTCAGAGGTGGGTAAGGAGTGGAACCAAGGAATGGTGCTCAGAGGTGGGTAGAGGGTGGAACCAAGGAACGGTGCTCAAAGGTGGGTAAGGAGTGGAATCAAGGAATGGTGCTCAGAGGTGGGTAGAGGGTGGAACCAAGGAAAGGTGCTCAGAGGTGGGTAGAGGGTGGAACCAAGGAACGGTGCTCAGAGGTGGGTAAGGAGTGGAACCAAGGAATGGTGCTCAGAGGTGGGTAGAGGGTGGAACCAGAGGCGTCTCTAGGGGGGGGCCAGAGGGGGCCCTGACCCCCCCAACATTATGCTGTGCCCCACCATGTGCCCCCCCATGCTTTTTTTTTTTTCGGGCCGTCCCTGGAGTAACAGTCTCTCCTGAGAGGAAGAGCGTCCCCAGTCAGCTCTGCGGGGCATTCCTCCCCCCCTCCCTCTGCTCGCTGACACTGCATAATGCAAGCGTTCACACAACCACAGCCGCCCGATCTGCTCCTTCCCCTGCATCCTCATTGGCACGGAGAAGAGTGAGTTGCAGAAAGGACTCCATGAGCACTGTGGGGGAGGGGGGGCCCAAGCCTTCATCTCAGTTACTGAAAAAACAGACTGATTTCTCCCGTCCTTAGGACAGGAGAACCAGCCTGTAAATTCCGAGAGTGGTGACTGCAAGCTGAGCCGAGTGTCAGTCTATGACACTCTTTTACAGCCCAGCGAGTCCAGCCACCTCCCCCCCACTCTCCTCACATACGAGCAGGGAGGAATACAGCTCCTCCTCCTCCTTTCAGTCCCGCCCACACTATCTCGGTGTGCTGTATCTAAAGAGAGGGGATATGTGTTCAGGAAATATGAAAATGAGCAGCATGTGTGTGAATGATGCCTGAGATTCTAGCCTGGACCGTGGGTAAGTGTGTGCACTGCAGACTGCAGTACACTGTAATCGCTGAACTGAATTATCTCCATCCCTTCTCTCCCCCATCTGTCTCCCTCCCCTCTCCTGTTCTTTCAAGACATTCACAATTTACTTTCTGTAATGGTCACCACCGTTTACGATATTCCATTTCAGCGCCCCACGACAGCTTATCCAACAGTCCGACAGACATCAGACACGACCCATTTCATTTCCCAGAATAACCGAGACAATACAAGCTCTGGTACTGGTTCCAAAATGAATGAATGAATCCTTTAATGGTAACTTAGCTTTCTTATATACAGTACAAGCATGTTACAGTTAATCAAAGGGACAAAGACACACTCCACCCACACATCACACAATGGGGGGCTTCATACACATTCTTTTACATAATGACATTCCGATGAGTTAATTACTACTCATTACCCAGACGGTCTGGCTCCACATTTAGAGGGGTTAATTACTACAGCTTGACAAGTCACATTCCACATCTTAACAGTGTCATTAGCATACACAATAAACAGGTCTTAGGAGCAGCCCTAATTAGCACAATGGTCACAAAACAGTATTATCATCACACAATGGAATGTCTAGGAGCAGACTCAATTAACACCTCAAAAGCATGTGTCCCCCACATTGAATGAAAACACTCTATTGACCTGTCGGAGTCTGACTTAAACAACTTGTAATATTTAAAGATATCCTGCAAAACATGAATTATCAGTAATGTCCCATCCCATGTAATTTATCATTATCATTTCTCAGTCATTCTATGCCCAAAAGGGGCACAGGATGACCCTGGACCCAAGAGTCATTAGTGATGCTGGCACTCGAGTACCCCCCATCCTTCAAAAGTCTCTGGGTGTCACGGGCCATTCTGCTACACTTTCACTTTCAGTTAGGCAGGTAATATACAGTGCAAATTTCTTTCCTACATCCACAAATTGCAGGAAAGAAACTTGCATGATTCCCCCATCAACACAGACAGTGCTGACGGGAATATCCCTCCTGCCCAGCAATTGTATTCTCCCGACAAACAGTGATTCTCACTAGTGGCTATACAGCAATAGTGTTGAGCGGAATACGCCATATTCGATTTCGCGATATTGCGCGAATATATAGAAGAATATTCGCGAATATTCGCTAATATCGAATATCCGTGATATTTTATCCAAAAAAAATGTTGCGAAATTTCGCTAATGCAAAATTTCGCTAATGCGAAAATGATTGCGAAATTCTCATAAACGGAGATCATTTCCTGTATTACTAAACTAATATGCACTAAACACTTAGGCCGCGTACACACGAGGGGATATGTCCGCTGAAAACGGTCCGATGGACCGTTTCAGCAGACATCTCCGCTCGTGTGTATGGGCTAGCGGACAGATTTGTCCACCCGACAGATTTCAAAGCAAGCTTTGAAATCTATCCGGTGGGGATCTGTCCGCCCGACATGTCTGCTGGTTAGTACACTTACCAGCAGACATGTCGTCCCCCACCGCCGCCGCGCCGCTGCCGAATGGATTCGGCGCATGCGCGGAAGTGTTTTACTTCCTGGTGCGGTGATGTGGCGGTGACGCGGCGGCGTCAACGTCACCGCCACGTCACCGCGCCGTCCGGCGGCGGGGAATTTGATCCGATGGTGTGTACACGCCATCGGATCAAACTCCCGATCGGACATATCCGATGGAAATGGTCCGCGGACCGTTTTCATCGGATATGTCCAATCGTGTGTACGAGGCCTAAGGCCCAGATTCAGAAAGCAATTACGCCTGTCTAACTGGTGTTAGACAGGAGTAATTTCAAATTTCGCGTGCCGTATCACTAGTTTGAATCCTCAAACCATGATACGGCGGCTTCGGGCTTCGATCCGAGAGGCTTACGTCTTCGTAAGCCTTCGGATCTACGCTGCGATATATTTGCGGCTGCTGGGAGGAGTTCGCGTCGTTTTCATGCGTCGGGATATGCAAATGTGTTTTTACGGCGATCCACGAAGATACGAGCGGTCTTCGCAATCGCTTTCGTCTATTTTTTTTTTACGTACTGTTAGACCAGCTTTTTGCTGGTCTAACGGTACGTAGCCCATGTTAAGTATGGCCGTCGTTCACGCGTCGATTTTTTATTCTATTTTTTTTTTTTACGTAACTCGTTCGGGACGAGGATTGTGCGTAAACGACGCTACTCAAACAACGAATGACGTAACAACGTGTTTTCGCGCAATGCACGGCGGGAAATGTGCGAACGGAGCATGCGCAGTTCGATCGCCGCGGGAACGCGCCTATTTTAAATGATTCACGCCCCCTACTCGCATAGATGGATTGCGACGGGAGAAATACACTACGCCGCCGTCGTTTACTGGACAAAATCTACCTGGATTCCACGTAGAGCCAGGTAAAATACGGCAGCGTAGTGTATTTCTGATACTCTACGAGAATCGAATTCTCTGTGAATCTGGGCCATACTCTACACTAACTCTACTTAAAAGAAAGGAGAATAAGGGGGCAAAAGAAGGGCGGAGAAGATAATCACGCAATATTCCTATTGCGCGATTTTCTTCTCCGCCCTTCTTTTGCATCAGAGCCAATCAGAATAACTCGAATATTCGGCAAAAGGAATATCGCGCAATATTCCTTTTGCCGAATATTCGAGTTATTCGGATTGGCTCTGATGCAAAAGAAGGGCGGAGAAGAAAATCGCGCAATATTCCTTTTGCCGAATTTTCGAGTTATTCTGATTGGCTCTGATGCAAAATTAGGGCCGAGTAGCTGATGCGATTCTTTTATGTTGCCGAAAATTCGCAATGCGAATTTTCGGCAACATAAAAGAGTCGCATCAGCTACTCGGCCCAGGGTCTCTCTCTAATCATACCAGCAATGCTTTTAGACGTCGATGGAGATCACTAGGATGTGATCTGTTTTAAAAATAAATTAGAAAAAATACGAATATTCGCCATAGCGAATATTCGCCGCAATATTCGAGTTATTCGCGAATGCGAATATTCGTGAGCAACACTATACAGCAACCACTAGTAATAATCATAAGAGAATCTGCTCATTAATGGTTCAAATCTCAGCCAGTTCCTGCTGAACCAGCTGAGATTTAAACTGTCTATGGCTGGTTTACACACATACCTCCCGTTCCCTGCTCTGTAACGAGCAATCGCGTGTGCCCGGCGGCGATCGTACCCGCCGGGCACGCGCGCGGGATTTGGGGGACGCGCGCGCGCGCGTCGCCGGCGGCGCGCGCCCTACAAGCTGCTAAAGGGAGGACGTAGAGCTACGTGCTCCCGCGTAGCAGTGCCACCGTCCCGCAGTAATATGACGGCGGGCGGTCGGCAATCAGTTAATACTACTACTAAAAATAATACATATTTAATTATGTTTAATAATGATAATATGATTAATAATAATAATAATAATTATATATATATAAATATATATCTCTATATATATTTCATTATGAATAATAATAATAATTTATCTTCTAGATTGTAAGCTCTGTATTGAATTGCATTGTATCTGTACTGTCTGCCCTCACGTTGTAAAGTGCTGCGCAAACTGTTGGCGCTCTATAAATCCTATAATTATATACTGTATACTATATTATTATTGGATTTAGTGTGGTGTATCACTGTAAATGTTTAGCAGCTGTGCAGTCACATGTATTAGTATTTATATACATAATTTACCCCATCATAGAAGGAAGTTATTTATTAACATTTCGGCCTGATTGTTTTTTTTTTCCACAAGCTATATTAATCCTGTATAATAATAAAAATATTTTTCCATTATTATTATTATTATTATTATTATTATTTTGACGCTTATTATATTATGTGTGATAAATAATAATAAATATTCCATTTATAATTTATATATTTTTTTAAAAAGACAGTTTATAATTTATATATTTTTTTAAAAAGACAGTTTATAATTTATATATTTTTTTAAAAAGACAGTTTATAATTTATATATTTTTTTAAAAAGACAGTTGTTTAGGATATTGATAATAAGAATAAGAATAAAAAACAATGGCCCAGATTCACAGAGCGATTACACCGGCGTAACAGGAGATGCGCGGCGTAAGTCTAAATGTGCGCATGCGTTTCGATGCACGGCATCCCCAAAACGAGATACGCAAGAAATCTACTTTTTTTGTCCAGCGTAATTTCGTTAGACAGGCGCATCCGTCCGCGCAAAACTGCGCTAGACACACCATTGATTTGCTAGTCAAATATGCTAATGAGGGACTTACGGGGATCCACAAAAGAACGTTGGTGCAGCGCAGGCTACGCAGTGTGCGCAACAGCAAAATGTCCTGTCTAAAATTAGACCATATAAAAGCTGGTCTAAAAAAATAAAAATCGTCTACATGTCAGATAAAGCAACACTGTTAGTGAGGAGCTGAGCAGTCACACGTGTTGCCCAACAATCTGTATGCCAACATGCCAGGGGCATCCATGCTCATAGCTATACTACTGACTTTAGATGAGCAAAGAAGGAGGAGGGCACGGAGGAGGGCACAGAGGAGGGCACGGGAGATGTTTTTTTTTTTTTACTTTTTATTTGCTTATATAAACTTTACAATTTAATCTAATCTAATACAATATTCTTATCTGATACAAGCCCCTCACTCTTCACTCTTCACGGGAGAGGATATATCACACACGCATAGACATCTATGGCATGAGTGATTCTGAGGTGTCTCGCATCTTCAGATTCACCCCTCATGCCATCCTGGAATTAACCACAACCCTGCAGGAGGACATCACCAGCCCAACACATGACACCCATGACAGCTACATATACAATCAGAGCCCCATCCCCACAGATTTCGAACAGAACATGTATGGGGACAGCTGGCTGGTTGGTGAGTGACATGGGTGGCAGGCATGACTGCCCCCCCCCCATGATGCACACATCACAAGGGGCACATGCACGACTAACATCCTCCTGTCTTTTCCCTTCAAGGTGACTCTGCATATGCACTGGGACCCCATCTCATGACCCCATCTCATGCCAGCTCACATTATGCATCTCTGCACGTTAAACACACACATTAATCATGGCACAATGAGAATGCATGCATGCACACCACTGTGGTCCCTAGCACAGACACACCACATCCTCATCACATTGGATTGGCACCAGTCCACCATGCTGGACTTGTGAGCAGCAACGCCACGCCAAGGCTCCAATTATGTCACTGTACATTCATACACCATTCACACGGACCTGGGGATCACTTCTCCACCACAAATGAGGGTGACACCCCTTTTCCCGCAGGAATATCACCCCACATTCCAAAATCATACACAAACAGAACCAAAAAAATAAAATAAATGACGAGCAAAAATAAAAAATGCCCAGAAAAAATATAATTTAAACAAAATAACAACAAAGAAAACATATAAAAGACAAAAATCACTCTGCAAAACAGTCCCCAAATATCTCAAAGACACGTCACAAACAAGCAAACAAACAAACAAACAAACAAACGCTAATAAACAAAAGCACCTTGCTGTATAGGGAGGGATACAAAGGGATGTACTTTTGCAAAGGAAGTGCGTTTGTGTCTGTCTATTTATTCTGTCTGCGTAGTTCACTAAGTTGCCCGGGTCCACTTCCAATTTCACTGATTGCGCCGTTCCCGAGTTGTGAGCATGCGCACAGAGGTGCTGACCATGGTCTGCTTCATGTGCGCATGCGCGAGCCGGCCGGCACCTTCATTTGCATGGGGTCACGGCTCATTTCAATGTAACACGCCCACGTCCTTCCCAATTTGTATTACTCCGCCTTACGCCTCTGAAATAACGTTGCGCAGGCGCAATTTTGTGCGTAAAAGCGACAAGAATAGGGTGATTGCGCGGCTACATTGCGCAAGTCTAACGTAAACGCGGTGCGCTACGCCGGTCCAGTAATGCGCAGATGTACCTGAATCTGGCCCATTTTTTTATGTCTAATACTAATAATATCAATAATAATGGTATTATTTATATTATTATTATTATTATTATTTTATTTTATGTATGATAAATAATAACAAATATTTGATATATAATATTTATTTGTTTATTTATTTTAATAAATGACAGTTGTGTAGGATAATAATAATAATTAATATAATAATAAACACATTTTTTTATGTCTAATACTAATAATATCAATAATAATGGTATTATTTATATTATTAATATTATTATTATTATTTTTATTATTATTATTATTATTATTATTTTATGTGTGATAAATAATAACAAATATTTGATATATAATAAATATTTATTTATTTTAATGAATGGCAGTTGTTTAGGATAATGGTAATAATAAAAATATTTGTAAACAAGATTTATTTATGTCTAATAATAATAATACTAATAAAAACACTATTATTATTATTATTATTATTATTATTATTATTATTATTATTATTATTTTATGTGTGATAAATAATAACAAATATTCAATTTATAATAAATAAATATTTAGTTATTTATTTTAAGGAATGGCAGTTGTTTAGGATAATGGTAATAATAATATTAATAATAATAATAATAATAATAATAATAATAATAAACAAGATTTATTTATGTGTAATAATAATAATACTAATAATAACAATAATAATCTTCTTATTATTATTATTTTATGTGTGATAAATAATTAAATAATAACAAATATTTGACTAAAAATAAATATTTATTTATGTCTTTATATTAAGGAATAGCAGTTGTTTAGGAGAAGACAGCACTTTAGTTAACTATCGATCTTCTTTGAGATCCCAGCGGGGCTTTTATTTTTTTTTATTTTTTGGTGTCTAGCATAATGGTCCAAGTGTTAATAATTCCAGAAATAAAGAAATATGTCCCTCCCCCCTCCCCAATCCGACCAAGACCCCCCCCCCCCCCCGAAAAAAAAAACACTAAAACAATCTCCGCCATTTACTGACGACCCGAAGGTTTGGGACTTTCGATCAGCCCCGCGGAGCGATGAATAAAAGCAGATGCGATCGCATTGTCCCGGATTGTAAAGCCCCCCGGCCTTGTTTTTGGAACTCATTGAATGATCGGAGGAGGGGGGGCGGGGGCGGGGGAGGGGTCAATGTGCCTTTAATAGAAATAAAATAATATATATAGATATCTTCCCTATTCTCCGGGAGACGTCCTCGGCGGTGAAAGCCGCAGGTGGTGGGATCTGATGGGGGTCATTGTTTGCGGGGATAAAGACGTGCGGGTAG
>CM056060.1:152412396-152605493 GCA_029574335.1 Rana kukunoris
GCGTAAGTCGTCCGGGAATAGGAATGTCCGTAAACGACGCTACTCAAAAAAAAAATGACGTAACAACGTGATTTCGCGCAATGCACGGCGGGAAATTTCTGAGCGGAGCATGCGCTGTTCGATCGCCGCGGGGACACGCTTAATTTAAATCCCTCACGCCCCCTAATCGCGTAGTTTGATTCCGCCGGCAGAAATACACTACGCCGCCGTACCTTACGGGCCAAAATCTCTCTGAATTCCTCGTAGAGCCACGTAAAGTACGGCGGCGTAGAGTATCTCTGATACTCTGCGCCAATCTAATTCTTTCTGAATCTGGCCCTTTATTTTTTTCAAAAATGTTGGTCTTCTTTTAGTTGCGCAAATAATTAAAAATCTGGGGCAGGCTTCCTTTATCGCTAGCCGGACGCAGTGACCTCATAAAAATGATCTGGATGCCACAATTGCTGTACGTATTTCACAATTCACCGGTATGGATAGGAAAGGTTTCAAAAAATCGAGTCCCTCTTTAGGGAACTGATCTGGAAGAAGGGGAAAGCCGGGATTAGTCTCCAGGCATTACAATTGCCAACAAATATGGGAGGCCTGGCAGTTCCACACCCCCCACGGCTACTTTATAGCAGCTCAACTACAACAGCACCTGGCAGGGTGCGGCACCACAGGAGGAGGGGATGCCAGTGGGGAAATGATGTTAATGGGGTCCCCATGATAGAAACCTTGGAGGCCGACTCCTTCCCAGTTAAGAACTCAACGCTGAATTTGGTCAAGAGAACCTGGCAGGTAGGCAAGTCAGCCCTGGGTTACAAGGGGTTAACAGAATACTCCCCACTCTGGGACAACAAAAACCTGCAGGAGATTGTAAACCTGGGGAAGCTGAAAGAATGGGAAAAGCTCTTCATGGGGCGGTCCTGTTAACGATAACAGCGGTCATCGCGGCGGATTCGCCGCAAGATCGCCGTTATCGGTGGGGGGAGAGGGTGCCCCCCCCCTCCCGCCGCTCTCCCGCGCCCTCCGCCGCTTACCGTTGCCGTCGGTAGCGGCGGAGGCGTTCGGGTCTGCTCGTCGTCTGTCCGGGGATGCGACTGAGGGAAAAAATGTCCCTCAGCAGTCCCCATACCTCTGCTGGGCGGAAGTGACGTCAAAACGTCAGTCCCGCACAGCGTCTTAAAGAGACATTTTTTTGTTTACTGTTTTTCTTTTTTTTTTTTCTTTTGCATTTAAGTCTAAATATGAGATGTGACGTCTTTTTGACCCCCCCAGATCTCATATTTAGGAGGACCTGTCATGCTTTCTTCTATTACAAGGGATGTTTACATTCCTTGTAATAGGAATAAAAGTGATCAATTTTTTTTTTTTTTTTATTTCAGTGTAAAAAAAAAAAAAAAAAATTAAAACAAATAAGAAAATAATTTTTTTTTTTTTTAAACGCCCCGTCCCGACGAGCTCGCGCGCAGAAGCGAACGCATATGCTAGTAGCGCCCGCATATGAAAACGGTCTTCAAACCACACAAGTGAGGTATCGCCGCGATCGTTAGAGCGAGAGCAATAATTCTAGCCCTAGACCTCCTCTGTATCTCAAAAAATGCAACCTGTAGAATTTTTTAAACGTCGCCTATCGAGATTTTTAAGGGTAAAAGTTTGACGCCATGCCACGAGCGGGCGCAATTTTTAAGCGTGACATGTTGGGTATCATTTTACTCGCCGTAACATTATCTTTCACAATATATGAAAAAAAATTGGGCCAAATTTATTGTTGTCTTATTTTTTAATTCAAGAAAGTGAATTTTTTCCAAAAAAAGTGCGCTTGTAAGACCGCTGCGCAAATACGGTGTAAGAAAAAGTATTGCAATGACCGCCATTTTATTCTCTAGGGTGTTAGAAAAAATATATATATAATGTTTGGGGGTTTTAAGTAATTTTCTAGCAAAAAAAAATGTTTTAGTCTCGTAAACACCGAATCTGAAAAACAGGCTCGGGTCTCAAGTGGTTAAAATCACTCACCTTAGGGTCTGGTATGGATATTAAGGGAAACCCTGCGTCAAATAAAAAAATAAAATATGTGGGGTTCCCCCCAAATATCCATTCCAGACCCTTCAGGTCTGGTATGGATTTTAAGGGGAACTCCACCCCAAATTTAAAAAAAAAATGCCACGGACCCCCACACATTTTTTTTTTCCCTAACTGACTTTTCTCTGTTTTGCCAGGAGCCGAAAATTCATTATAGCCGCGAGGGATTTTAAATTAGTTTTTTTCCTTCAGAAATGACACTTTGTGCAGGGACAGTTCTAAGCACGGGAAACAAGCGCTACTTTACAGGCATACTATACACACCCCCCCCCCCCCCCAGATACGAAATTTAAAAGGAATATTTCACTTTTATTGTTTCACTTAAAGCGGTCTTTCACTCGTTTTTCGTTTTTTTTTTTAAAAAGTTTTAGGCTCCTCTTACCTGTCTTAAATAGCAGCCCGTGTGTCCCGATTTCTTGGCCCCCAGGATGCGATTCTACTGCCAAACGATAACTTTGATTTCTGTCTTCAGGCAGTTTCCATCTTCATTCATGGCACTAATCATTTCCGGGATACGGCGGTGAATGCTGGCGTCCCAGCATGCACCGCTGTATCCCGCGCATGTCCTTTGCTGTGCTGTGTTGACGGCGAACGGCGCCGTCAACACAGCACAGTTACCATGGCAACGGCCGGCGTCAATATGACCCGCCCCGTTGACCATAATGAGACTATAATAGATTTAAAGTGGTGTAATGGCATTTTACACCTGTGTTAACAAAATACAGTACACGCCCACGTCACATGACCCGCTTGCCGAGTCCCATGACCCGCTTGCCGAGTCACGTGACCGCGGTAATATCGCCGGATTTTAAGAGAGATCGTCTCCTGGGAACATCACATCTTATTCCCAGGAGACTCTGCGCATTGGGGGAAAGGTAGGCACGCCCAATAATTGACAGGCCACATTGGCGAAATGATAAAGGTACAGTAGGTGACTGGGATATTGTGTCAATCTCGCTCCCTTTCTCGGCGAGATTGACCACCTACGAGCCCCATCGCGGGAGCCAGCGCCGAGCTGGCTTGCCGCGATGGAGAGCGAGCACGTCATAGAAGCGACGGGGATCCGACGCGGATTCCCGCCAATTCTACACGTGGGCGGAGTTTGTTATGAATCCTGAAGGAGAAATCCCCGCCGGATTTTTAAAGAAAAATCCGGCATGGGTTCCCCCCTCAGGAGCATAACGGGCCCTTAGGTCGGTTACGGGTTGTAAGGAGACCCCCCTACGCCGAAAAAAAACGGCGTGGGGGTCCCCCCACAATCCATAACAGACCCGTATCCAAAGCACGCCGGCCGGCCGGTCAGGAAGGGAGTGGGGGCGAGCGAGCGCCCCCCCCCTCCTGAGCCGTACCGGGCAGCATGCCCTCAACATGGGGGGGTCAGGTGCTCTGGGGTAGGGGGCGCACTGCGGCCCCCCACCCCAGAGCACCCTGTCCCCATGTTGATGAGGACAGGGCCCCTTCCCGACAACCCTGGCCGTTGGTTGTCGGGGTATGCGGGCGGGAGGCTTATCGGAATCTGGAAGCCCCCTTTAATAAGGGGGCCCCCAGATACCGGCCCCCCACCCTAAGTGAATGAGTATGGGGTACATTGTACCCCTACCCATTCACCTGCAAAACAAAAGTTTAAACACAAATAAAACACACAGGGTATTGAAATATTTTATTAGTTGGCCGCCGGGGGGGGGTGTGTATGATCGCTTTTAGAAAAGCGCCCCCCTCCGGCGGGCTTCTGTGGGGGGGTGGGTGCCGCCGTCTGGTTCTTTTCCGCCGCCGGGGGGGGCGCTTTGATAAAAGCGCCCACCACCCGGCGGGCTTCTTTCGACGTCTTCGGCGGCTGGGGGGTCTTCTCCCACTCTCCGGGGTCTTCTCCCGCTCTCCGGGGGTCTTCTCCGCTCTCCGGGGGTCTTCTCCGCTGTCCGGGGGTCTTCTCCGCTCTCCGGGGGTCTTCTTCTTCTTCAGGACTCGCCGCCGCTATCTTCGTGTGTTAGCTCAATTACTAGCGGCGGCGGTCCCCTCTTCTGCGACGTCGGCGTCTTCTTCTTCTTCTTCTTCTTCTTCTGCTGCTGCTGCTGTCCAGATGTTGACGCGACGCTTCCTCCCGCTGTTATGCCCGGCGCGCGGCTCGCAGCGAAATATATACAGGGTAGGCCTGTCTTGTGACGTCGCAGTCCCATCATGCTCCGGTAGGTACCACGTGATACCTACCGGAGCATGATGGGACTGCGACGTCACAAGACAGGCCTACCCTGTATATATTTCGCTGCGAGCCGCGCGCCGGGCATAACAGCGGGAGGAAGCGTCGCGTCAACATCTGGACAGCAGCAGCAGCAGAAGAAGAAGAAGAAGAAGAAGACGCCGACGTCGCAGAAGAGGGGACCGCCGCCGCTAGTAATTGAGCTAACACACGAAGATAGCGGCGGCGAGTCCTGAAGAAGAAGAAGACCCCCGGAGAGCGGAGAAGACCCCCGGACAGCGGAGAAGACCCCCGGAGAGCGGAGAAGACCCCCGGAGAGCGGGAGAAGACCCCGGAGAGTGGGAGAAGACCCCCCAGCCGCCGAAGACGTCGAAAGAAGCCCGCCGGGTGGTGGGCGCTTTTATCAAAGCGCCCCCCCCGGCGGCGGAAAAGAACCAGACGGCGGCACCCACCCCCCCACAGAAGCCCGCCGGAGGGGGGCGCTTTTCTAAAAGCGATCATACACACCCCCCCCCGGCGGCCAACTAATAAAATATTTCAATACCCTGTGTGTTTTATTTGTGTTTAAACTTTTGTTTTGCAGGTGAATGGGTAGGGGTACAATGTACCCCATACTCATTCACTTAGGGTGGGGGGCCGGTATCTGGGGGCCCCCTTATTAAAGGGGGCTTCCAGATTCCGATAAGCCTCCCGCCCGCATACCCCGACAACCAACGGCCAGGGTTGTCGGGAAGGGGCCCTGTCCTCATCAACATGGGGACAGGGTGCTCTGGGGTGGGGGGCCGCAGTGCGCCCCCTACCCCAGAGCACCTGACCCCCCCATGTTGAGGGCATGCTGCCCGGTACGGCTCAGGAGGGGGGGGGCGCTCGCTCGCCCCCACTCCCTTCCTGACCGGCCGGCCGGCGTGCTTTGGATACGGGTCTGTTATGGATTGTGGGGGGACCCCCACGCCGTTTTTTCGGCGTAGGGGGGTCTCCTTACAACCCGTAACCGACCTAAGGGCCCGTTATGCTCCTGAGGGGGGAACCCATGCCGGATTTTTCTTTAAAAATCCGGCGGGGATTTCTCCTTCAGGATTCATAACAAACTCCGCCCACGTGTAGAATTGGCGGGAATCCGCGTCGGATCCCCGTCGCTTCTATGACGTGCTCGCTGGAATGTATTTTTACTATTCCAGCGAGTGCGAGATGTCGGCAGCCTGTCGCCGAGATTCAGCGCGATGCTGGCGTGCTGAAAACACATTCTCGGCGGCAGGCACTGTAAGCCTTTATATAAAAAAAAAATAACCACCGATTTGTAATGGTCACTGGGAGACAGTAAGGCTCATAGAGAGTTAAATATAAGGGTGAACTACCGCTTTAAAGGAATTATTAAAATCACTGCTGCCAAAAAAACTGCAGTTTTTAATACTTTTTTTTGCATTGATACATGTCCCCTGGGGCAGGACCCCGGGTCCCCAAACACTCCCCTGGGGCAGGACCCGGGTCCCCAAACACTCCCCTGGGGCAGGACCCGGGTCCCCAAACACTCCCCTGGGGCAGGACCCGGGTCCCCAAACACTCCCCTGGGGCAGGACCCGGGTCCCCAAACACTCCCCTGGGGCAGGACCCGGGTCCCCAAACACTCCCCTGGGGCAGGACCCGGGTCCCCAAACACTCCCCTGGGGCAGGACCCGGGTCCCCAAACACTCCCCTGGGGCAGGACCCGGGTCCCCAAACACTCCCCTGGGGCAGGACCCGGGTCCCCAAACACTCCCCTGGGGCAGGACCCGGGTCCCCAAACACTCCCCTGGGGCAGGACCCGGGTCCCCAAACACTCCCCTGGGGCAGGACCCGGGTCCCCAAACACTCCCCTGGGGCAGGACCCGGGTCCCCAAACACTCCCCTGGGGCAGGACCCGGGTCCCCAAACACTCCCCTGGGGCAGGACCCGGGTCCCCAAACACTCCCCTGGGGCAGGACCCGGGTCCCCAAACACTCCCCTGGGGCAGGACCCGGGTCCCCAAACACTCCCCTGGGGCAGGACCCGGGTCCCCAAACACTCCCCTGGGGCAGGACCCGGGTCCCCAAACACTCCCCTGGGGCAGGACCCGGGTCCCCAAACACTCCCCTGGGGCAGGACCCGGGTCCCCAAACACTCTCCTGGGGCAGGACCCGGGTCCCCAAACACTCCCCTGGGGCAGGACCCGGGTCCCCAAACACTCCCCTGGGGCAGGACCCGGGTCCCCAAACACTCCCCTGGAGCAGGACCCGGGTCCCCAAACACTCCCCTGGGGCAGGACCCGGGTCCCAAAACACTCCCCTGGGGCAGGACCCGGGTCCCCAAACACTCCCCTGGGGCAGGACCCGGGTCCCCAAACACTCCCCTGGGGCAGGACCCGGGTCCCCAAACACTTTTTATTACAATAACTTGCATATTAGCCTTTAAAATGAGCAAACGTTCGAGTCCCATAGACTTTAACAGGGTTCTAAAGTTCACACAAACTTGCCGCGAACACCCCAAATAGTTCGCTGTTCGGCGAACAGGCAATGTTCGAGTCCAACATGAGTTCTACTCCAACTCGAAGCTCATCCCTACTCGCGGCAGGGAAACTGGTGTCACTCGCCCCATCACAGAGAGTCTCACACCTGTTTTTTACTTCATAGAGTCTACTACACACCAAAGAGGTTATATAAGTTTGGAAGGGAAGCAGATGACAAATGCCCCAGATGTCAAATTTAGACATGTGCAATTTTTTTTCGTTACGAATACGTTTTCCGTCATTATTCGTTATTTTCGTTGATTCGTTAACCTACGAATAAACGAACGGTTTAGCGCAAATAATAACGAATAACGATATTTCCAAAATTAACGAATATGGAAAACTACGAAGATACGAAACTACTAAATGTAACAACACAACGAAAGAAAAAATAAACGAAAACATAGAAATAACGAAAATACCGAACACAAAAAAAAAAAAAAATCATAATTACGAAAAATAAACGAAAATGCAAACTTACTAATATTCGAAGAACGAAAAGAAAACAACCGAAATGCCGAACAAAGAATAAAAAACGAAAAGCAAAACGAACGAAAAATAAATTACGAATCTTCGGAAAACGGAAATGAAATAACGTAAATTCACTTTCATTAGTACTGTGACCAATAGCCACTCAGCGCTGTCCCTTCCCCTGAAGAGGTTTGTTCCTTCCCCCAATGAGCTTCTTTCTTATTACCTAGTGGCTCCTTGACCTAGGCCCAGATTCACATAGAATTAGATTATCGTAGCGTTTCCCAAATACACTACGCCGGCCTATTTTACCTGGCTCTACGTGGAATCCAGGTAGATTTTGTCCAGTAAAAGACGGCGGCGTAGCGTATTTCTACCGGCGCAATCCATCTACGCGATTAGGGGTCGTGAAGCATTTAAAATAGGCGCATTCCCGCGGCGATCGAACTGCGCATGCTCCGTTCCCAAATTTCCCGCCGTGCATTGCGCGAAATCACGTCGTTACGTCGTAGCAGCGTCGTTTACGTACATTCCTATTCCCGAACGAGTTACGTTAAAAAAAAAAAATTTAATTCGACGCGGGAACGACGGCCATACTTAACATGGGTTACGCACCGTTAGACCAGAAAAAAGCTGCTCTAACATTACGTAGCCAAAAAATGACGTAGGCGATTGCGAAGGACACTCGTACCTTCGTGGATCGCCGTAAAAACTCATTTGCATACCCCGACGGTGAAAACGACGCGGACTCCACCCAGCGGCCGCAAAAATATCGCAACGTAGATCCGAAAGGCTTACGAAGACGTAAGCCTCTCGGATCGAAGCCCGAAGCCGGCGTATCATGGTTTGAGGATTCAAACTAGTGATACGGCGCGCGAAATTTGAAATTACTCCTGTCTAACACCAGTTAGACAGGCGTAATCGCTCTCTGAATCTGGGCCCTTGTGTCTTTATCTGTGTTAGACTGCAGTGCATTCCATCCAGAGTCCAGGGTGTGTTTGGGTAGGTTGCACCGGTTTTGTGGATCCGTCAAGTCAATCGCAGTAAATTACGATGTTTTACAAAATTACGACGAGTAGCGTGTCGAATAAACGTAAAATGTATTTTAACAGAATTACGAATGCAATAAAATCTACAAAAGAACGTTGTTACAATCAAATGAAATTAGACACGAAAATACGAATGATCATAAAGCAACGAAGATTTATTTCTTACGAAAATACGAACGCGGCATGATGAAAAATATAATGTAAATACGAATATCAAAACAACGAAAAATAAACCAACGTAAAAACGAATGAACGAATAAATTCATTGTAAAAATACCAACGAGGCAGAATACAACATTTAACGAAAATACTAATCTCGAATCAACGAAAAATAAACCAACATAAAAAAAACGGAAACGGGAAAAAAAAAAAGTGTTACGAAAATACTAAAGAGTACGAATACGATAACTAACGTCTTACGAAATTACGACTCGTTACGAATCACGATAAACGAAACAGAAATAAACGAAAAATTTTGTTGTGCACATGTCTAGTCAAATTACAGGAGATCTTATACACATGTTACATAGATACTGGGTTAAAGTATTAGAGATCATAAACACCACCTTAGGGATGAAGTTGGCACTGGAGGCCAGGGTCTGTCTATTGGGGTGTATATAGGAGAGGTTTGAGCAAAGAGGCAGAAAGGAAGCAGCTATAAGGTGCCTGTTCCAAGCCAGGAACCTGTGGCAGGCAGAGAAACCCCCCACAGTAACAGAGTGGGTAAATGTGATAAATGCCACAGTATGGAAGGAGGAAGCAACTCTAACTAGACAAGGCAACTTTAATAAATGTAAAATGCTGTGGGAGCCATGGCTGAATAGAATGGGATGCCCACCCTAAGTAGAGGTGAGGAACCTAGTTGGGTGGATGGGGAGAGGTATGTGTGCAAGAGCGAGGTAACAGTGAGGCCCCGTACACACGGCAGAGAACCTCGACGAACACATCGTTCCGCCCGTCGAGGTTCTCGGCCGGCCGTCAGATTCGGTGACCAGCCCGTCGGGAAAGGCGACCAGCCATTCATCCCGACGGGCCGTCGAGCAAATAGAGAACCTGTTCTCTATTTCGGCTCGACGGCATTCCCGACGGGCGGGGCTTGCCGAATCCGTACACACGGCCGAGGTTCTCGGCAGAATCAGGATGCCAGCGAGGTTCTCGCTGGTTTCTGCCGAGAACCTCGGCCGTGTGTACGGGGCTTAAGAGAGATAGAAATACCCAAGAGACAACATGGTGATAATTCGGTAAAAAGGTATTAAGGGAAAGGTAAAAGAAAGGGAAAAGCGGTAATTCTTGTAAAGTGTGCGTATATGAGTATATATAAGAAGGGGGGGGGGAGATAAGGGTAAAAAGGCGAACAATAAAGGCCGCAAATTACGGGTTTTGTACACAAGAATGTATGTCATGTAAACTGTATTATGCCTTTGGAACGCAGAAAATAAATAAAGAATACTTGAATTAAAAAAAAAAAAAAAAATCGCAGAGGTGATCAAATACCACCAAAATAAAGCTCTATTTGTGGGAACAAATTGATAAAAATAATTGTTTGGGTGTAGTGTAGCACGACCTCGCAATTTTAATTCAAAGTGCGACAGCGCTGAGAGCTGAAAATTGACCTGGGCAGGAAGGTGCGTAAGTGCCCCCCGGTATGGAAGGGGTTAATGTCTAAACCGCTGGCAACACAAGTGAGTACACCCCTAAGTGACAATGCCCAAATTGGGCCCAAAAGTGTCAATATTTTGTGTGGCCACCATTATTTTCCAGCACTGCTGTAACCCTCTTGGGCATGGAGGTCACCAGAGCTTCACAGATTACCACTGGAGTCCTCTTCCCCTCCTACATGATGACATCACGGAGCTGGTGGATGTTGGAGACCTTGCGCTCCTCCACCTTCCATTTGAGGATGTCCCCCAGATGTCTGGAGACATGCTTGGCCAGTCCATCACCTTTACCCTCAGCTTCTTTAGCAAGGCAGTGGTGGTCTTGGAGGTGTGTTTGGGGTGGTTATCATGTTGGAATACTACCCTGCAGCCCAGTCTCTGAAGGGAGGGGATCATGCTCTGCTTCAGTATGTCACAGTACATGTTGGCATTCATGGTCCCCTCAATGATCTGTAGCCCCCCAGTGCCGGCAGCACCAGACCATGACACACCCACCACCATGCCTGACTGTAGGGAAGACACACTTGTCTTTGTCCTCTTCACCTGGTTGCCGCCACACACACCTGACACCATCTGACACCAAATACCTTTATCTTGGTCTCATCAGACCACAGGACACGGTTCCAGTAATCCATGTCCTTAGTCTGCTTGTCCTCAGCAAACTGTTTGCAGCTCTTTCTTGTGCATCTTCTTTAGAAGAGTCTTCCTTCTGGGACGACAGCCATGCAGACCAATTTGATGCAGTGTGCGGCGTATGGTCTGAGCACTGACAGGCTGACCCCCCCCCCCCCCCAATGCTGGCAGCACTCATACGCCTATTTCCCAAAGGCAACCTCTGGTTATGACGCTGAGCACGTGACCTTAACTTCTTTGGTGGACCATGGCGAGGCAGGGGGAGGGGAACCCGTCCTGTTATACCGCTGGATGGTCTTGGCCCCCTTCTTATAGCCTCGGCCATCTTTATGTAGAGACACAATTCTTTATATCAGATCCTCAGAGAGTTCTTTGCCATGAGGTGCCATGTTGTCCTTCCAGTGACCAGTATGAGAGAGTGAGAGCGATAACACCAAATCTAACACACCTGCTCCCAGGGGCGGACTGACAACTCATGGGGCCCCCCGGGCAATAGAAGATTATGGGGCCCCCAGGCTTACAGATGGCCACCATGCCAGAAGGCAGTGCAGAGGCGGGCAGCTAAAATCTATGGATTTTCACATCAAAAGCATGTCGGTTTCGGACATATCAGGGACAGATGTAAAAAAAACGTAGATTTTGACATACAGTCCCTGGTTTTACTGAGCCTGGCAACCCTGATGGGGCCCCCTAGTGGGATGGGGCACTCTGGCAGTGCCCCGAGTGACTCCCCTGCCTGATCCTCATTCACACCTGAGACCTTGTAACACTGAGGCGGTGTACACACGGCAGAGAACCTCGACGGGCAGAACACATCGTTCCGCCCGTCGAGGTTCTCTCCCGGCCGTCGAATTGGGCGACCCGCCCGTCGGGAATGGCAACCAGCCATTCTTCCAGGCGGGCCGTCGAGGAAATAGAGAGCGTGCTCTCTATTTCGGCTCGACGGGCTTCCCGACGGGAAGCTCGCTGAGACCGTACACACGGCCGAGGTCCTCGCTGGAATGTGCATTCCAGCGAGGTTCTCGCTGATTTTCAGCGAGAACCTCGGCCGTGTGTACGGCTCCTAACGAGTCACATGACACCAGGGGAGGGAAAATGGCTAACTGGGCCCAATTAGGACATTTTCACTTAGGGGTGTCCTCACTTTTGTTGCCAGCGGTTTAGACATTAATGGCTGTGTGTTGAGTTATTTTGAGGGGAAATAGAATTTACACTGTTATACAAGCTGTACACTCACTACACAACATTTACTTTACTCCTGAAGGTTCTACAGGAGGGGGTAGGCTTTATGTTGTTCTGCTGCCGGCTACTGTTGGGGCCCTTTAAGTTCACTTAAAGCGACAATTTTAATAGACCAGCATACAGGATAGGTGTGATATAGGTGCAGTATAGGTGCGATATAGGTGTGATATAGGTGCGGTATAGGTGCGGTATAGGTGCGATATAGGTGCAGTATAGGTGTGATATAGGTGCGATATAGGTGTGGTATAGGTGCGGTATAGGTGTGATATAGGTGCGATATAGGTGTGATATAGGTGCGATATAGGTGTGATATAGGTGCAGTATAGGTGCGATATAGGTGTGATATAGGTGGGATATAGGTGGGATATAGGTGTGATATAGGTGTGATATAGGTGCAGTATAGGTGTGATATAGGTGCAGTATAGGTGTGATATAGGTGCGATATAGGTGTGATATAGGTGCGGTATAGGTGCGGTATAGGTGTGATATAGGTGCGGTATAGGTGCGATATAGGTGTGATATAGGTGTGATATAGGTGCAGTATAGGTGTGATATCGGTGCGATATAGGTGTGATATAGGTGTGATATAGGTGTGATATATGTGTGATTTAGGTGCAGTATAGGTGCGATATAGGTGCGGTATAGGTGTGATATATGTGTGATATAGGTGCAGTATAGGTGTGGTATAGGTGCAGTATAGGTGCGGTATAGGTGCGATATAGGTGTAATATAGGTGTGGTATAGGTGCGATATAGGTGTGGTATATGTGCGATATAGGTGCAGTATAGGTGCGATATAGGTGTGATATAGGTGCGGTATAGGTGTGATGTAGGTGCGGTATAGGTGCGATATAGGTGTGATAAAGGGGTGATATAGGTGCGATATAGGTGTGATATAGGTGCAGTATAGGTGTGATATAGGTGTGATATAGGTGCAGTATATGTGCGATATAGGTGTGATATAGGTGCGGTATATGTGCAATATAGATGTGATATAGGTGTGATATATGTGTGATATATGTGCAGTATAGGTGCGATATATGTGTGATATATGTGTGATATAGGTGCGATATAGGTGTGATATAGGTGCGGTATAGGTGTGATATAGGTGCAGTATAGGTGCAATATATGTGTGATATATGTGTGATATATGTGTGATATAGGTGCAGTATAGGTGCGATATAGGTGTGGTATAGGTGCGATATAGGTGCGATATAGGTGCAGTATAGGTGCGGTATAGGTGCGATATAGGTGTGATATAGGTGTGGTATAGGTGCGATATGGGTGTGGTATAGGTGCGATATAGGTGCGATATAGGTGCAGTATAGGTGCGGTATAGGTGCGATATAGGTGTGATATAGGTGCAGTATAGGTGCGATATAGGTGTGATATAGGTGCGGTATAGGTGCGATATAGGTGTGATATAGGTGCGGTATAGGTGCGATGTAGGTGCGGTATAGGTGCAGTATAGGTGCGGTATAGGTGCGATATAGGTGCGATATGGGTGTGATATAGGTGCGGTATAGGTGCGATATAGGTGCAGTATAGGTGCGATATAGGTGTGATATAGGTGCAGTATAGGTGCGATATAGGTGCAGTATAGGTGCGGTATAGGTGTGATATAGGTGTGATATAGGTGCGATATGGGTGTGATATAGGTGCAGTATAGGTGCGATATAGGTGCGATATAGGTGCAGTATAGGTGCGGTATGGGTGCGATATAGGTGCAGTATGGGTGCGATATAGGTGTGATATAGGTGTGATATAGGTGCAGTATAGGTGCGATATAGGTGTGGTATAGGTGTGATATAGGTGCAGTATAGGTGCGGTATAGGTGTGATATAGGTGCAGTATAGGTGCGATATAGGTGCAGTATAGGTGCAATATAGGTGCGGTACAGGTGCGATATAGGTGCAGTATAGGTGCGGTATAGGTGCGATATAGGTGTGATATAGGTGCAGTATAGGTGCGATATAGGTGTGGTATAGGTGTGATATAGGTGCAGTATAGGTGCGGTATAGGTGTGATATAGGTGTGGTATAGGTGTGATATAGGTGTGATATAGGTGCAATATAGGTGTGATATAGGTGTGGTATAGGTGCAGTATAGGTGCGATATAGGTGTGGTATAGGTGTGATATAGGTGCAGTATAGGTGCAGTATAGGTGCGGTATAGGTGTGGTATAGGTGTGATATAGGTGCAGTATAGGTGCGATATAGGTGTGATATAGGTGCAGTATAGGTGCGATATAGGTGTGATATAGGTGCGGTATAGGTGCGATATAGGTGTGATATAGGTGCGGTATAGGTGAGATGTAGGTGCGGTATAGGTGCGATATAGGTGCGGTATAGGTGCGATATGGGTGTGATATAGGTGTGATATAGGTGCAGTATAGGTGCGATATAGGTGCGATATAGGAGCAGTATAGGTGCGATATAGGTGTGATATAGGTGTGATATAGGTGTGATATAGGTGCGATATAGGTGTGATATAGGTGCGATATAGGTGTGGTATAGGTGTGATATGGGTGCAGTATGGGTGCAGTATAGGTGCGATATAGGTGTGGTATAGGTGTGATATAGGTGCAGTATAGGTGCGATATAGGTGTGATATAGGTGTGATATAGGTGTGATATAGGTGCAGTATAGGTGCGATATAGGAGCAGTATAGGTGCGATATAGGTGTGATATAGGTGTGATATAGATGTGATATAGGTGCGATATAGGTGTGATATAGGTGCGATATAGGTGTGGTATAGGTGTGATATGGGTGCAGTATGGGTGCAGTATAGGTGCGATATAGGTGTGGTATAGGTGTGATATAGGTGCAGTATAGGTGCGATATAGGAGCAGTATAGGTGCAATATAGGTGTGATATAGGTGTGATATAGGTGTGATATAGGTGTGATATAGGTGCGATATAGGTGTGATATGGGTGCAGTATGGGTGCGATATAGGTGCGATATAGGTGTGGTATAGGTGTGATATAGGTGCAGTATAGGTGCGGTATAGGTGCGATATAGGTGCAGTATAGGTGCGGTACAGGTGCGATATAGGTGCGATATAGGTGCGGTATAGGTGCGATATAGGTGCGATATAGGCGTGGTATAGGTGTGATATAGGTGCAGTATAGGTGCAATATAGGTGCGGTACAGGTGCGATATAGGTGCGATATAGGTGCAGTATAGGTGCGGTATAGGTGCGATATAGGTGTGATATAGGTGCAGTATAGGTGCGATATATGTGTGGTATAGGTGTGATATAGGTGCAGTATAGGTGCGATATAGGTGTGGTATAGGTGTGATATAGGTGTGATATAGGTGCAATATAGGTGCGATATAGGTGTGGTATAGGTGTGATATAGGTGCAGTATAGGTGCGATATAGGTGTGGTATAGGTGTGATATAGGTGCAATATAGGTGCGGTATATGTGCGATATAGGTGCAGTAAAGGTGCGGTACAGGTGCGATATAGGTGCAGTATAGGTGCGGTATAGGTGCGATATAGGTGCAGTATAGGTGCGATATAGGCGTGGTATAGGTGTGATATAGGTGCAGTATAGGTGCAATATAGGTGCGGTACAGGTGCGATATAGGTGCGATATAGGTGCGGTATAGGTGCGATATAGGTGCGATATAGGTGCAGTATAGGTGCGATATAGGTGTGGTATAGGTGTGATATAGGTGCAGTATAGGTGCGATATAGGTGTGGTATAGGTGTGATATAGGTGCAATATAGGTGCGATATAGGTGTGGTATAGGTGTGATATAGGTGCAGTATAGGTGTGATATAGGTGCAGTATAGGTGCGATATAGGTGTGGTATAGGTGTGATATAGGTGCAGTATAGGTGCGATATAGGTGTGGTATAGGTGTGATATAGGTGTGATATAGGTGCAATATAGGTGCGATATAGGTGTGGTATAGGTGTGATATAGGTGCAGTATAGGTGCGATATAGGTGCAGTATAGGTGTGATATAGGTGTGGTATAGGTGTGATATAGGTGCAGTATAGGTGCGGTATAGGTGCGATATAGGTGCAGTATAGGTGTGATATAGGTGTGGTATAGGTGCAATATAGGTGCAGTATAGGTGTGATATAGGTGTGGTATAGGTGCGATATAGGTGTGATATAGGTGTGGTATAGGTGCGATATAGGTGCAGTATAGGTGTGATATAGGTGCAGTATAGGTGCGATATAGGTGCAGTATAGGTGTGATATAGGTGTGATATAGGTGTGGTATAGGTGTGATATAGGTGCGATATAGGTGCGGAATAGGTGTGATATAGGTGTGATATAGGTGCCTCCAGTAAGTCAGTCCCTGCTAGCGGTGTGGACAATGGGCAGTGACCTCCTAGCAGTCCCTGTGGTGCGACTCCCACTGGTTCAGGTATAATCACAATTGTTTCCTGAATTGTATCTTTCTTGTGCGCTACTTTGTTTTACATTTTGTTTTTAGAATCACTTAACAAGCAGTTGTATCTTTACGTTGCATCTGATTTGTATGGACCTGTTTACCATTTTATACCTTTTTTTCCGGTTTTAATCCAAGGTCATGGGATTGCGCGTGCAAACTCCTTTCCTGTCCACCTTTACCGTTGTGGGAGGGGGAGTTGCTACTCTGGAAGCACTAAGGGGCCAATCTGGGGGCACTCTGGAGGCACCTAGGAGGAAATCTGGGGGCACTCTGGGTGATGTAAGGGGGCACTTTGGAGGCACCAATGGGGCACTAATGGGGCACTCTGGGTGATGTAAGGGGGCACTCTGGGTGATGTAAGGCACTAAGGGGTCCCTCTACAGGATGTAAGGGGGCACCCTGGAGGGTGTAGGGGGGGCACTCTGAATGCACAAAGGAGGCATTTTGAAAGCACTAATTGGCACTCTGGATGAGGTTAGGGGGCACCCTAGAGAGTGTAGGGGGGCACTCTGGAGGCACTAAGGGGTCACTCTAGATCAGGGGTGTCCAAACTTTTTTCAAAGAGGGCCAGATTTGATGAAGTGAACATGCGTGAGGGCCGACTATTTTGCCCGACATTCTTTGAACCATTAAAATTCGGTCTAAGTGCGTTGGTCTGAGCACTACTACACTACTACTTGGATATACCGTATATATTTCTTTTGTGGACCCAACGAATCTTAGGATTAAGGATGAGCTTGGGCGTGTTATTTGGATATACCGTATTTATTGGCGTATAATACGCACAGGCTTACCATTGCCATGAATGCAGCCTCACCATTGCAACCAATGCAGCCTCACATGTGCCATGAATGCAGCCTCACATGCGCCATGAATGCAGCCTCACCATTGCAACCAATGCAGCCTCACATGTGCCATGAATGCAGCCTTACCATTGCCATCAGTGCAGCCTGAACGATGCCCATCTGCAGCCTCGGAGGGCAGAGGGAGGGGGGCGGGGTGAGTGCCGACAGATTACAAACAGGGGAATCTCTCGTTTACTCTGTGGCCTCTTTAATACAAAGTCCCGCCTCCTATGATGGACAGAACAGTCGTCCAATGGCATCCCAGGAGACGGGACTTCCAATAGAGAGGCTGCTGAGTAAACAGGAGATTCTCTGCATGTAATCTGACGGCGCTCGTCCTGCCCCCTCCAAGGCAGCGCCACAAACAATATATATATCCAAATCCCCAGGGGGGCCATATTAAATCAACATGGGGCCGCATTTGGCCCTTGGGCCGGACTTTGGACATGCCTGCTCTAGATGATGTAAAGGGGCACTCTGGGGGGATCTAATGAGGCACTCTGGAGGCACCAAGGGAGCACTCTAGGGGCATTAAGGGGTGCACTCTTGATGATGTAAGCGAACACTCTGGATGTTCTAAGGGGGCACTATGGATGATGTAAGGGGGCACTCTGGAGGCACTAAGGAGGAAATCTGGGAGCACTCTGGGTGATGTAAGGGGGCACTTTGGAGGCACTAATGGGGCACTCTGGGTGCACTAATGGGGCACTCGGGGTGATGTAAGGGTGCACTCTGGAGGCACTAAAGGGGCACTCTGGATGATGTAAGGAGGCACTCTGTGGGCACTAAGGGGTCACTCTGGAGGCTGTAAGGGGGCACCCTGGAGGGTGTAGGGGGGGCACTCTGGAGGCACTAAGGGGTCACTCTAGATGATGTAAAGGGGCACTCTGGGGGATGTAATGGGGCACTCTGGAGGCACCAAGGGAGCACTCTAAGGGCGTTAAGGGGGACACTCTGGATGATGTAAGGGGGCACTCTGTAGGCACTAAGGGGTCACTCTGGAGGGTGTAGGGGAAAACTCTAGGGGCACAAAGGGGGAACTCTGGGTGATGTAATGGAGCACTCTGGAGGCCCCAAGGGAGGCACTCTAGAGGCAGTAAGGGAGGCACTCTGGAGGAGGATGTAAGGAGGCACTCTGGAGGAGGATGTAAGGAGGTACTCTGGAGGAGGATGTAAGGAGGTACTCTGGAGGAGGATGTAAGGAGGTACTCTGGAGGAGGATGTAAGGAGGCACTCTGGAGGAGGATGTAAGGAGGCACTCTGGAGGAGGATGTAAGGAGGTACTCTGGAGGAGGATGTAAGGAGGTACTCTGGAGGAGGATGTAAGGAGGCACTCTGGAGGAGGATGTAAGGAGGCACTCTGGAGGAGGATGTAAGGAGGCACTCTGGAGGAGGATGTAAGGAGGTACTCTGGAGGAGGATGTAAGGAGGTACTCTGGAGGTACATTCAGAGTGCCCCCTTATATCCTCCAGAGTGCCCCTTACAAAATACCCCCCAGTAATAATAAGGTCACACTTGTGACTGGGCCCTGGTGTTCCGCCACCAAGCAGGGGCCCCCAGATGGCAGGAAGGGGACCCGCTGCAGAACATGAGAAAGAGCCCCAGGATGAGGTCAGGGGGGCCCTGAAGCCTTTAGGAGATGCGGTGGGACGGTCCGGTGTCCTCCAGATCGATGGACAGACTGGAGGAGGAAGGGGGAGGGGGACTGGCGGGATCACCAAGGACCCCAAAGAATTGACATGTGAGGCGAAATTCATAAAATCCTGAATGAAATGTACACTCACCGGCCACTTTATTAGGTACACCTTCAGTTGCTCGGTAACACAAATTGCTAATCAGCCAATCACACGGCAGCAACTCCATGCATTTAGGCCTCTAGGCGCGGTGAAGACGACTTGCTGAAGTTCAACCCGAGCATCAGAATGGGGGAAGAAAGGGGATTGGAGTGACTGTGAACGTGGGATGGTTGTTGGTGGCAGACGGGCCGGTCTGAGAATTTCTGGGATTTTCACACACAGCCATCTCTCGGGGCTTACAGAGAATGGTGGGGGGAAAAAAGAGAAAATATCCAGTGAGCGGCGGTTGTGTGGAGGAAAATGCCTTGTTGAGGTCAGAGGGGAATGGGCAGACTGGTTCCAGATGATAGAAAGGTAACAGGAACTCACATGACCTCTCGTTACACCCCAAGGTATGCAGAATACCATCTTTGAACGCACACAACACATCCAACCTTGAAGCAGATGGGCTACAGCAGCAGAAGCTGACGCAACTGTGTGATGTCATCGGGTCTCTATGGAGAAAAATCTCTGAGGAACGTTTCCAACACTTTGTTGTATCTATTCCACCAAAAATGATAGTCAAAGGGGGTCCAACCCGGGACTAGCAAGGGGGGCTTAATGAAGGGGGTCCAACCCGGGACTAGGAAGGGGGCCTAATGAAGGGGGTCCAACCCAATACTAGCAAGGGGGGCCTAATGAAGGGGGTCCAACCCATTACTAGTAAGGGGGACCTAATGAGGGGGATCCAACCCAGGACTAGTAAGGGGGGCCTAATGAAGGGGGTCCAACCCGGGACTAGTAAGGGGGGCCTAATGAGGGGGATCCAACCCAATACTAGCAAGGGGGGCCTAATGAAGGGGGTCCAACCCGGGACTAGTAAGGGGGGCCTAATGAGGGGGGTCCAACCCCATACTAGCAAGGTGGACTTAATGAAGGGGGTCCAACCCAATAATAGCAAGGGAGGCCTAATGAAGGGGGTCCAACCCATAACTAGCAAGGGGGGCCTAATGAAGGGGGTCCAACCCATTACTAGCAAGGGGGGCCTAATGAAAGGGGTTCAACCCGGGACTAGTAAGGGGGGCCTAATGAAGGGGGTCCAACCCAATACTAGCAAGGGGGGCCTAATGAAGGGGGTCAAACCCAATACTAGCAAGGGGGGCCTAATGAAGGGGGTCCAACCCAATACTAGCAAGGGGGGCCTAATGAAGGGGGTCCAACCCGGGACTAGTAAGGGGGCCTAATGAGGGGTGTCCAACCCAATACGAGCAAAGGGGGCCTAATGAAGGGGGTCCAACCCGGGACTAGTAAGGGGGACCTAATGAAGGGGGGCCAACCAGGGACTAGTAAGGGGGGCCTAATGAAGGGGGGCCAACCCGGGACTAGTAAGGGGGGCCTAATGAAGGGGGTCCAACCCGGGACTAGTAAGGGGGACCTAATGAGGGGGGTCCAACCCGGGACTTAATAAAGTGTCCGGTGTGTGGATATTGGTTGTGTGATGGTCAGGTGTCTACACATTTTTAGTCACACAGTGTACATCTGTTCTTGTTTTTTTTTCTCCACAATGTAGGTCTTGCCTGACCACTAATCAGCCCCCCGGATGGTTCCAAAGGCTTCCAGAATATGGAGTCACCGGAGTGAAGTACAAAAGGCACATTTAATACGAGTGTGGGGGAGGAATAATGAGAGGAAAATCTACCAAAGTAACAAATACAACACAATTTTCCATCCCTTTATTCCTGGCCAGTCCAAGACGTGCACCAACCTCTTTCCACCACTAGATGTCACCAACATCCCAGTGTAGCTCCTCTGATTCTTCAACCACTGGAGAGAAGGATTCCCTCTACTGCCCCCTACAGGGAGGTTTTATAATAAACCAGCCAATGTGACCTCAGCACAGCTTTACAACTTTTTATTTTATTTTATTTGTTATATTTATAAATGTATTTGTCTGATTATTTATCTTAGCAGTGGCAAATATATATATATATATATATATATATATATATATATATATATATATATATATATATATATATATATATATATATATATATATATATATATATATATATATATATATATATATAAATATATATATATATTTATAATAAAAAAAACTTAAAATGTGTGTGTATATGTATCTATCTATCTATCTATCTATCTATCTATCTATCTATCTATCTATATATATATATATATATATATATATATATATATATATATACATTTTAATTTTGTTTTGTTTTTTTATTATATTTACTTATTTTATTTTATTTTTTATTTATTTTATATACAGTATGTGTGTGTGTGTATACATATACACACACACACCCACACAAATATATATACATAAAGTAAAATAAGATAATTAAATAAAATAAAATAAGTAAATAAAACACAAAATTAAAATATATACATATTCAGTATCTCACAAAAGTAAGTACACCCCTTCCATGTTTGTAAATCTTTTCTTGTATCTTTTCATGTGACAACACTGAAGAAATGACACACTGGGCCAGATTCACAGAGCCCTTACTCCGGTGTATCTCGCGGTAGACCGGAGTACTTTCAAATTACGCGCGTCGTATCATTAGTCTGAATCCTCAAACCATGAAACGACGGCTTCGGGCTTCAATCCGACTGGCTTACGTCTTCGTACGCCTTCGGATCTACGCTGCAATAATTTTGCGGCCGCTGGGTGGAGTTCCCGTCGTTTTGCGCGTCGGGGTATGCGAATGAGCTTTTTCCGACGATCCACGAAGTTACGATCGTCCTTCGCAATCTCTTTACGGCATCTGTAGTCATCTTTTTGCTGCGTAAAGTTATTCCATGGACTGTCTAATAATATTAGACAGCCCATGTTAAGTATGGCCGTCATTCCCGCGTCGAGTTTTTTTTTTTGCGTAAGTCGTCCGGGAATAGGAATGTACGTAAACGACGCTACTCACAAAAAAATGACGTAACAATGTTATTTCGCGCAATGCACGGCGGACAATTTCTGAACGGAGCATGCGCAGTTCGATCGCCGCGGGGACGCGCCTAATTTAAATGCTTCACGCCCCCTAATCGCGTATTTAGATTCCGCCGCGAGATATACACTACGCCGCCGTACCTTACGGGCCGAAATCTCCCTGAATTCGTCGTAGAGCCAGGTAAAATATGGCGGCGTAGTGTATCTCTGATACTCTGCGCCAATGTAATTGTACCTGAATCTGGCCCTTTGTATCTACAATGTTGTGTAGTGAGTGTACAGCTTGTATAACAGGGTACATTTGCCGTCCCCTCAAAACAACTCAACACACAGCCATTAGTGTCTGAACCTCTGGCAACAAAAGTGAGGACACCCCTAAGTGAAAATGTCCAAATTGAGCCCAATACTCACCATAAGAACCCTATAATGTAATGAGAGATCCCTTTTTACGGACAGTATTGCATTATTATTATTATTATTTTTATCATAAATGTTTTCATTATTTTGATTATTTGGTGTTTTATGTGGCAGCACTTCTAGTCCATTACAGTATTTAACAAAGTAGGGATATGATTGGCTCTCGGTAATTCTCTCCGGCTTCCAGTCTCAGTGATGGAGTGTCAAGGATTAGCAAGACGGAGTCGGTACAACCGGATTAAGTGATTTATTTTATTAGTTAGGCTGTATTGGCTTTATTCCTCACACAGAGAATAAAAGAAGACTTTGGGGGACAATTGGATTAGATGAAGGATTCGGAGCCTCTATGACTTTCCTAAGATACCTGAATGTAATTCCTGTGCACCTTTAAAGAGACCACGAAAAGTATATAATATACTCCCCTCTCTGGTGTCCTGTGTCTCCTACCTCCCCCCATTCCATGTAATAGAAGAGATATTATACTCTACTCTCCAGTGTCCTGTGTCTCCTACCTCCCCTCCATTCCCTGTAATAGAAGAGGTATTATACTCTCCTCTCCGGTGTCTCCTACCTCCCCTCCATTCCCTGTAATAGAAGAGATATTATACTCTACTCTCCAGTGTCCTGTGTCTCCTACCTCCCCTCCATTCCCTGTAATAGAAGAGATATTATACTCTACTCTCCAGTGTCCTGTGTCTCCTACCTCCCATCCATTCCCTGTAATAGAAGAGATATTATACCCCCTCTTCGGTGTCCTGTGTCTACTACCTCCCCTCCATTCTCTGTAATAGAAGAGGTATTATACTCCCCTCTCCTGTGTCCTGTGTCTCCTACCTCCCCTCCATTCCCTGTAATAGAAAAGGTATTATTCTCCCCTCTCCTGTGTCCTGTGTCTTCTACCTCCCCTCCATTCCCTGTAATAGAAAAGGTATTATTCTCCCCTCTCCTGTGTCCTGTGTCTTCTACCTCCCCCCATTCCCTGTAATAGAAGAGATATTATACTCTACTCTCCGGTGTCCTGTGTCTCCTACCTCCCCTCCATTCTCTGTAATAGAAGAGGTATTATACTCCCCTCTCCGGTGTCCTGTGTCTCCTACCTCCCCTCCATTCCCTGTAATAGAAAAGATATTATACTCTCCTATCCTGTGTCTCCCACCTCCCCTCCATTCTCTATAATAGAAGAGGTATTATACTCTCCTCTCCTGTGTCTCCTACCTACTCTCCATTCTCTGTAATAGAAGAGATATTATACTCTCCTCTCCTGTGTCCTGTGTCTCCTACCTCCCCTCCATTCCCTGTAATAGAACAGATATTATACTCTCCTCTCCTGTGTCCTGTGTCTCCTACCTCCCCTCCATTCCCTGTAATAGAAAAGGTATTATACTCTCCTCTCCTGTGTCTCCTACCTACTCTCCATTCTCTGTAATAGAAGAGGTATTATACTCTCCTCTCCGGTGCCCAGTGTCTCCTACCTCCCCTGCATTCCCTGTAATAGAAGAGATATTATACTCTCCTCTCCTGTATCCTGTGTCTCCTACCTCCCCTCGATTCCCTGTAATAGAACAGATATTATACTCTCCTCTCCTGTGTCCTGTGTCTCCTACCTCCCCTCCATTCCCTGTAATAGAAGAGGTATTATACTCTCCTCTCCGGTGCCCAGTGTCTCCTACCTCCCCTCCATTCTCTGTAATAGACCCATACAATATCTCCCCTCATTTCAGCACTGCGACCTCCATAATGACTTGGCGTTTTGACACTTCCAGGAGGGTCAGATGATTGAGGTTCCTTCCTCAGACATCTATGGCATTGTAGGACTCAGCAGTGACATGAGGGTCAGCCGACAGTGTCTTGTTTGCATTTGTTTAGGGACCTGTCGGGGCTTTTTTTACATATTGGGTACACCATCAATAACATATTAAGAATGAACATTTTTTTATGAGCCTGACTGGGGATCGAGGTTTGAAGGCAGGAAGTCATCTATAACTCTCTCTGGTTAGTCGCCAACCTGCAGGAATGTCGGTGTGTCTGTTCAGCTGCTTTTATTGAAGAATAATTGTGACAGGTTGTTATGGGAAGGCAAAGGAACAGCGAAGATCGGGGAAGCTGCAATATAGATTCATCCCATCGGTTCCCATGATATTTAATTAACCCCCTACAGTGACCGGCATACAGAGAGCCCTGCGTGGACGGTTGGTGTTCTGCTTTGATACTTACCATTGTAACTCCTCATAAGACTAACACTAAATCAGTTGGGTATTTAGTTTCACATCTGACTTCCATTTTCCTATTCCCTAAGACCCTTCAAGTAGAGTTGGGCCAAACACCCCCCCCCCCCCCGGTTCGGTTCACGCCAGAACTCTCGAACTTTGCAAAAGTTCAGAACCGAACCTTGAAACCTATTAAAGTCTATGGGACCAGCACTTGAAAAATCAAAAGTCCCCGTTTCGAAGGCTTATATGCAAGTTATTGGCCGTAAAAAGGGTTTGGGGGTCTGGGTACCGCCCCGGGGGGGCTTGTACCAATGCAAAAAGTGATTTCAAGAGTAGTGATTTTAATGATGCTTAAAGTAAAACAATAAAATATAAAAATTCCTTTAAATATAGTGCCTGGTGGGTCCCCTTAGTCTGTCTGTAAAGTGGCGCATCTGTACCATGTATAGGACCTGCTGAAGCAAAACTGGCATTGATATAGAAAGAATTTTTTTTTTAGTTCCTGGCAATACAAAAGTAAAAAAAATGGAGTGGGGGTCCCCCCTGATGGTGAGGGGACCCCTATGCCATTTTCTGTCACACTTTTGTGATGTTGGCAATGGTATTGTATTTCTGGCACCATGTACCATGTATAGCACCTGCTGCATTGATAGAGAAAGAAAAAAAGAATTTAGTTACCGGGCAATACAAAAGTAAAAAAAAAACGGAGTAGGCGCCCCCCATCCATACCAGGCAGGACCTGGTATGGATGGTGGAGACCCCTACGCCATTTTCTGTCACACTTTTGTGTTGTTGGCAATGGTATTGTATTTTCGGCACCATGTACCATGTATAGCACCTGCTGCAGCAAAACTGGCATTGATAAAGAAAGAAAAAAATAATTTAGTTACCGGCAATACGAAAGTAAAAAAAACATGGAGTAGGGGTCCCCCCCATCCGTACCGGGCCTGGTATGGATGGGGGGACCCCTACGCCATTTTATATAACACTTTTCTGTTGTTGGCAATGGTATTGTATTTCTGGCACCATGTACCATGTATAGAACCTGCTGCATTGATAGAGAAAGAAAAAAAGAATTTAGTTACCGGGCAATACAAAAGTAAAAAAAAAATTGTGTAGGCGCCCCCCATCCATACTAGGCAGGGCCTGGTATGGATGGTGGGGACCCCTACACCATTTTCTGTAACACTTTTGTGTTGTTGGCAATGGTATTGCACTTTCCGGTACGATGTACCATGTATAGCACCTGCTGCAGCAAAGCTGGCATTGATAAAGAAAGAAAAAAGAATTTAGTTACAATGCAATACAAAAGTAAAAAAAATGAAATAAGGGTCCCCCCCATCCATACCAGGCCTGGTATGGATGGTGGGGACCCCTACGCCATTTTCTGTAACACTTTTGTGTTGTTTGCAATGGTATTGTATTTTCCGGCACGATGTACCATGTATAGCACCTGCTGCAGCAAAGCTGGCATTGATAAAGAAAGAAAAAGAGAATTTAGTTACAATGCAATACAAAAGTAAAAAAAATGAAATAGGGGTCCCCCCCATCCATACCAGGCCTGGTATGGATGGGGGACCCCTAAACCATTTTCTGTTGGTGCCGGAAATACAATACCAGTGCCAACAACACAAATGTGTTACATAAATTGGCGTAGGGGTCCCCCATCTATACCAGGCCTTGCCTGGTATGCATGGGGGGGAACCCCACTTTTTTTACTTTTGTATTGCCGGTAACTAAATTATTTTTTTCTTTCTTTATCAATGCCAGTTTTGCTGCAGCAGGTTCTATACATGGTACAGATGCGTCACTTTACAGACATACTAAGGGCACCCCCCCCTCCCCCAGGTACTATATTTAAAGGTATTTTTTCAATTTTATTTTAAGCATCAAAAAATCCGAAAGTTATCCGGCAGACTTTTTCCAGTGACATCTGTCTTAAAGGGGGCTTCCCTCGCTTTAGAGAGACTTCTCAGTTCCTGCTTTCTACAGAAGGGAAATCTTCCCATGGGGCCACAGCGAGATACAAAACTATCCTAAACTACAACAAGGTTTTTCATACGTTCTATTCTCTTATTTCCAACCTATAGAGTCCCGTGGCTGTAGACGTGATACCCGCCATCGTCTTGATTCCAGCGAAGGTCTTGACGCGGTTCATATCTCGAGTCGCCCGCAGCCACTCCAATTAATAGTGAATTGATACATTATAAATGAATAGACGATTTAGCCATCACCTCAGCTATTCGATACGCTCGGATAAATATCATCCAGGCTTCCAAGCCTTGTAAATGTTTGACATCAAAGATCCGGCCTCACGTACACCCAATGCCATTAACTGATGAGAAAGGCGCTGGATTTTCCGTAGTCGCGTCATAGATTGGCCGAACATGTCAGAGATTTCTCTCTAATCTTTGCTGGGTCCCTTTTTTTTAATTAACATTGCTTACCAATGATCCAGAATTCCTATGGATGTGGCCTCACCGGGTATTATTTATCGAAAGTTGCAGAAAGTAAATTTTTATTTCGGTTGTAAAAACATCATCTTCCAGTATTGTGAGCAACAGAACATCTAACTCCAGTGTGAGAATTATTACAGTTGCAATAAAAAGTATGTGAACCCTTTTGGAATGATATGGATTTCTGCACAGATTGGTCATAAAATGTGATCTGATCTTCATCTAAGTCACAACAATAGACAATCGCAGTCTGCTTCAACTAATAACACACAAAGAATTAAATGTTACCATGTTTTTATTGAACACACCATGTAAACATTCACAGTGCAGGTGGAAAAGGTATGTGAACCCCTAGACTAATGACATCTCCAAGAGATAATTGGAGTGAGGCGTCAGCCAACTGGAGTCCAATCAATGAGATGAGATGGGAGGTGTTGGTTACAGCTGCCCTGCCCTATAAAAAAACACACACCAGTTCTGGGTTTGCTTTTCACAAGAAGCATTGCCTGATGTGAATGATGCCTCGCACAAAAGAGCTCTCAGAAGACCTACGATTAAGAATTGTTGACTTGCTTAACCACTTAAGCCCAGGACCAATATGCTGCTAAATGCCCAAAGGCGTTTTTACAATTCGGCACTGCGTCGCTTTAACAGACAATTGCGCGGTCGTGCTACGTGGCTCCCAAACAAAATTTGCGTCCTTTTCTTCTCACAAATAGAGCTTTCTTTTGATGGTATTTGATTGTCTCTGCGATTTTTATTTTTTGCGATATAAACCGAAAAATACAGAAATTTTTGAAAAAAAATCAATATTTTCTACTTTTTGTTATAAGACAAATCAAATAAACTAAATTTTAATCAAACATTTAGGCCAAAATGTATTCAGCCACATGTCTTTAGTAAAAAAAAAAATCGCAATAAAAAAAACTAGCTACCTAGCGGCAACAGCGACACTAATACAGCGATCAGAAAAACGATAGCTTAGTGACTCTGGCAATAGGGGGTGAAAGGGTTAACTAGGGAGGTGATCAAAGGGTTAAACTTTTATTAGGGGGCGTACGGGGGCTACCCTGGACCTAACACTAACTGTCTGTCACACTAACTGTCACACTGACACTAAATGCAGTGATCAGTACATATATGATCACTGCTATTAGTGACACTGTGACAGGGGGCTGGGGGGGGGGGGAGATCTGAAGGGGTTAATGTGTTTATGTGTGTGGTGTCAGTGTAGTGTTGGTGCAACTCACTTGTGATGTCTTCTCTCCTCTCGCCGGATTGAAAAAACCGCGGAGAGGAGAGCTGACATCACTTACTCTGCCTGTGGAAGTGCACTGCAGGGAGGACGCGGATTCGCTGGGAGCGATCATGAGGGGGCTGCTATAAACGAATAGCCGCCCCCTCATCCCGGATCGCTCCCATGGAGTTACCGACCGCCGCAAGTACCGGGGGGGGTCCCGATCGGACCACCGACCCACGTCTAGGCAAGGACGTACAGGTAAGTCCATATGCCTGTACGTGCCATTCTGCCAACGTATATGTACATGCGGCGGTCGGGAAGTGGATAAAGCTGGAAAGGGTTATAGAAGTATCTCCAAAAGCCTTGCTGTTCATCAGTCCACGGTAAGACAAATTGTCTATAAATGGAGAAAGTTCAGCACTGCTGCTACTCTCCCTAGGAGTGGCCGTCCTGTAAAGATGACTGCAAGAGCACAGTGTAGACTGCTCAATGAGGTGAAGAAGAATCCTAGAGTTTTTAGATAAAGACTTACAAAAGTCTCTGGCACATGCTACTGTAACATCCCTGTTAGCGAATCTATGATACGTAAAACACTAAACAAGAATGGATTTCATGGGAGGGTACCACAGAGGAAGCCACTGCTGTCCAAAAAAAACATTGCTGCACGTTTACAGTTTGCAAAAGAGCACCTGGATGTGCCACAGCAGTACTGGCAAAATATTCTGTGGACAGATGAAACCAAAGCTGAGTTGTTTGGAACAAACACACAACACTATGTGTGGAGAAAAAGAGGCACAGCACACAAACATCAAAACCTCATCCCAACTGTGAAGTATGGTGGTGGGGGCATCATGGTTTGGGGCTGCTTTGCTGCGTCAGGGCCTGGACGGATTGCTATCAGCGAAGGAAAAATTAATTCCCAAGTTTATCAAGACATTTTGCAGGAGAACTTAAGGCCATCTGTTCATCAGCTGAAGCTCAACAGAAGATGGGTGTTGCAACAGGACAACGGCCCAAAGCATAGAAGTAAATCAACAACAGAATGGCTTAAACAGAAGAAAAAACGCCTTCTGGAGTGGCCCAGTCAGAGTCCTGACCTCAACCCAATTGAGATGCTGTGGCATTACCTCAAGAAAGCGATTCACACCAGACATCCCAAAAATATTGCTGAACTGAAACAGTTGTGTAAAGAGGAACGGTAAAGAATTACTCCTGACCGTTGTGCGCGTCTGATCTGCAACTACAGGAAAGGTTTAGGTTGAAGTTATTGCTGCCAGAGGAGGTTCAACCAGTCATTAAATACAAGGGTTCACATACTTTTTACAACTGCAATGTGAATGTTTACAACACTGACCTGACCCCTACACTGACACTGACCTTACACCTACACTGACCTACTACACAGACCCACCTAACTCCTACAGTAGGAGTCCTACTTCCAGCAATACTCACACCCCCCTCCCCCCAGCTTGGTGAAAATCCTCCTTACCTCTGTCTGCTCTTCTCCAGAGACTCCAGGACTCTCCTCAGGATGGACAGGACCCCAGCATTGGATGTGCAGAACTGCTTCAGAGTCCCGACTCCCGTCCCCGCCTGCGCCATCCACCCGCAGCCCGCTCCATGATGCAATTCCCTCCACACAGCGCCGTACCACAGAACAGAGTACCAGAGCGGAGGGGAAGACAGCGGCCACGTCGGCTCACACTTCCCAGTGCCTGACGTCTCCCGCCGCCATGTTCAGAGTTTCCCGGCGCTCCGTGATTGGGCGTATGGCGGTCATGTGCGGAGGCGGGACTTCCAGCCCCACGCCTCACATGACCCCCATATGCCCAATCACAGAGCGCTGGACATTAAACATGGTGGCCGATCTGGACATCCGTGTCGGTGACACGGGAAATTAAAAATAAGGAGGCACGGAAAGTCGCCCCCCTAAATGTCGCTCCCGGGGCAACAGCACCCCCTGCCCCCCCTTGCTACGCCAGTGCTTACATGGTGTGTTCAATAAAAACATGGTAACATTTCATTCTTTGTGTGTTATTAGTGTAAGCCGACTGTGATTGTCTATTGTTGTGACTTGAAGATCAGATCACATTTTATGACCAATTTTTGCAGAAATCCATATTATTCCAAAAGGGTTCACATACTTTTTATTGCAACTGTATACAACGATGACAATTACGAAGAGGAAAGGTTTTGGAAAATGAAGGTAGAGCGGGATTTGGGCCCTGGACTGAGGAGGGACAACCCCAAACCTCACATGATAAATCACACCTTGAAGCGCTGAGTAAAAGGTCACAACATAAACACATTCCCAAGCCATCTCCAAAGCCTTTTTTAGAACATCAGCCTTGGCACTCCGTCAGTCTTAAAGAGGTCCGGTTACCGCTGGTAGAATTACAGTCTTCTCCGAAAATGGGTCTGCCAAGATTCCACAGAGATCACGGACCCCCGGGGGGAAGCGGGGCGGGCGATTACCTCCTCCAGGGGTGTTTATTAATAACTAATCTGCCACGGTGGCATTTTAGCCAGAGCTCGGGGTTGGGCTCCGGCCTCCTGCATGCTGGCCTCCAAGAGGAAACGTACTTTGTGTATCGTGAGGCTTGTGTGTGGAGGAGGAATCTGCTACATGAGATACGGCCCCATTCACGAGCTGTCATTGGGATCTCCGGCCTCATCTCATAACTTAAATAACTTCAAGGAAACTTAAGCTTATCATATTAACATCTCACAAAATCATTAGGTTGTCCTATATACCATGTGCTGAGTTTACAAGGGAGGGGAGAATGGGGTAGAGCAGTATTGGGAGATGGTGGGCTGTAGCCGAACCTCTCGGAGGCTTGGAGTCCAGCCTTAGAGGGGGCACCATTAGGCACTTACTATTACCTTTAGAGCTGGTGTTGATCGGCATTCTTGTCAATCTGGCCAGCTTTGTCTGCATCTCAATGGGTCCCATTGTGTCTGAATCCAACGCAAGTTTCTCAAGCAGGGTTCCATGGAACTCTTGGGTTCCTACAGAGGTTGCTAGGGGTTCCCTGAGCAATTTCTGACTCTCACTTTTAGCTATCTGTAAGGGGCAAGGAACATTCTTCCCACTGACCATCCATGGTATCCCAGGGTTCCTCCAGAGGTTGCTAGGGCTTCCTTGAGCAATGAGCAATTTCTGACTCTTAGATAAACTCCCTCTGACACCATTCATCTTTTTATCTATCTGTAAGGAGGTAATTCTTCCCGATGACCACAAGTGTAAAGAGCATTTTTCCCAATGACCATCAATGTAAGGAGCATTCATGGTATCATAGGGTTCTTCCAGAGGTTACTAGGGACTTGCTTGAGCAATGAGCAATTTCTGACTCTCAGATAAGTTTCCTCTGACACCATTCATCTTTTTATCTATCTGTAAGGACGTAATTCTTCTTACTGACCACCAATGTGAAGAGTATTCTTTCCACTGACCATCCATTGAACCTTAGGGCTCCTCCAGAGGTTGCTAAGGATTCCTTGAGCAATGGACAATTTCTGCCTCTCGGATAAATTCCCGCTGACACCATTAATCTTCTTATTTATCTGTAAGGGGGGAATTCGTCAGTATGAGCCTTCGGGTTGACCATCATAGCAGATCATCAGCTACACAGCGGTCAG
Organism: Rana kukunoris; assembly: GCA_029574335.1. Taxonomy (NCBI): domain Eukaryota; kingdom Metazoa; phylum Chordata; class Amphibia; order Anura; family Ranidae; genus Rana; species Rana kukunoris. The sequence continues at coordinate 152,444,200 of CM056060.1, forward strand.
GGTAATTTTCTATGATGGCTCATACGGAGCTTATCTTCCCTTAAATAAAAGAGATCCGCTTGTATAGGCTCATTCATCTAAAAGTAGTAATATTTTACGCATAAGCTCATCTACCACCAACTGGCCATGCACTGTGATTTGGTTTTGACTTATTGTGCATGATTACCTATGATTCTCTGTGAGCATTTGAGATAACCTTCACACTATGACCTCAGAAACGTATTATAGCCTCTCCAACGCTATCGGGTCAGCTATGACCACTTCCACCATATTCTCCCTGAAGAAGACTATATTTAGTCGAAACATGTTGGGTTCTTTGGTAGCTAAATTTAGAAGACTGATTACATGTTCTACAACTCTTCTGTACCTTATTGCGCATTAGACCAGGAAATGAACTGTTTAGAGCAGGTTTCATATTTTATTCTATATGTGGTTCATGTGTTTTTGTGTCAAATAAAACTTTTTATACTTTTATGAAAATATATTCGCCTCTTCAACTGCCTCTTCTAGTCTGTCATGTCCACTTCCTCCTGAAGAAGACTATATTTGGTCGAAATGCTTTGTATACTTTGGTAGCTACATTTAGTAGATTCATTACATGTTGTACAACTCTTTTGTATCATATTGGGCATTAGACCAAGGAATTGGACTATCCATATCAGGTTTTATATTTTAATCTATATGTGGTTGTTGTCATGTACATGCAATAATGTCTGGCAGCTTACCTTCTCCTCCTGTGTCCATTAGAGGCCTGATTCTCTTCTGGCTGCCTTTTTATCATATCTCCTCCCTGTATGGCCCCGCCCCAGGCCATCCCAGGAAGCCTATATTAACTGTTGCACTGCAGGTCTGCTTTGTTGTTCAACTTTGTTTGTTTGCTTATGTTCCTGTCTGCCGTGTGCTACGTTTTCCTTTCTGTGTACCAAATTTGTCTCGTCTCTGACTACTCCTGTCTGATTGTTGCCCCGACCTCGGCTTACCCATCACTATCCTTTGTGTCCTCGGTGGCTGCTTCCCCTCTCTCCATATGGAGCGTGACCTGGACCCCAGGGGCCGCGACCTGGGTTCAGTTGCAGCGAAGGCCATCCTCACCACTAGAGGCTCTGGTGAACACCTGCTGGGCCGTAGACTCCGGACCCTGGGGAATCTTGGGCTCACGTTTCCTGTCCATCAGCAGACTGCTATTAGGTTCTCTACCTTGCGGTGCGCCCCTGACTCCAACGGGGTGCATTTGTCACCTGGCCACAGGTGACCTGACAGTTGTGTTTTTGTGTCAAATAAAACTTTTTCGACTTTTATAAAAATATATTCGTTCTGAATCCAATTGCAGCATGGGAGATACCTTCTTTGTTCTTGTCAGTGCAGGGATGGAGCAGCTATGTAACCCCCATTACATTCACCGTTTTCTTTCTTAGCATTGATAAGCCCCCTATTTCTCACATGACAGGTGCACTATAAAACACAGGAAAAGATACTCTGTGATCTGTTTTGAGAAATATTCTACAATGGAAACATTTACCGCAGGGGATACAGTATCCGTTCACCGTAAAGTGTTCTTGGAAATTTTTCAAAAATGTCGCTAGCTCTAAAGGTTAGCCTTGAATGATCTTCAATCTCTGTAGTGATAGTCCGGGCCGGTTGGCGTCCTGAAGCCTCGGACCTGATTCGACTTGAGCCGATATTCAGGACGGCTAAGGTGGCAAAAGGTGAGAGGCCACAGCGGGGGTCCGCCGTTTCTACAACAGTAAACACGTGTCATGCAATAGGCCCCTCGTGTTACACGACACGGGTCCAATCTCGTTATAGCCCGGCATGCGCACCATTAAGGACATGTATCGGACACCCAAGCTGTCAGCGCCCTGTGGTTTGAGCGGAGCTGTCAGGGGGGCCAGACAACAGGCTGTATTTTTCTTGGACCATGGGCACCGTTCATTACGTATTGCCTGACTGCTTGTCAAATATAAAGACAAGCCCTGTTGGTTTTTCATATCATTGGCCATGGAATGGATGGAATAACTTCATATTTATGCTCTTGGGAGTGGGAGGGGGGGGGGGGGCTCCATATCATTGGCATCTGAAGACAGTAGGACAACTTCATATTAATGCCCCTGGGGAAGGGGGCACCCCATATCTATGTGTGTCCATCAATTGCCGCTACTGTGCCCCATCAAATTCTGCCAAGGTGCCCATCAATTGTCGCTACTGTGCCCCATTAAATGCTGCCCGGTATTTACCTATCTGGCAGCCAGTGGCGGTGCGTCCATAGTGGGCGCAGGAGCGCCACCCCCTCTCTTCTGAACCGTCACTCAACAATACATAGATTCATGCATTGCATGAATCTATGTATTGTCGCCACTGCCGCCCCCTTTTCAGGGGGCTGGCCCCCTGTTGAGCGCCGGCCATTTGAATAACAGCAGTGGGTGTGTCTTGGAAGTGTCTCTGATAGGCTTCCCGATTACAGCCTTTGGGCTTTAATCGGCTTCCAAATGGTTGACCAGAGGGCGCACAGGCTGTGCGTTCCCTGGTTAACACTGACACGCGTCTCAACCAATCAGGTTACCCCGGGTCTGGCTGACGGTCACCTGATTGGCTCAGGCGACATTGAGAGCGGGAGAAAACATCGAGGGATCGTGAAGGAGGATGGCTGACCGGAGAAAGGTAAGTGCCGGGTGGGCACAGTGGCAACAATTGATGGCACAGTGGCAACAATTGATGGCACAGTGGCTGCGTGTGATGGCACAGTGGCAACAATTGATGGCACAGTGGCAACAATTGGTGGCACAGTGGCTGCGTGTGATGGCACAGTGGCTGTCTTTGATGGCACAGTGGCGACAATTGATGGCACAGTGGAGACAATTAATGGCACAGTGGCTGTGTTTGATGGCACAGTGGCAACAATTGATGGGCACAGTGAGGCTGCAATTGTTGTTGTTTTTTTCCGTTTGCGCCCCCACAAAAATTTTAAGCACCAGCCGCCACTGCTGGTAGCGGGTCAGCGGCGGTGTCCTGCGCGTCCTCCATGTCTTCTTCCGTCCTCTCTATCAGGCGTTCAATCACAGCGCCTGATGTTTCAACCAATCAGGTGACAGGTAACAGACCCGAGCACCAGATTAGCTGAGAGGCGGTTCAGTCTTAGCAGAGCGAATTCCTTCGTTTTGCTATCAAAAAAGAGCGGTGCCAGGAGAGGGGCGGCACCCCATGCTCCCCTTATGGACATGCTGCCACTGCATGGAAGCCTTTGGATCAATATGGCTGCCAGTCAACAAGCATTTTAAATGGCAGGCCATAACAATGGCACCTTTGTATTTCCTCAGTCCAGATCTCCTTTAAAAGGCCTGCAGCTTCCGTCAGGCACTTCTCACATGTAACATTTGTTTTCCCTCGCAGCCCGGAGTTCATTTTAGTGCGAGTGACGTCTATTATTGTCCCTCCGCTATACTTAATGAGGGAGGGAAATTCCAGAAGTGTCCAAAGATAAAGTGGAAGGGCTGTGTGGTAAACAATTTACATTTTGCGGAGGGAGGCCGGGGATCACATGACACGATGGCGGTTGTCACCTCTCCTGTACTGACCCAGTCACGTAAGCTGCCCGGCTGGCCCATACTCTGGGTAACCCTATACCCAGCATAGCATGGGGGGGGGGGGAGTGGCAGCAGATGGCTCTGTGTCCTCTATGTGCAGAAGACACACAAAGTCCATCACGGCCAACACAAAAACCATAAACCACATCGACGCGGCGAGAATGACCTTTCACCTTCTGATCCCCGACTTCCTAAAAAATACCTGTACATCCAATCTCTAAAAACCTCATATCAGCTTCTCCATGTTAATTCCCTATCAAGAGTTATTTCCAATAATATACAGTGGAACCTCGGATTACAAGTATAATCCGTTCCAGGAGAATGCTCGTGATCCGAAGTACTCGCATATCAAAGTGAGTTTCCCCCATTGAAGCCAATGGAAATTAAAATAATTAGTTCCACGTTGACTTCAATGGCATGCAATACCGTATGCGGCCAGAGATGGAGGGGGGGTGCTAGGGAGCCTAGGAAACACCAGAAAAGGCCAGAGGACAGCTCTGGTTTACTCAGAAAACCTTGGAAAGGCTCGGAAAGGCTTGTGACCTTGTGATCTCCCTGTACTGTGCCCTAATGTTCCCAGTGTTGTGCCCTCCTGTTCCCAGTGTTGTGCCCTCCTGATCCCCTGGACTGTGCCCTCCTGTTCCCAGTGTTGTGCCCTCCTGATCCCCTGGACTGTGCCCTCCTGTTCCCAGTGTTGTGCCCTTCTGATCCCCTGGACTGTGCCCTCCTGTTCCCAGTATTGTGCCCTCCTGATCCCCCGGTACTGTGCCCTCCTCTTCCCAGTATTGTGCCCTCCTGATTCCCTGTACTGTGCCTTCCTGTTCCTAGTATTGTGCCCTCCTGATCCCCTGGACTGTGCCCTCCCATTCCCAGTATTATACCCTCCTCATTCCCTGTACTGTGCCCTCCCATTCCCAGTATTATACCCTCCTCATTCCCTGTACTGTGCCCTCCTGTTCCCAGTATTCTACCATCCCGATCCCCTTTGCTGTGCCCTCCTGTTCCTAGTATTGTGCCCTCCGTATCCCCTGTACTGTGCCCTCCTGTTCCCAGTATTGTGCCCTCCTGATCCCCTGTACTGTGCCCTCCTGTTCCCAGTATTGTGCCCTCCTGATCCACTGTACTGTGAGCACCTGATGCCCTGTATTGTGCCCTCCTGGTCCCCCGTACTGTGCCCTCCTGTTTTCAGTATTGTACCCTCCTAATCCCCTTTGCTGTGCCCTCCTGTTCCTAGTATTGTGCCCTCCTGATCCCCTATAATGTGCCCTTCTGTTCCCAGTATTGTGCCCTCCTGATCCCCTGTACTGTGCCCTCCTGTTCCTAGTAGTGTGCCCTGCTGTTCCCCTATAATGTGCCCTTCTGTTCCCAGTATTGTGCCCTCCTGATCCACTGTACTGTGTCCACCTGATCCCCTGTATTGTGCCCTCCTGATCCTCCGTACTGTGCCCTCCTATTTCCAGTATTGTACCCTCCCGATCCCCTTTGCTGTGCCCTCCTGTTCCCACTATTGTACCCTCCTGACCCCCCTGTACTGTGCCCTCCTATTCCCAGTATTGTGCCCTCCTGATCCCCTGTACTGTGCCCTCCTGTTTCCAGTATTATGGCCTCCTGATCCCCTGTACTGTGCCCTCCTGTTCCCAGTATTGTACCCTCCTGATCCCCTGTACTGTGCCCTCCTGTTCCCAGTATTGTACCCTCCTGATCCCCTGTACTGTGCCCTCCTGTTCCCAGTATTGTGCCCTCCTGATGCCCTCTACTGTGCCCTCCTGTTCCCAGTATTGTACCCTCCTGATCCCTTGTATTGTGCCCTCCCGTTCCCAGTATTATACCCTCCTCATCCCCTGTACTGTGCCCTCCTGTTCCCAGTATTGTGCCCTTCTGATCCCCTGTACTGTGCCCTCCTGTTCCCAGTATTGTGCCCTCCTGATGCCCTCTACTGTGCCCTCCTGTTCCCAGTATTGTACCCTCCTGATCCCTTGTATTGTGCCCTCCCGTTCCCAGTATTATGGCCTCCTCATCCCCAGTACTGTGCCCTCCTGTTCCCAGTATTGTGCCCTCCTGTTCCCTGTACTGTGCCCTCCTGATCCCCTGTACTGTGTCCTTCTGATCCCTTGTACTGTGCCCTTCTGATCCCTTGTACTATGCCCTTTGTGTTGATCAGTCTTGTATTGTTTTTGGAAGTACTAATGAATATATGTTTATTTCTATAACTATTTATACTTACATTTTTGAAAGTAGGTGTGTAAATTGGGGCAGGCTGGTAGGGGTCCCAGTGCATTACTTTGCCCAGGGGCCAATGACGGCCCTGATTAGATCTATCTATTATACCTATAGAACTGAAGCAGGTAAGAACATGCAATAAACCTGCCATAGAGAAGTTCCTTCCCCTCCCCAAACGACTCGGTTTGACTTCTCCCCGTGTCTCCGACAAGTCTGAGGAATAATGAGATGACGATCGGCATCGGCGCTAATTCATCCCGTATTAACAAATAATTTCATGTCGTCCTCCTCGTCTCCCCGGCATACTAAGGCCGGGCATGAAAGTGGGAGGCGGCTCTGATCTCCTCTGTGCTTGGCATCGGGGAATAGAGGAGTTCTGAGCCGCGCGGAGAACAATGGCAGACGACCGGGCCGGGGCGAGACGCAGCGCCAATCTCCGGGGACGGGTGACTTTGCAAAGTTGATTAAAGAAGCAATAAGGTAAAAACTCTGTTCGGCGTTTAGTATTCCGAAAAGACAACATTTCATCAAGTGGAGGAAAAAAAAAACGTTAAAGTTTATTTCAGGTAAAAAATTAATTAAAGCGGAACCCCGGGGCAAATAACTAGACGTAGTTGGGCTATAAATATGGGGCCAATTATAGAGGGGTACAGGCTGCCCTTCCGTTTGGGGATGGGGCCCCCCTGCTGCTGACTCGATGGGGATCGGGCCCCCCTGCTGCTGACTCGATGGGGATCGGGCCCCCCTGCTGACTCAGTGGGGACCGGGGATGCCTGTGGGTGGTCTCAGTGCAGCATCATACAGGACCCCAAACCCAGGGGTCATGCCAGAATCTCCAGAGGAGGACAATAAACTCAGGGTCCCGCCCACCAGATGCTGATTGGAGGTTGAGGGTACAATACATACACCTGAACCCTACACTATTTACTTTACACAAGCCTGACCCCTACTCTATTTTGTTTACACACACCTGTACCCTACCCTGTGTACTTTATACACACCTGACCCCTACACTGTGTACTTTATACACACCTAATCCCTATACTGTGTGCTTTACACACACCTGACCCCTACACTGTGTACTTTACACACACACCTGACCCCTACACTGTGTACTTTACACACACCTGACCCCTACACTGTGTACTTTACACACACACCTGACCCCTACACTGTGTACTTTACACACACCTGACCCCTACACTGTGTACTTTACACACACACACCTGACCACTACACTGTGTACTTTGCACACACACACCTGACCTCTACACTGTGTACTTTACACACACACACACACACACCAGACCTCTACACTGTGTACTTTATACACACCTGATCCCTACACTGTGTACTTTATACACACCTGATCCCTACACTGTGTACTTTATACACACCTGACCCCTATACTGTGTGTTTTTCACACACCTGACCACTACACTGTGTACTTTGCACACACACACCTGACCTCTACACTGTGTACTTTACACACACACACCAGACCTCTACACTGTGTACTTTATACACACCTGACCCCTATACTGTGTGTTTTACACACACCTGACCTCTACACTGTGTACTTTACACACACATGACCCCTACACTGTGTACTTTACACACACACACCTGACCCCTACACTGTGTACTTTACACACACACACCTGATGCCTACAATGTGTACTTTATACACACCTGATCCCTATACTGTGTGCTTTACACACACCTGATCCCTGTGCTGTGTACTTTATACACACCTGACCCTTACCCTGTGTGCTTTACACACACCTGACCACTACACTGTGTACTTTGCACACACACACACACCTGACCTCTACACTGTGTACTTTACACACACACACACACACACCAGACCTCTACACTGTGTACTTTATACACACCTGATCCCTACACTGTGTACTTTATACACACCTGACCCCTATACTGTGTGTTTTTCACACACCTGACCACTACACTGTGTACTTTGCACACACACACCTGACCTCTACACTGTGTACTTTACACACACACCAGACCTCTACACTGTGTACTTTATACACACCTGATCCCTACACTGTGTACTTTATACACACCTGACCCCTATACTGTGTGTTTTACACACACCTGACCTCTACACTGTGTACTTTACACACACCTGACCCCTACACTGTGTACTTTACACACACACACCTGACCCCTACACTGTGTACTTTATACACACCTGATCCCTATACTGTGTGCTTTACACACACCTGATCCCTGTGCTGTGTACTTTATACACACCTGACCCTTACCCTGTGTGCTTTACACACACCTGACCACTACACTGTGTACTTTGCACACACACACACCTGAACTCTACACTGTGTACTTTACACACACACACACACACCAGACCTCTACACTGTGTACTTTATACACACCTGATCCCTACACTGTGTACTTTATACACACCTGACCCCTATACTGTGTGTTTTACACACACCTGACCTCTACACTGTGTACTTTACACACACCTGACCCCTACACTGTGTACTTTACACACACACCTGACCCCTACACTGTGTACTTTACATACACACACCTGACCCCTACACTGTGTACTTTACACACACACACCTGACCTCTACACGGTGTACTTTACACACACACCTGACCCCTACACTGTGTACTTTACACACACAAACACACACACCTGACCTCTACACTGTGTACTTTATACACACCTGACCACTATACTGTGTGTTTTACACACACCTGACCCCTACACTGTGTACTTTACACACACACCTGACCCCTACACTGTGTACTTTATACACACCTGATCCCTATACTATGTGCTTTACACACACCTGATCCCTGCGCTGTGTACTTTATACACACCTGACTTTATACACCCTGCGCTGTGTGTTTTACCTGGTACTGACCCCCACACCCTGTACATTACATACACCTGACCCCTACACTGTGTACTTTACCTGCTACTGTGTGTGTGAATATAAATGATATATTATTTATATGTATATATATTTATACAAAATAAAAAATAATATATAAATAATATGATAAATAATATGTATATTAAATATAATAATTGCAAGCAGTATTTTTTTTTATTTTAATGTTTTTATTTGCTACTTTAATGTTTTATTATTATTAATAATATTATTGTTATTATTTTATCATTTTATTTTTTTATGGCCGTTTTTTTTTTTTTTTTTTTAACTGCTCTAGAGTGCATTTATGAATGAATGAATGAAAACTTATATAGCGCGGCACATGCGAACTGAATCGGGAATTCCACTTTGTTTTCCAGTTGTCCCCACAACGCTCCCTCAGACCCTCGGCTCCTACAGAAACTCAACACCCCCCCCCTTTTTTTTTTTTGTCTTGAGGAACGAAGAAACCACCATATAGGAAAAGGAAACTAGACTGTTCTTAAGTGCCAATGAAATGTTTATTAATGTTTTATGGAATTGGAAAATGTAATAGTTAAAAAATAAATAATAATATATAAATAATATGATAAATAATATGTATATTAAATATAATAATTGCAAGCAGTATTTTTTTTATTTTAATGTTTTATTTCTATTTTTTTGTGTTTTGTTTTTGTTATTTTATTTGCTACTTTAATGTATTATTATTAATATTGTTGTTATTATTATTATTTTTGTTTGTTTTTTATGACCGCTCTAGAGTGTATTCTTTGAAATGTATTCGGAATTCCACTTTGTTTTCCAGTTGTTCCCGGAGCGCCCCCTCAGACCCTCAGCTCTTACAAAACTCAACCCCTTTTACTACCCGGGTGCAGTAAACGGCAGCTCGCCTGTCGGTGGCGCTGGCACATGGCGCTTCGTGTGACTTGGGTGGGGGGTGGGGGGGTCGTCTCCTCCCTTTAGGTGTTAATAAGTCCTGTTTACACTCTCCAGCATCTGCATTAGTACATAGCACCTGCTCCCTCGCACCAATCATTGGGGGGGGGGGGGGGGCTCCGTCATAATACAGATGACAGATGGCGCGGCAGAGATTTGCCCTCCAAAACTGGCAGAGGTGAACGGAGGTTTTTTTTTCCGGATTTACAATCCACGGAGGGCGGAAACAGATGTTCTTACTGTAAGTCAGATTTAAAGAGAACCTGTCATGGAAAAAATAAAAATAAAGCTGCGATCAGATATACAATTCAAAGACATACTTGGGGGGCACACCCAAAAAATGCTATACATCTAAGATAGTATAAGATGGTTAGGGGGTTAGGGGTTCGGCTTAGGGTTAGGGGTTAGGGTTCGTGTTAGGGTTAGGGGGTTCGGGTTAGGGTGTTAGGGGGTTAGGGTTAGGGTTCGGGTTCAACTTAGGGTTCGGCTTAGGGTTAGGGGTTCGGGTTAGGGTTCGGCTTAGGGTTATGGTTGGGGTTAGGGGGTTAGGGTTCGGGTTAGGGCTCGGCTTAGGGTTATGGTTGGGGTTAGGGTTAGGGGTTCGGGTTAGGAGTTAGGGTTAGGGGGTTCGGCTTAGGGTTTCCCATTGAAGAATATGGCTAGGACTCAGGAATTGGAACAGGGACCTCCACCAGAGGTCAAAGGTCAGAAGGCGGGTTCCCAGAGTTCAAAGGTATACCCGTCTTAATAGCACCATGGGCCCCTGGGCAAAGTAGTGCTCTGGCGCCCCTACAATGATGACAGTGCAGGTAAACAGACATCAAGTAGGTAGGAGGCAGACTGCCTCCCCTGTGTATCTATCACTCTCAGTGCCATCATGGGGCCCCCAATTTCGGGGCAGCGTGGGCTCAAGGACCAGCTGCTTTGGGGAAATTGCAGGGGCCCCTCTGATGCAGCTGGGGCCCCTGGGCGACGCCCTCTCATTAAGACAGCCCTGTGTTGCTATAAGACCAAGGGGTCAGGTGTGACGCTTACACCTACCTGCAGCATCAGAGCTCCACTCGCCACCAAGATGGGCCTACTCATCGGCCAATAGCAATGCCACGTTAGGGACCAAAGCGTGGCCAATCAGAGTGGTCCTGTATTTGGGGGGTGAGGCATGGAGGCTGCTGCAGATATGCACAGGTACCTTTTACACTTTCATAGGTGTGGCCAGCCTATTGGATTAGGTTGTGTACCCCAAAGCTCAAACACACGCTACCGATCACTCCCTGTGTTCACTCAAAAGGGGAAGGTGCAAGTAAATCACATATTTACAGACCCCTTCCCCATTCATTATAAAACATCCCCCCCCCCTCTGTGTGCAGCAGCTGGTGGGAGAGGAGAGGAGAGGAGGGAAGTTGGACGCACTGTGGGGGGAAGATGGGAAAGGGGGTGGCAGGGCCGCCATCAGGGGGGTATAGGCAGTACACCTGTAAGGGGCCCGGATGGCAACACCCTTTTTCTTTTTTTCTCTTCTTTCCGGATATTTTTTTTCTTTTTCTTTTATATATATATATATATATATATATATATATATATATATATATATCCATATAAAAAATAAGGTTGCCATCTACGAGTGCAGAATTATTAGGCAAGTTGTATTTTGACCACATCATCCTCTTTATGCATGTTGTCTTACTCCAAGCTGTATAGGCTCGAAAGCCTACTACCAATTAAGCATATTAGGTGATGTGCATCTCTGTAATGAGAAGGGGTGTGGTCTAATGACATCAACACCCTATATCAGGTGTGCATAATTATTGATCAACTTCCTTTTCTTTGGCAAAATGGGTCAAAAGAAGGACTTGACAGGCTCAGAAAAGTCAAAAATAGTGAGATATCTTGCAGAGGGATGCAGCACTCCTAAAATTGCAAAGCTTCTGAAGCGTGATCATCGAACAATCAAGCGTTTCATTCAAAATAGTCAACAGGGTCGCAAGAAGCGTGTGGAAAAACCAAGGCGCAAAATAACTGCCCATGAACTGAGAAAAGTCAAGCGTGCAGCTGCCAAGATGCCACTTGCCACCAGTTTGGCCACATTTCAGAGCTGCAACATCACTGGAGTGCCCAAAAGCACAAGGTGTGCAATACTCAGAGACATGGCCAAGGTAAGAAAGGCTGAAAGACGACCACCACTGAACAAGACACACAAGCTGAAACGTCAAGACTGGGCCAAGAAATACCTCAAGACTGATTTTTCTAAGGTTTTATGGACTGATGAAATGAGAGTGAGTCTTGATGGGCCAGATGGATGGGCCCGTGGCTGGATTGGTAAAGGGCAGAGAGCTCCAGTCCGACTCAGACGCCAGCAAGGTGGAGGTGGAGTACTGGTTTTGGGCTGGTATCATCAAAGATGAGCTTGTGGGGCCTTTTCGGGTTGAGGATGGAGTGAAGCTCAACTCCCAGTCCTACTGCCAGTTTCTGGAAGACCCCTTCTTCAAGCAGTGGTACAGGAAGAAGTCTGCATCCTTCAAGAAAAACATGATTTTCATGCAGGACAATGCTCCATCACACGCGTCCAAGTACTCCACAGCGTGGCTGGCAAGAAAGGGTATAAAAGAAGCAAAACTAATGACATGGCCTCCTTGTTCACCTGATCTGAACCCCATTGAGAACCTGTGGTCCATCATCAAATGTGAGATTTACAAGGAGGGAAAACAGTACACCTCTGAACAGTGTCTGGGAGGCTGTGGTTGCTGCTGCACGCACAATGTTGATGGTGAACAGATCAAAACACTGACAGAATCCATGGATGGCAGGCTGCATGAGTGTCCTTGCAAAGAAAGGTGGCTATATTGGTCACTGATTTGTTTTTGTTTTGTTTTTGAATGTCAGAAATGTATATTTGTGAATGTTGAGATGTTATATTGGTTTCACTGGTAAAAATAAATAATTGAAATGGGTCTATATTTGTTTTTTGTTAAGTTGCCTAATAATTATGCACAGTAATAGTCACTAGTGTTGCTCACGAATATTCGCATTGCGAATATTCGCTACGAATATTGCATATTCGAGTATTCGCGAATAACTCGAATATTCGTATTTTTTCTAATTTATTTTTAAAACAGATCACATCCTAGTGATCTCCATCGACGTCTAAAAGCATTGCTGGTATGATTAGAGAGAGACCCTGGGCCGAGTAGCTGATGCGACTCTTTTATGTTGCCGAAAATTCGCATTGCGAATTGTCGGCAACATAAAAGAATCGCATCAGCTAATCGGCCCTTCTTTTGCATCAGAGCCAATCAGAATAACTCGAATATTCGGCAAAAGGAATATTGCGCGATATTCCTTTTGCCGAATATTCGAGTTATTCTGATTGGCTCCGATGCAAAAGAAGGGCGGAGAAGAAAATCGCGCAATAGGAATATTGCGAGATTATCTTCTCCGCCCTTCTTTTGCCCCCTTATTCTCCTTTCTTTTAAGTAGAGTTAGTGTAGAGTTAGTGTTTAGTGCATATTAGTTTAGTAATACAGGAAATGATCTCCGTTTATGAGAATTTCGCAATCATTTTCGCATTAGCGAAATTTCGCAAAAAATTTTTTGGATAAAATATCACGAATATTCGATATTAGCGAATATTCGCGAATATTCTTCTATATATTCGCGCAATATCGCGAAATCGAATATGGCGTATTCCGCTCAACACTAATAGTCACCTGCACACACAGATATCCCCCTAAAATAGCTAAAACTAAAAACAAACTAAAAACTAGGGTTGTCCCGATGCCTCTTTTTTAGGACCGAGTACAAGTACCGATACTTTTTTTTATGTACTCGCCGATTCCGAATACCGATACTTTTTTTTAAATGCAGCAATGCGCCCCAAATGCAGCCTTGTGTCCCCCCCATATGCAGCCATGTCTCCCCCCAAATGCAGCCATAACTCCCCCCTCATATGCAGTCATGTCTCCCCCCCCATATGAAGCCATGTCTCCCCCTCATATGCAGTCATGACTCCCCCCCATATGCAGTCATGACTCCCCCCCATATGCAGCCATGTCTCCCCCCCAAATGCAGCCATAACTCCCCCCTCATATGCAGTCATGTCTGCCCCCCATATGAAGCCATGTCTCCCCCTCATATGCAGTCCCCCCCCATATGCAGCCATGTCTCCCCCCAAATGCAGCCATAATTCCCCCCTCATATGCAGTCATGTCTGCCCCCCATATGAAGCCATGTCTCCCCCATCATATGCAGTTATGTCTCCCCCGCCGTCTAGTTGTTCGGCGCTCAGCAGAACATAACAGCTTTCATTTGAATAGCTGCTGTTCCCTGCCGCGCGTCGTCATGGCCCCTCCCCCTTGTCCGGGCACTTTGATAGACAGATCACCTGTCCAATCCTGGGAAAAGCGCCCGACAAGGGGGGGGGGGCATGACGACGCGCGGCAGGGAACAGCAGCTATTCAAATGAAAGCTGTTATGTTCCCTGGCTTAAGCGCCGAACAGCTAGACGGCGGCGGCAGCGGCAGCGGCAGCAGAAGCAGCTCTCCAATGATCCAGTGTGATTTTATACATACCTGGGGACTGCTCTGCTCTCCGCTTTCTTCTTCGCTTCCTCTCCGCCTCCTCTCCGCCTCCAGTCCGCCTTCCTCGCTGCCCCCTCAGTCTCCTCTGCGATCGGTTCCCGCCCCCTTTCCGCCCACTCTCTGCCCTCTCTCCGCCCCCATTCCGCCCCCACTCCGAAAAAAAAAAAAAAAAAAGTATCCGGATTAGGCATCGGCGGTATTTGCGGGAGTACAAGCACTCCCGCAAATACTCGGTATCGGACCCGATACCGATACTAGTATCGGTATCGGGACAACCCTACTAAAAACTATTTCCAAAAATATTCATCTTTGATATTAATGAGTTTTTTGGGTTCATTGAGAACATGGTTGTTGTGCAATATATATATATAAAAAGAAAAAGAAATGAAAAAAATATATAAAAAAATGGGACCCCAGGCACCTGGGCACCTCTGGGTCCTTTAATAATAATAATAAAAAGAATATATTATTTTTATTATTATTATTAAAGGGCCCAGAGGTGCCCAGGGTCCAATTTTTTTATATATTTTTTTATTTCTTTTTCTTTATATATATATATATATATATATATATATATATATATATATATATATATATATATATATATATATATATATATAGATGGCAACCCCATTTTTTATATTTGCTGTATACATTTTTTTTAATTTATTTGTTTATATATATATATTTTTATTAAAGGGCCCAGGAGGTCCCCAGGGCCCTGGATGGCAACCCTCCCCCCCTTTTTTTAATTTTTTTATAAAATGTTCATTTTTTTAAATTAAAGGCCTCAGAGGTCCCCAGGGCCTTGGATGAAAACTCCCCCTATTTTTTTCATAAATATTTATATATATATATATATATATATATATATATATATATATATATATATATATATATATATATACAGTATATATATATATATTTTTTTTTTTCTTTATTTTTTATTTTTTTTGTAAAGGGGCCCCCCTTCTAAATTTTCTCAACTAGCGGCGGCACCCCCCCCTGCTTCTCAATTCGCGGCAGCCCCCCGCTTCTCAATTTCAGGTGGCAGCACCCCCCCCCCCCCCCCCCGGGGTTCTCTGCTCCAGGGGGCCCAAGCCTGAAGCTGTGTAAGGGGACCCATAATTCCTGATGGCGGCCCTGGGGGGTGGTGCCCAGGACAGTAGGGGGGAATCTGTGCTGTACAAGCAGAAAATAATTTCTAACACTGAAGGATCTATTTAAAAAAAAAACATTTGTTGCACGAATGTCAGAAGCCTTTGTTCAAGTAGAAAAATGTCCCGTATGTTTTCACCGACATTAACTCCCGTCAGCTCCCATCTGGTGTCCTTTGTAAAGATATACTGCATGTTGGCCACTAGGTAGAGCTGACAATGCAGACATTATGCTCTTAGAATATATACAGGGCGTTCTGTTCAACTGAAACCAATGCTATTGACATTCGTGCAACAAATGTTTTATAAATAGACCGCCATAATTAGGTGCATACCTCTGCGTGTGTTTTTGACATACATTTTTAACAAATTCAATACCGGGCACTTTCACCCCCTTCAGTGGCGGCCGGTGCTCAAAATTTTTGGGGGGGGGGGGCAACCAATCTGAAAAAAATCCCCATCAATTGCACCCTGACTGTGCCCATCAATAGTCGCCACTGTGCCATCAATTGTTGCCACTGTGCCATCAACTGCAGCCACTGTGCCATCAATTGTTGCCACTGTGCCATCAATTGTCACCAGTGTGCCCATCATTGTCGCCACTGTACCATCAATTGTCGTCACTGTGCCATCAATTGGCGCCACTGTGCCATCAAACGCAGCCACTGTGCCATCAATTGTCGCCACTGTGCCATCAATTGTCGTCACTGTGCCATCAATTGGCGCCACTGTGCCATCAAACACAGTCACTATGCCCATCAATTGCAGCCACTGTGCCCATCAATTGTCGCCACTGTGCCATCAAACGCAGCCACTATGCCCATCAATTGCAGTCACTGTGCCCATCAATTGTCGCCACTGTGCCATCAAACGCAGCCACTGTGTCCATCATTGTCGCCACTGTGCCATCAAACGCAGCCACTGTGCCCATCATTGTCGCCACTGATGACACTGATGAGGTGGCACTAAAGGACACTGATGAGGCGACACTTATGGGCACTGATTAGCATCACTAGTGGGCACTGATCACAAATGGGCACAGATCGGCTTTACTGCTGGGCACTGTCTGGCATCGCTGCTGGGCACTGTTGGGGCTGCACTCATAGTCAGTGCCCTGATTATCTGTATAGGTCTCCCCTGTGAGGAGATGCCACTGATCTGCCCTCCCAGGATTTCGTTGTTTACATGGGATACGTCATCAGTGCTTTACCGAGATCGGTGCTGAGCCCCCGAAGGCACGGAGGCTCAGCCAGAGTGGGGCGCCGTTCTATGACATCATCCCAGAACGAGAGCGCCACCTTGTGCCATCATTTTTCTGCACTGCTATTGAAGTCAATAGGGCCAAAAAAACGCACCTATAGCATTGTCCACAAATACAAAGGAATGGAAATCCTCCTGCTGTGCGTCGTCACGCACCGGGCAAAATGCGTCAAATCGCAGAGATGTGAATCGTCGTTACATCAACCCCCCTATGTAAAATACTTACCTGCGCAGCCGCCCCCTCCCCCACCATTCTGTGCCGAAATGTGAGATTGCTGGAATCCAGAAGCTGTAACTCCGCCTATCGGAACCGCCTGCGCTATTTGAAACTTTCCCAAGGCCGTTTTGTTTTTCTGCAGGACGGAAGCCTCTGAATACCGACCCCGGACCAGTCAGACGCGGCCGCGTCTCGTTAATAATACAATGATGTTGACGGAAGGAGGAGCTGACATTACAGGATGTTTCTGCATGTTTGGCGCACCGCGGTAAAAATAAACAAAAGGGGCGAAAAGGCTTTCGTGGAATCGCGGTAATTGGCCGCCAATACAATTAAAGGTAACAAAGCCGCGTGCTTTAACCCTTCTCCCCCCCCGACTCTTTCGTCGCGGGATTTATGGCTCCTTAGCACGGAACGCCGTGTAACGAGCGCGGCAAGCGAGGCGTTAACAATATTAGCATTCTTTTGGGGGAGGGACAGCAGAAATAAACACGGAATCCAAAGGTCAGGCTCCGGATCGAGTTTCTGGGGGCCGTTTGCGGAGATGAAATTCGGCTGTCAACGCGATGGATGGACGCGGCGATCTAAATATGGAGCCTCATGTGTAGGGACGGCTGGGCGGCGGGGACGGGCTAAAATGGGGACATCATATGGCGAGGTGAAGAAAGCGAAGGGATATTGTTTACAAAGAGCGTCGCTGGATGGAAGAAAACGGAATGTCGCGGCCAATGAGAGCGACCCTGAGAGAAAGGAATGGCAACATTGTACCCAATGATGGAGGAAGAAAATAATCGTTACAATGTAGACCAGTGGCGGCTGGTGCTCCAATTTTTTGGGGGGGGCGCAAACAAAAAGAAACAAAACAATTGCAGCCTCACTGTGCCCATCAAACGCAGCCTCTGTGCCCATCAAATGCAGCCACTGTGCCCATCAAACGCAGCTACTGTGCCCATCAAATGCAGCCACTGTGCACATCAAATGCAGCCACTGTGCCCATCAAACGCAGCTACTGTGCCCATCAAATGCAGCCTCTGTGCCTATCAAATGCAGCCACTGTGCCCATCAAACGCAGCCTCTGTGCCCATCAAATGCAGCCACTGTGCCCATCAAACGCAGCTACTGTGCCCATCAATTGTCCCCACTGTGTCATCAATTGTCGCCACTGTGCCAATACCATGAAATGCAGCCACTGTGCCATCAATTGTCGCCACTGTGCCATACCATCAAATGCAGCCACTGTGCCATCAATTGTCACCACTGTGCCATCAATTTTTACCACTGTGCCATCAATTGTTAACACTGTGCCATCAATTGTCACCACTATGCCATGCCATCAAACACAGCCACTGTGCCATCAATTGTCACCACTGTGCCATCAACTGTCGCCACTGTGCCCAGCAATTGTCGCCACTGTGCCCATCAATTTTCAGCACTGTGCCCAGCAATTGTAGCCACTGTGCCCAGCAATATTGTAGCCACTGTGCCCAGCAATTGTCATCGAGGGCGGGAGAAGACATCGAGGGACGTGAAAGAAGGATGGCTGACCCCCAGAAAGGTAAGTGCCGGGCGGGGGGTGGGGCGTTTTACAGGGCACAGTGGCAACAAGGAGCACAGTGGCGACAATGGGCACTGTGGCATCAATTAAAGGGCACAGTGGCATCAATTGGCACAGCGGCGACAATTAAAGGGCATAGTGGTGACAATCAAAGGGCACAGTGGCATCAATTGGCACAGCGGCGACAATTAAAGGGCACAGTGGCAACAATTGGCACAGTGGTGACGATTGATGGGCACAGTGGCTGCGTTTGATGGCATGGCACAGTGGTGACAATTGATGGGCACAGTAGCTGCGTTTGATGGCATGGCACAGTGGTGACAATTGATGGGCACAGTGGTTGCGTTTGATGGCATGGCACAGTGGTGACAATTGATGGGCACAGTGGCTGCGTTTGATGGCATGGCACAGTGGTGACAATTGATGGGCACAGTGGCTGCGTTTGATGGCATGGCACAGTGGTGACAATTGATGGGCACAGTGGCTGCGTTTGATGGCATGGCACAGTGGTGACAATTGATGGCATAGTGGCTGCGTTTGATGGGCACAGTGAGGCTGCAATTGTTTTTTTTTTTTTTCGTTTGCGCACCAGCCGCCACTGGTTGCTGTATACAGTCCATTGGGATGCATCCTGTTGATCCAGAAGTATTTGTAGGTAGACAGATCCATATTTCGTTAAACTGATTCCAGAACAAAGCGTGGGATTCCTGAAGGCTGCATTGTCCTCGGCCCGGCCTCCGACTCGCGGGAAGTTTTCGCCGGGACTCAGCGGGAAGTGAATACAATGTTATGGAGAGAGTAGAACACAACAGGAACCACAGCGCTCATGGTGAGCATCTATAAAGATGGGAAAGACTCTGATAAGGGAGATCATTTCCTATGAAGTGTGAGAGAGAAAGAAAGCCGGAGTTCTGACATCAGAAGATCGACAAAGGAGACCAAACAATCGCCGGCTCATCACACAACACTCCTCATTCACAGGGCTGCTGTTACAAATCACGGGGGCCCTCTAAAGCCTACCTGGCAGCCCCCCTCCCCCCATTATATCAAGACCATATTTTCACTAAAAATACACTAAAACATTTGGCACTGCGTCGCTTTAACTGACAATTGCGCGGTCGTGCGGCGTGGCTCCCAAACAAAATTGGCGTTCTTTTTTTCCCCACAAACAGAGCTTTCTTTTGGTGGTATTTGATCACCTCTGCGGTTTTTATTTTTTGCGCTATAAACAAAAATAGAGCGAGAATTTTGAAAAAAATGCAATATTTTTTACTTTTTGCTATAATAATTATCCCCCAAAAAATATATTAAAAAAATGTTTTTTCCCTCAGTTTAGGCCGATACGTATTCTTCTACATATATTTGGTAAAAAAAAATCGCAATAAGCGTTTATCGATTGGTTTTGCACAAAATTTATAGTGTTTACAAAATAGGGGATAGTTTTATGGCATTTTTATTAATATTTTTTTTTTTTTACTACTAATGGCGGCGATCAGCGATTTTTTTTCGTGACTGCGACATTATGGCGGACACATCAGACACTTTTGACACATTTTTGGGACCATTGTCATTTTCACAGCGAAAAGTGCTATAAAAATGCACTGATTACTGTGAAAATGGCAATTGCCGTTTAGGAGGTAACCACTAGGGGGGCGCTGTAGAGGTTAAGTGTGATCTCATATGTGTTTCTAACTGTAGGGGGGGAGGGGCTTGACGTGTGGCGTCACTGATCGTCTTTCCCTATATCAGGGAACAGACGATCACTCACATTGCCACTGTGAAGAACGGGGAAGGTTTGTTTACACTCACCTCTCCCCGTTCTTCAGCCCCCCGGGGACCGATCGCGGGACACCGGCGGCGATCGGGTCCTGCGTTCCCCGCGGGAGCGGTCACGAAGCTTCGGACCGGGTCGACCCCACGGCTGGGCTCTTAAAGAGGATGTACAGGTACGTGCCTGTGCCCAGCCGTGCCATTCTGCCGACATATATCGGCGTGAAGGGGCCCTTAAGTGGTTAAGGCATCGGCAGGCTGAGACATTTTTGGACAATTTCACGCTCCCGACTTTGTGGGAAGAGTTTGGAGACGGCCCCTTCCCGTTACAACGTGACGGCGCAACCAGTTTTTTTTCTGATGCAGACAAATTAATAACAAAACAGAAGTGAATTTTGCGTCCCGGCGGATGTGCACAGCTGTGGAGAAAGTTGTGAATTCCCATAAACGAGGTCCCGGTTATATTGCGACGTGTAGAATCTGTCAGGAACAATCTTCTTGGAAAACACGGGGGAGGGGGAGGGGGGAGGAGTTCTGACAGCTTATCAATGTTAGGCTTCCTCTGTGTATTGCTGGGCTGAGTGCTCAGAATTCTCCGAAATATTAAAGTGAAAATTATTCTAAAAGATACAGAGAAGACGTACAACAAATATGTGAGGTGCGGATAGGAAGTGAAGATACAGGAGGTGGACCAGAGCAGAGGCGGCTCTATAATTAGGCGGTCACCTAAGGCCTCGCACTCACAGGGGCCTCGCGGACGCCTAACTTGCCCGATGCATTACCCCAGTTTTGAGAGACAGAGGGCCTTAACGTTGCTGTGCTCAGGCAGCGTTAAGAGCCCTGACTTGGGAGCGGGGCCGCCAGCGTCCCTAGCAACCAGTGAATATCACTGACACCACCCCTTGTGAAGTCAATGACCCAGCATGCCCTCAGTCAATGATGTCACAAGAGGGCGGGTTCACCAGGTGACCTCAAAGGGTGAGCCCCGCCCCTTAGTTATTAAAGAGCAGGATCTGGGGGCCGCCTTGTTAAAGGGGGCTTCCAGATTTCCGATTAGCCCCCCCCCCCCACCCGCAGACCTCCCACAACCACCGGCCAGGGTTGTGGGGAAGAGGCTCTTGTACTTTTCCCCATCAAATTTTACCTAAGGCCTCACAAAGCCTAGAGCCGCCTCTGGACCAGAGGGAACCTCACTGCTGCTTAGATACATCTCTCATACCCAGGAGTTCACTTTCTGTCCATGGCATCTTGTCTCCTGCTTAGATACATCTCAGATACCCAGAGAATTAACCTTTCCTCTTGGGTACCTTGCCCCCCCTATAGATACATCTCATATATCCAGAAATGTACCTTCCCTCCCCAACACCTCAACCATGCTTTGATACATCTCACATATCTAGAAATTCACCTCCCCTCCCCGACACCTCACCCCTGCTTAGATACATCTCACATATCCATATGTTCACCTCCCCTCCAGGGCACCTCCCCCATGTTTAGATACATCTCATATATCCAGAAGTTTACCTTCCCTCCCCAATACCTCACCCCTGCTTAGATACATCTCTCATACCCAGAAGTTCATTTTCTGTCCATGGCATCTTGCCCCCTGCTTAGATACATCTCAGATACCCAGATGTTCACCTTTCCTTCGGGGCACCTTGCCCTCATTTGGATAAATCTCATATATCCAGAAGTTTACCTCCCCTCCCCGACACCTCACCCCTGCTTAGATACATTTCACATATCCAGGTGTTCACCTCCCCTCCACGGCACCTCCCCCATGTTTAGATACATCTCATATATCCAGAAGATCACCTCCCCTCCCCGACACCTCACCCCTGCTTAGATACATTTCACATATCCAGGTGTTCACCTCCCCTCCACGGCACCTCCCCCATGTTTAGATACATCTCATATATCCAGAAGATCACCTCCCCTCCCCGACACCTCACCCCTGCTTAGATACATCTCACATATCTGGGTGTTCACCTCCCCTCCACGGCACCTCCCCCATGTTTAGATACATCTCATATATCCAGAAGATCACCTCCCCTCCCCGACACCTTACCCCTGCTTAGATACATCTCACATATCCGGGTGTTCACCTCCCCTCCACGGCACCTCCCCCATGTTTAGATACATCTCATATATCCATATGTTCACCTCCCCTCCAGGGCACCTCCCCCATGTTTAGATACATCTCATATATCCAGAAGTTTACCTTCCCTCCCCAATACCTCACCCCTGCTTAGATACATCTCTCATACCCAGAAGTTCATTTTCTGTCCATGGCATCTTGCCCCCTGCTTAGATACATCTCAGATACCCAGATGTTCACCTTTCCTTCGGGGCACCTTGCCCTCATTTGGATAAATCTCATATATCCAGAAGTTTACCTCCCCTCCCCGACACCTCACCCCTGCTTAGATACATTTCACATATCCAGGTGTTCACCTCCCCTCCACGGCACCTCCCCCATGTTTAGATACATCTCATATATCCAGAAGATCACCTCCCCTCCCCGACACCTCACCCCTGCTTAGATACATCTCACATATCCGGGTGTTCACCTCCCCTCCACGGCACCTCCCCCATGTTTAGATACATCTCATGTATCCAGAAGATCACCTCCCCTCCCCGACACCTCACCCCTGCTTAGATACATTTCACATGTCCAGGTGTTCACCTCCCCTCCACGGCACCTCCCCCATGTTTAGATACATCTCATATATCCAGAAGATCACCTCCCCTCCCCGACACCTCACCCCTGCTTAGATACATCTCACATATCTGGGTGTTCACCTCCCCTCCACGGCACCTCCCCCATGTTTAGATACATCTCATATATCCAGAAGATCACCTCCCCTCCCCGACACCTCACCCCTGCTTAGATACATCTCACATATCCGGGTGTTCACCTCCACTCCCCGACATCTCTTCCCTGCTTAGAAACCTCTCACATATCCAGAAGTGTACCTCTCCTCCCCTCCCCAACACATTACCCCTGCTTAGATACATCTCACATATCTAGATGTTTACCTCCCTTCTACAGCATCTAATCCCCACTTAGATACATCTCACACACCCAGAAGTTCACCTCCATTACACAGAAACTCATTTTCAGCACTTCATCTTCCTCAGCGGTTCCCTTATGGCAGTTCACCTTCCCTCAATGGTGCATCTCTTCATGACCATCTCACCCCCTCTACCCAGTCAGTACCCTCCCCCATGGTTAGATACATCTCACATATCCAGATGTTCTTCTCCCCTCCATGGCACCTCACCCCTGTTACATACATCTCACGTATCCTAAAGTTCACCTCCTCAACACCTCACTTCTGCTTAGATACATCTCACATATCCAGATGTTCACCTTCCCTCCATGGCACCTCCCCCATGTTTAGCTACATCTCATATATCCAGAAGATCGCCTCTTCTCCCCAACACCTCACCACTGCTTAGATACATCTCACACACCCAGAAGTTCACCTTCATTACATCTAAGCCTCCTTTCAGCACTTTATCTTCCCCAGCGGTTCCCTTATGGCAGTTCACCTCCCCTTAATGGTGCATCTCTTCCTGGCCATCTCACCCCCTCTTCCCAGTCATCTAGATACCCCAATGTTTAGAGTACACCAGGTCCCCCTCTCCCACTTACCCCTCATCTCTGCCCTCCCTTTCAGTGGTCCTCTTTAGGGATGAGTTCCACGTTCGATTCGAACGTATGTTCGACTCGAACATTGTGTGTTCGCACGTTCGCGCCAAATTGGAGTGACGCGCAACGGCCCATAATTCACTGCGGCATTGCGCGCTGATGATTGGCCAAACATGCACTATGACCCTGCATGCTTGGCCAATCACAGCGCGCAAAAAATGGAGAGCCATGATTGGCCAAAGCCAGGGTGGCTTTGGCCAATTATGGCTCAGGGCTTTAGCACACGCCCCACACTATATAAGGCCGCCTGCTGGGCGGCCTCGTGTAGTGTGTTCCAGCGCTGAACAGAGATCAGTCAGAGAGACAGAGAGATAGGGCCAGATTCAGAGAGCCGTAACTCCTGTCTAACTGGTGTTAGACTGGAGTACTTTCAAATTACGCGCGTTTTTTAGCTAGTCTGAAACCTCAAACCATGAAAATACGGCTGCGGGCTTCAATTCGACTGGATTACGTGTTTGTACGCCTTCGGATCTACGCTGCAATATAATTGCGGCCACTGGGTGGACTTCCCGTCGTTTTCCGCGTCGGGGTATGCTAATGAGCTTTTGCCGGCGATCCCCGAAATTACGATCTTCAATCGCAATCTCTTACGGCATCTTTAGTCATCTTTTCGCTGCGTTATGTTATACCAGCTTTTAGCTGGTCTAATATTAGACAGCCCATGTTAAGTATGGCCGTCGTTCCCACGTCGAATTTCAACGTTTACCGACGTCTTTTATTATTTTTTACGTAAGTCGTCTGGGAATAGGAATGTTCGTAAACGACGCTACTCAAAAAAAAAATGACGTAACGACGTGATTTCGCGCAATGCACGGCGGGAAATTTCTGAACGGAGCATGCGCAGTTCGATCGCCGTGGGGACGCGCCTAATTTAAATGCTTCACGCCCCCTAATCGCGTATTTCGATTACGCGGCGAGAAATAGACTACCAGAATTCGATTTAGAGCCTGGTAAAATACGGCAGCGTAGAGTATTTCGAATACGCTGCACAAATTTACATGTACCTGTATCTGGCCCATAGTCTTTTTATATAGCTAGATAGAGCAGGCAGGCTTGTCAGTTTAGCTTAATTTACAGTGTGTAGAGGATATATATACATCCCAGGAGTTTTACATATATTTATACACTGTATAGCTTAGCCAGATCACTTCTTCCTAATTTACTGGCAGGCAGGTGATTGTGCTATTTAAAGACGTTATCACGTATAGACACCCAGCAGGTACAATATTTAAAGGAATTTTTCTTTTTTTTATTTATTTTATTTAAGCATCATTAAAATCACTGCTCCTGGATTTTAATGATGCTTAAAGGGTCACTAAAGGAAAAAAACAGTTTACAGGGTATAGAGACATAAAAGTTAACTGATTCATTTTCAAAATGATTAAAAATAGATAAAAATCAATCATATAATGTGCCTGCAGTTTAGTTTCACTTTTGAACTGGCAAAGTAGAAATAGACACACAGAACAAAAACAAACAAATCCAGGGCAGTGTTTTGTTTTTAAAATGAATCTGATTGGTTCTGGGAAGTTTTAGACACACAGTAATGACAGCTTAGACCACAGTGAGAAAGCTCCCAGCACTGTGGTTATAAGGAAACAGACAAGCAGGAAGTGTGGAGATCAGAGCAGGATTACAGCAACTTCAAAGCAAAAACGAACAATAAGGACATGAAACCAGGACTGCGGTAAGGTAAAGGAAGCTATTTAGCTAAAAAAAAAATATTTCCTTTAGTGATCCTTTAAATTAAAAGAAAAAGAAAAATTCCTTTAAATATTGTACCTGCTGGGTGTCTATAGTTTGCCTGTGAAAACGACTTTGAGAACCCGGGTCTTGCCCCAGGGAACATGTATCAATGGAAAAAAAGTTTTAAAAATGGTCGTTTTTTCAGGAGTCCTGCTCCTACATGTTCCCTTGGGCAAGACCCGGGTTCTCAAAGACGTTTTCCAACAATAACTTGAATATTGGGCTTTAAAATGAGCACTTTTGAATTCGAACGTTCGAGTCCCATAGACTTCAATGGGGTTCTAAATGTTCGCGCAAACGGTCGGTCTGTTCGAAGGTTCTGGTGCGAACCGAACGCGGGGGGGTGTGAGGCTCATCCCTAGTCCTCTTGCTGCCTTTATCCCTTCTTAAGCCTCGAGAAATCTGTGTATACTTACCTGTCCCCATGGAAACCCGTGCATGCTCAAAATGACTTGGATGCATACGCGGTAGCTTCCTAGGCATAGGTAGGGTGCAGCAAGATGGCGGCGACGGCATCCAATGTGAGAAGCGCATGCTCGTCGTACGCGATGACATCAACGCATTCTTGCCATTCAAAAGAACAGCGGTGCTGCCGCCTGAAACTGAGAAGCGGGGGGGTGGCGCAAATTGAGAAGCGGGGACTTTACAATAAAAGAAGAAATAAAGAAGAATATATATATATATATATATATATATATATATATAAATAAAAGGGGGGGGTAGCCATCCAGGGCCCTGGGGACCTCTGGGGCCTTTAATAAAAATAAAAAAATATATAAATAAATAAACATTTATAAAAAAAAAAAAAAATTAAAAAAAGGAGGGGTTGCGACATGCGAAACAGAGAAAGAAAAAAAAAAAAGAAAGAAAATAATTTTATAAAAAAAGGGCGGTTGCCATCCAGGGCCCTGGGGACCTCTGGGCCCTTTAATAAAAAGAAAAAAAACTCTGGGCCCTTTAAAAAATATATATAAAATTAAAAATAAACATTTATAAAAAAAAAAGGGGGGGGGGTTGCCACATGCAAATTATAAAAAAAAAAAAAAAAAAAACACAAAAAATATATATAAAATATAATGTACATTTTTTTTATAAAAAAGGGGGGGGGTTGCCACCCAGGGCCCTGGGGACCTCTGGGCTCTTTAATAATAATAATAATATATATATATATATATATATATATATATATATATATATACAGGGCTTTTTTTCTGGGGGAACTTGGGGGAACTCAGTTCCACCACCTTTGGCTCAGACCCTTTGGTGCCCGCTCACCACAATCACTTGTGAACACAGAAGTCTGGTTTCTGTGTTTACAAGTGACTGCTTTGTAACCCCCTGAACTCTGCACACTGTATGTAATGCAATTCTGGTATTTAATGCCCCTTTAAGGCGGCGTACACACGGCCGAGGTTCTCGCTGAAAACCAGCGAGAACCTCGCTGGAATGTGCATTCCAGCGAGGACCTCGGCCGTGTGTACGGTCTCGGCGAGCTTCCCGTCGGGAAGCCCGTCGAGCAGAAATAGAGAGCACGCTCTCTATTTCCTCGACGGCCCGCCTGGAAGAATGGCTGGTTGCCATTCCCGACGGGCGGGTCGCCGATTTCGACGGCCGGCAGGGAACCTCGACGGGCGGAACGATGTGTTCTGCCCGTCGAGATTCCCTGCCGTGTGTACGCCGCCTAAGACCCTTCTACTGTTTGTGAAATCTGAACGGGTCGTGGTTGAGTTCCTGCACCTATTTTCTGAGAAAAAAAGCTCTGTATATATATATATATATATATATAAATGTAAACATTTTTATAAAAAAGGGGGGGTTGTCATCCAGGGCCCTGGGGACCTCTGGGCCCTTTAATAATAATAATAATAATAATAAATAAATACATATATATATATATATATATATATATATATATTAAAAATTAAAAAATGTATAAAGAAAAAAGAGATTTACTTTTCAAGTAAAGTTTGCCAGCAGTTTAAAGAAGAACTTTGACAAAATCTCTCCGCTCTTCCCTTTTACTTTACATGGCATGTTTACATACAATTAGTCCTAGGCAACGCTCTTTAAATAGACCCCATTCACAGGGAAATAGAACCATTACAATAGCGTAAATCTATATATAGAAATAAATGTGACGCAACACTGGCACGCCATTAAAACATACATTGGAAAACAACACACTGAAAAAAAAAATATATATATACAATCGTAGAGGAAGGAGGTGATCGTGGGGTGAATATCTTCTACGTTTTCCAGCACATTATTATTATTATTATTATTACTGCAGATAAAGCCGTTCCCAGGAGGTATCAAATGCTGCGTCTTTAATAAGGGATGAATGGAGATCGGAAGTGGAGTATCTATATATAGGAAGAGGAACAATGGCTTGATTCACCACCTGCGCCGGACCTTTTCAGGAACCGCCATCACCGCACACCCACAAGTCATCTCGAAAGTTTCTTGGAGTGACAAGTGAAGAGGATGTGCCGTAGTAGGGTCACCCCCCCCCCCCCCCCGATACCCAGTGTGTCACACTTTCCACTCCTTGTGAGACAAAGACACTTCCTTCAAGACCAGACACAGCCAACAAGAAAATGTTTTCAAAGTAGTGATAAGGAAACATTGTAACTGTACAGAAATAAACACAGCTTCTCTTTACACCCTCTTCATAGGTTGGTATGCGTTATTTTGCATGCTGATGTGCCCCCCCCAGGGCTGTCTTAATGCATGGGCACCCCTGGGCACTAAGCTGTCCCAGGATGGGGTAACCTGAGAAGCATCCTGGAAACTGTACTGTACTGTGCCCTTCTGCCTACACCCCTGTACTGTGCCCTTCTGCCTCCACCCCTGTACTATGCCCTTCTGCCTCCACCCCTGTACTGTGCCCTTCTGCTTCCACCCCTGTACTGTGCCCTTTTGCCTCCACCCCTGTACTGAGCCCTTCTGCCTCCACCCCTGTACTGGGTCCTTCTGCCTCCACCTCTGTACTGTGCCCTTCTGCCTACACCCCTGTACTGTGCCCTTCTGCCTCCACCCCTGTACTGTGCCCTTCTGCTTCCACCCCTGTACTGTGCCCTTTTGCCTCCACCCCTGTACTGAGCCCTTCTGCCTCCACCCCTGTACTGGGTCCTTCTGCCTCCACCTCTGTACTGGGCCCTTCTGCCTCCACCCCTGTACTGGGCCCTTCTGCCTCCACCCCTGCACTGTGCCTTTCTGCCTACACCCCTGTACTGTGCCCTTCTGCCTACACCCCTGTACTGTGCCCTTCTGCCTCCACCCCTGTACTGTGCCCTTCTGCCTCCACCCCTGTACTGTGCCCTTCTGCCTCCACCCCTGTACTGTGCCCTTCTGTCTCCACCCCTGTACTTTGCCCTTTTGCCTCCACCCCTGTACTGAGCCCGTCTGCCTCCACCCCTGTACTGTGCCCTTCTGCCTCCACCCCTGTACTGGGCCCTTCTGCCTCCACCCCTGTACTGGGCCCTTCTGCCTCCACCCCTGTACTGGGCCCTTCTGCCTCCAACACTGTACTGTGCCCTTCTGCCCCCACCCCTGTACTGTGCCCTTCTGCCTCCACCCCTGAACTGGGTCCTTCTGCCTCCACCCCTGTACTGGGTCCTTCTGCCTCCACCTCTGTACTGGGCCCTTCTGCCTCCACCCCTGTACTGTGCCCTCCTGCCTCCACCCCCGTACTGTGCCCTCCTGCCTCCACCCCTGTACTGTGCCCTTCTGTCTCCACCCCTGTACTGTGCCCTTCTGCCTCCACCCCTGTACTGGGTCCTTCTGTCTCCACCCCTGTACTGGGCTCTTCTGCCTCCACCCCTGTACTGGGCCCTTCTGCCTACACCCCTGTACTGGGTCCTTCTGCCTCCACCCCTGTACTGTGCCCTTCTGCTTCCACCCCTGTACTGGCTCCTTCTGCCTCCACCCCCTGTACTGTGCCCTTCTGCCTCCACCCCCTGTACTGTGCCCTTCTGCCTCCACCCCCTGTACTGTGCCCTTCTGCCTCCACCCCCTGTACTGTGCCCTTCTGCCTCCACCCCCTGTACTGTGCCCTTCTGCTTCCACCCCTGTACTGGCTCCTTCTGCCTCCACCCCCTGTACTGTGCCCTTCTGCCTCCACCCCCTGTACTGTGCCCTTCTGCCTCCACCCCCTGTACTGTGCCCTTCTTCCTCCACCCCCTGTACTGTGCCCTTCTGCCTCCACCCCTGTACTGTGCCCTTCTGCCTCCACCCCTGTACTGTGCCCTTCTGCCTCCACCCCTGTACTGGGTCCTTCTGTCTCCACCCCTGTACTGGGCTCTTCTGCCTCCACCCCTGTACTGGGCCCTTCTGCCTACACCCCTGTACTGGGTCCTTCTGCCTCCACCCCTGTACTGTGCCCTTCTGCCTCCACCCCTGTACTGTGCCCTTCTGCCTCCACCCCCTGTACTGTGCCCTTCTGCCTCCACCCCCTGTACTGTGCCCTTCTGCCTCCACCCCCTGTACTGTGCCCTTCTGCCTCCACCCCTGTACTGGGTCCTTCTGCCTCCACCCCTGTACTGTGCCCTTCTGCTTCCACCCCTGTACTGGCTCCTTCTGCCTCCACCCCCTGTACTGTGCCCTTCTGCCTCCACCCCTGTACTGTGCCCTTCTGCCTCCACCCCTGTACTGTGCCCTTCTGCCTCCACCCCTGTGCCTCCACCCCTGTACTGTGCCCTTCTGCCTCCACCCCTGTACTGTGCCCTTCTGCCTCCACCCCTGTACTGGCTCCTTCTGCCTCCACCCCCTGTACTGTGCCCTTCTGCCTCCACCCCCTGTACTGTGCCCTTCTGCCTCCACCCCTGTACTGTGCCCTTCTGCTTCCACCCCCTGTACTGTGCCCTTCTGAGTCCACCCCCTGTACTGTGCCCTTCTGCCTCCACCCCTGTACTGGGTCCTTCTGCCTCCACCCCTGTACTGTGCCCTTCTGCTTCCACCCCTGTACTGGCTCCTTCTGCCTCCACCCCCTGTGCCCTACTGTGCCCTTCTGCCTCCACCCCCTGTACTGTGCCCTTCTGCCTCCACCCCCTGTACTGTGCCCTTCTGCCTCCACGCCCTGTACTGTGCCCTTCTGCCTCCACCCCTGTGCTGTGCCCTTCTGCCTCCACCCCTGTACTGGGTCCTTCTGCCTCCACCCCTGTGCTGTGCCCTTCTGCCTCCACCCCTGTACTGTGCCCTTCTGCCTCCACCCCCTGTACTGTGCCCTTCTGCCTCCACCCCCTGTACTGTGCCCTTTTGCCTCCACCCTTGTACTGTGCCCTTCACCCCAATGTCTCACCTCAACTTTGACACATCTTCAAAAAACCCAGAAGTTCCTATCCTTTCCACGGCACCTCACTTAAATACATCTTGCATACCCAGATGTTCACCTCCCCTTTACAGCACCTCACTTCTGCTTAGATACATCTCTCATCTCTAGATGTTCACCTCCCCTCTACAGCACTTTGCCCTACTTAGATGTCAAAAATCCTTGCACCAGCCCTGAGTTCAACTCTCCCCCTCTTAGATACATAACATCTCTATTACCCAGAAGATCTTCACTCCACCACAGAACCTCGCCCCTGCTCAGATACATCTCACATTCCTAGAAGTTCACCTCCCCTCTACAGCACCTCGCCCTACTTAGATACATCTCACATCCCTGGAAGTTTACCTCTCCTCCACGGAACCTCTCCTCCCGCTTAGATACATCTCATCAACCCAGAAGTTCTTCACCCACCACAGAACCTCGCCCCTGCTTAGATACATCTCCCCTCACACCCCAGCGCTCGCTCGATAAATCGCCACTCACCCCCCCCCCCCATTGCTTGTATGCTTCATTCGATGTATTGTCCAGTCCAATCCAGCCGTAGCAGCTTCCAGCCTCTCATAGAGTTCTGCCGGCAGTGGGCTGGATGGTGCGCCTGTACCAAAATGCTTGGATTACTCATGAGGCCTTAAGTTGACCATCTCAAGCCTCAAGGGGAAAACCGAGAACCTGCTCGGTAAGTTTTTCCACCTACACACGACTGGGTTTCCCGACAGGAAAACTGCCATGAGATCTTTGGTCAGGAATCCCGGCCTTGTGTATGCTTGATCGTATAGGAAAACTGCTGAGTTAAAAATGGCGGGAAAAAAGAAAGCTGGTTCTCTGTTATTTATTTTTTTGCCAGTTTTCCGGTCGGGAAAACTGCGATGGAGCATACACACGGCCGGTATTCCCGGCCAAAAGCTCTCATGGCAGTTTTCCTGATGGGAAAACCAGTCGTGCCTACCAGGCTTCACAAGTGTTTCCCTACCCAAATGTTTGCACTGAAGCTTGACTACGGCTTATGCTATTAACCATAAAAAAAAACTATCCGTTCCCCTAGTAACCACACAAGACTTGAATGGGGTAAATTGGCCAAGACGGACATTTTATTAACCCAAAATATATATAACCCAAAATATATATATACATACTGTATATATATATATATATATATATATAACGTTCAATAATTAAACAAAATTAACACATTAAACTTTTATTTATAAACCTCCGGTAGTTTTTTACCACCCTGGTGCACAAGGTCCAATCGGCATAACCCATCCCTGTACCTGCTAGTCACTTCTAGGCCTCCAGCCGCTAAAACCTCTGACTCAGAGACAACTAGCAGTTACCCATACATCAACTGGGAGCCGTACCTCAGACAGGTCCCTAACCATGCCTTCTAGGGGCCCACCTGACCTAGCAAGGACCGTGCACCCCGCCAACACCTCCGCCACTCGTGGCCATCGAGAACCCCCATACCAGTAAACAATAATCCCATAAAAAACAGGGCGGGAGAGTGGGAAGCTCCTTACCCTGTGCTGCCTCATGGCGACTGGCCTCTCCCCTTCCTCTTCTTTTCCTTTACTCGGCCTCCTTGTCATGGACATGCAATAATGTCTGGCAGCTTACCTTCTCCATGTGTCCATTAGAGGCCTGACTCTCTTCTGGCTGCCTTTTTATCATCTCTCCTCCCTGTATGGCCCCACCCCAGGCCATCCCAGGAAGACTATATTAACTGTTGCACTGCAGGCCTGCTTTGCTGTTCAACTTTGTTTGTTTGCTTGTGTTCCTGTCTGCCGTGTGTTACGTTTACCTTTCTGTGTACCGAATTTGGCTCCCTGTTTGCCTGTGACCCCGACCTTGGCCTGTCCCTTGGTTACCCTCGTCTACCTGTTGCCCCGACTTCGGCTTGCCTATCACTTTCCTTTGTGTCCTCAGTGGCTGCTTCCCCTCTCTCCCCAAGCAAAATGGGGGCCCCCAAGCACCCCCCTGCATGCAAAGCCTACGTTAACGCTACACTAATTTTTTCCCTGTAGGCTGCTGCTGTAGCGTGGCCGAGCTCCTCTTCCCCTTGCCTCATCCCCAGTCCCCTATCAAATAGTGCCCGGGCCGGGCCAGGCATCGTGCGGTACAGGAGATTCAGTTTCCTGTCTTCCCGGCCGGACTGAAAGGAAGTGAGCACTCAGTGTGCACTTCCTGTTAGTCTGGCCGGGAACAGGTAACTGAATCTCCTGTATCACATGCCCGGATTGGAAGGACTCCAGGTGGAAGGAAGAGGAGCTTGGCCAGGCTACAGCCTGGGAAGTGGAAGTTGGGGGCCCCAGGCCAGCTCGGGGCCCCAAGCAATTGTTTGTTTTGCCTGCCCTGTAGCGACGGGCCTAAGCGTGACCTGGGGGACCCCAGGGGCCGCGACATGAGTTTAGTTGCAGCGAAGGCCATCCTCACCACTAGAGGCTCTGGTGAACACCTGCTGGACCTTAGACTCCGCGCCCTGAAGAATCTTGGGCTCACGTTTCCTGTCCATCTGCAGCAGTCGGCTATTAGGTTCACTACCTTGCGGTGTACCCCTGTCTCCATCGGGGTGCATTTGTCACCTGGCCACAGGTGACCTGACACTCCTCCTCCTACTGTATACGCCCCGTTAACCCCTGTAATACCGGCCCTCTACTGATGCCTGCGGCAATGCTCCATGCCTTTATGGTATTTGGGTGCTGCCAATATCCCGGTAGATCATTGCTCTCCTCCGATTGGGGTAGGAAAGAGACCACAAGTTGCCTAAAGGTCATAAAATGTGTCTACACACAATAACCAGACTCTCAAATTTACTAGAAGATTTCTAATTCTATTGATATATTCATGGTGACCTCCCACGCAGCCGAATCTGGTCATCACACGACAAAAATAAAGAAGACTTCTTGAGAGACCGGATCAGCTGGATCAGACGCGGCAAAGGAAAGGACTTGGACACTTGTGAGCTCACAAGCCCCGGTGCTTCACTCACAGACTAGTCAAGTGGTTGGCAAGCCGCAGTCGGCCCGTCCACCTTCCCCGGGGCAAGGATGAGAAGTCATGCTACCGTACTATTTCTGTTATCGTCTTGGGTGTGTAATCTATAAAAGCGGCTGCCAAATTATTTCTAGTAATTTCCAGCACAGCCGAGCGCTGCCAAGTGCTTGCGTTTCAGACGGGGGTTTAAGAAAGGCTCCCATTTCAGCGACTTAAGGGAAACGTAGAACCGGGCCGGATGATCGGGATATTTTGACATTATTAAATGCGACTTCTCTGCTGGCCTTCTGCAGATGGGTTTTCATCCCCATTTATGGACAAGTTATGACGAGGCCTTGGTTTTAACTTTTCCTGATTCTGCAGGGTGCAGGAAATAGAAAAGTTTAAGGGGACTGTTCTGTTATCTTGGTTTTGTATCGGAAATATGATACAAAAATCTCCTGCAAATTGTTGCTCTCAGGACTTCTATCCTCCTGCATAAACTTTACTGTAGATCAGTGGTCTCCAAACTGCGGCCCAGACCACAGGACACGGTTCCAGTAATCCATGTCCTTAGTCTGCTTGTTTTCAGCAAACTGTTTGTGGACTTTCTTTAGAAGAGGCTTTCTTCTGGGACGACAGCCATGCAGACCAATTTGATGCAGTGTGCAGCGTATGGTCTGAGCACTGACAGGCTGACCCCTCCCCCCAGCAATGCTGGCAGCACTCATACGTCTATTTCCCAAAGACAACCTCTGGATATGACGCTGAGCACGTGACCTCAACTTCTTTGGTGGACCATGGCGAGGCAGGGGGAGGGGAACCCGTCCTGTTATACCGCTGGATGGTCTTGGACACCGTGCTGCAGCTCAGTTTCAGGGTCTTGGCGATCTTCTTATATCCTCGGCCATCTTTATGTAAAGACACAATTCTTTATATCAGATCCTCAGAGAGTTCTTTGCCATGAGGTGCCATGTTGTTGTCCTTCCAGCGACCAGTATGAGAGAGTGAGAGCGATAATACCAAATTTAACACACCTGCTCACCATTCACACCTGAGACCTTGTAACACTAACGAGTCACATGACACCGGGGGAGGAAAAAATGGGCCCAGTTTGAACATTTTCACTGGGGTGTCCTCACTTTTGTTGCCAGCGGTTTAGACATTAATGGCTGTGTGTTGAGTTATTTTGAGGGGACGACAAATTTACACTGTTAGGCCGCGTACACACGATCGAATTTGTCCGCTGAAAACGGTCAAACGGCACGACCGCGCAATTGTCAAATAACGCAGTGCTGTATCACAAAAAAGACCCCCACAACCACCATGCCAGGGTTGTGGGAAAGAGGCCCTTGTCTCTTGTCACCAACACTTTCACCCCCCAATTTTGGAAATAGCCCATCGATTTTCTTATTTTACAGCACACAGAGTTCAGACAGAGTTCACCCACTTTCCAGTAGTCAGGACGGAGGCCGAATAATTGCACGTCATTGTCGAAAGTTGCCTGTCCAGCATGAGGCCGGCGTCCCAAGGATGACATAATTATGTCGTTTTTTTTTTTTTTTTTTAAACTCCATAGACTGGTAATAAATTCTAATTTTTAATAAAGCTAAAGGGAAATCAAATCTTTCCCAATAAATCAGACAGAATTTAATAAGAAGAAGCAGATGTGGGTCGCGTAGAAGACAGTATCTTCTCAGGCGTACATTTGCGGAATTACATTTCTGAATTAAAGTTCATAAATTATTTCAACAAACCGCTGACCACTTGAGACTGACATCGGTAGGAGCCCCGAAATCCCTCTATACAATTTCCTCATATCCTTCGGGGATTTCAAGAATGTTTGATGAACCCGGAGAACATTTCAGAGTTCTTGGGGCACGAAGGAGTCAATAAAATGAGAGCTTGCGCTAAAAAAAAGGCTTTTCCAGTTGTCGTAGAGTCATTTTTAGAAGATTGTGTTATTATAGGAAGTCACCATTTATTATTATTTATTAATAATATTATTTATTATTATTATTTATTAATATTATTATTTATTATTATTATTATTATTATTATTATTAATATTATTTATTATTATTTATTATAAATAATATTATTTATTATTAATATTATTTAGTATTATGTATTAATATTTTTCATATTAATTATTATTATTATCATTAAAATTATCATTATTAATATTATTTATTATGGGGGGGCAACTACAGTCCAAGGTATCTGCTGCTTTTCTAATTATTATTTATTATGATTATTATTATTATTTATTAATATTATTTATTATTATTATTATTATTATTATTATTATTATTATTATGCTTTTCTAATTATTATTATTTATTATCAATATTATTTATTATTATTTATTAATATTATTAATATTATTACCTACAGGTATCTGCTGCTTTTCTAATTATTTATTATCATTATCATTATTATTATTATTATTATTATTATTATTATTATTATTAATTAATATTTATTAATATTATTTATTATTATTATTAATATTATTAATAATAATAATATTATTTATTATGGGGGGCAACTACAGTCCAAGGTATCTGCTGCTTTTCAAATTATTATTATTTATTATTAATATTATTTATTATTATTTATTAATATTATTAATATTATTTATTAATATTATTAATATTATTTATTATTATTATTATTATTATTATTATTATTATTAACTGTATTATTATTATTAATATCATTAATATTATTTATTGTTATTATTATTATTAATTGTATTATTATTATTATTAATATTATTTATTATGGGGGGCAACTAAAGTCCTAGGTATCTGCTGCTTTTCCTAGAACGATTAAGGCAAACAAAGGGCCACATCTGGCCCACGGGCCACAATGTGGAGACCACTACTTTAAATGTTAAAAAAAAAACAATTCCCCAATATTGTCTCGCCAGCGAGCAGTTGTAAGCCTAAGTCAATTGGTGGAACCCTTCATAATGGGCACAGCGGGTGTACAGACCCGGGAGCTCAGCACAGGGATGGTGGGAACCCCTCATAATGGGCACAGCGGGTGTACATACCTGGGAACTCAGCACAGGGATGGTGGGAACCCCTCATCATGGGCACAGCGGGGGGTACATAAATGGGAACTCAGCACAGGGATGGTGGGAACCCCTCATCATGGGCACAGCGGGTGTACAGACCCGGGAACTCAGCACAGGGATGGTGGGAACCCCTCATAATGGGGCACAGCGGGTGTACAGACCCGGGAACTCAGCACAGGGATGGTGAGAACCCCTCATAATGGGCACAGCAGGTGTACAGACCCGGGAACTCAGCACAGGGATGGTGGGAACCCCTCATAATGAGCACAGCGGATGTACAGATCTCTAGTATTTGAATAATTTCATATATTAGTTGGGAGTTCAGTGTCCCTTTAATAACAAAGACCTCCTCCATGCTGTGTGTATTTTTCTTGCTCGCTCACCACGGGTGAGGGGAACCCGCAGAGCTCGCAGTCTGTCATCGGCGGGGGGCTCGGGTCTCCGTCACATTCCGCACACCTCATAATTCCCTTTAATAGCTTCCTGAATAAAATGAAAACTCCTCGCTGCATAAAACATTTATAGTCCTCGTTGTCAAGTGTTTCCTGGTCCCGGCGCTGACCCCTGCCTATTATTTCTGCAATATTTCACCTTCCCCCGGCGCACACCGGTGAGGACGCCGCGGCACATTGAATTACAATGTAGCCAATAAAGTAATCCTTCGACTTTTGTATTTATTTTCCTTTATCGCAGGGCTAACAATCATTTTATGTTCTCCGTTGGTGTCGCGTCTCCAGCCTATGGAGCGATTCGCTGAGAGGACATGAGGGAGGAGCCGAATATTTTGGCGGAAATTAATCGCTCAGGTGAAATGTGCTGCAGAAAAATATATATATATATATATATATATATATATTAATTTTCAATGTAATGGGTTCTTTTTATTATTAATATTATTATTATTTATTTTATATATCGGCATTACATTTAAATTCTATTTAATTTTCCTTAACCACTTCAGCCCCGGACCATTATGCAGGTAAAGGACCTGGCCAGTTTTTGCGTTTCGGCACTGCGTCGCTACAATTGACAAATGCGCGGTTTTTCCCCACAAATAGAACTTTCTTTTGATGATATTTGATCACCTCTGCGGTTTTTATTTTTTGCGCTATAAACAAAAATAGAGCGACAATTTTGAAAAAAATATCTATATTTTTTACTTTTTGCTATAATAAATATCCCCAAAAAATATATAAAAAAAAAATTGTTTTTCCTCAGTAGGGATGAGCTTCGAGTTCGAGTAGAACAGCGAACTATTTGGGGTGTTCGCGGCAAGTTTGTGTGAACTTTAGAACCCTGTTAAAGTCTATGGGTTTTGAACGTTTGAAATCTGTGTTAATTTTAAAGGCTAATATGCAAGTTATTGTCCTAAAAAGGGTTTGGGGGACCCGGGTCCTGCCCCAGGGGAGTGTTTGGGGACCCGGGTCTTGCCCCAGGGGAGAGTTTGGGGACCCGGGTCCTGCCCCAGGGGAGAGTTTGGGGACCTGGGTCCTGCTCCAGGGGAGTGTTTGGGGACCTGGGTCCTGCCCCAGGGGAGTGTTTGGGGACCCGGGTCCTGCCCCAGGGGAGTGTTTGGGGACCCGGGTCCTGCCCCAGGGGAGTGTTTGGGGACCCGGGTTCTGCCCCAGGGGACATGTATCAATGCAAAAAAAGTTTTAAAAACTGCAGTTTTTTTGGCAGCAGTGATTTTAATAATTCCTTTAAGTGAAACAATAAAAGTGAAATATTCCTTTAAATTTCATACCTGGGGGGGGGGGGGGTATAGTATGCCTGTAAAGTAGCGCTTGTTTCCCATGCTTAGAACTGTCCCTGCACAAAGTGTCATTTCTGAAGGAAAAAAAGTAATTTAAAATTAGGGTTGTCCCGACACCACTTTTTTAGGACCGAGTACAAGTACAGATACTTTTTTTCATGTACTCGCCGATACCGTCTGTGTCCCGAAATGCAGCCATGTCCCCCCCACATATTGCAGCCATGTCCCCCCGACAGATGCAGCCATGTCGCCCCACATATATCCAGCCATGTCCCCCCACATATATTGCAGCCATGTCCCCCCACAGATGCAGCCATGCATGTCCCCCACATATGCAGACATGTCCCCCACAGATGCAGCCATGCATGTCCCCCACATATTGCAGCCATGTCCCCCACATATTGCAGCCATGTCCCCCCACATATTGCAGCCATGTCCCCCACAGATGCAGCCATGTATGTCCCCCACATATTGCAGCCATGTCCCCCACAGATGCAGCCATGCATGTCCCCCACATATTGCAGCCATGTCCCCCACATATTGCAGCCATGTCCCCCATACCTGTAGTAGTAGATATGATGCCGCCGCATAGCGCCGCGTTAATCCCCCTGCATTACAGCGCGCATTACAAGCTTTCGTTTGAATACTTGTAATGGCTGCCGCGCCATGTATAGACACTCCCCTTCTCGGGATTGGACGGATCCGTTCAATCCCGAGCAAGGGGGAGTGTCTATACACGGATCCGTGCATAGACACTCCCCCTTGCTCGGGATTGGACGGATCCGTCCAATCCCGAGAAGGGGAGTGTCTATACATGGCGCGGCGGGCATTACAAGTATTCAAACGAAAGCTTATAATGCGCGCTGTAATGCAAGGGGATTAACGCGGCGGTATGCGGTATGCGGCAGCAGCTTAGCGGTATGCGGCGGCGGGGGGAGTATTCTATTTAGGTATCGGGGGTATTTGTGGGAGTACAAGTACTCCCGCAAATTCTCGGTATCGGTCCC
Source organism: Rana kukunoris (assembly GCA_029574335.1). Taxonomy (NCBI): domain Eukaryota; kingdom Metazoa; phylum Chordata; class Amphibia; order Anura; family Ranidae; genus Rana; species Rana kukunoris. The sequence goes on from CM056060.1 coordinate 152,484,011, forward strand.
GATACCGATACTGGTATCGGGACAACCCTGTTTAAAATCACTCGCGGCTATAATAAATTATCGGCTCCCGGCAATACAGAGAAAAGTCATTCATAAAAAAAAAAATGACTGGGGGCCCCTTAATATCCATACTAGACCCGAAGTTGAGTGATTTTAAATGACTTTTTTCCTTCAGAAATTACATTTTGTGCAGGGACAGTTCTAAGCACAGGAAACAAGCGCTACTTTACAGGCATACTATACACCCCCCTAGGTACGGAGTTTAAAGGAATATTTCAATTTTATTGTTTTAAGCATTATTAAAATCACTGCCCCTGAAAAAACATCCGTTTAAAAAAAAATGTTTTACATTGATACATGTCCCCTGGGGCAGGACCCGGGTCCCCAAACACTCCCCTGGGGCAGGACCCGGGTCCCCAAACACTTCTCAGGACAATAACTTGCATATTAGCCTTTAATATTAGTACTTTAGATTTCAAACGTTGGAGTCCCATAGACTTTAACAGGGTTCTAAAGTTCACACAAACTTTTGGTCTGTTCGCAGGTTCTGGTGCAAACCGAACCCAGGGGTGTTTGGCTCATCCCTACTCCTCAGTTTAGGCCGATACATATGTTTGGTAATAGAAATCGCAGTAAGCGTTTATCGATTGGTTTGCGCAAAATTTATAGCGTTTACAAAATAGAGGATAGTTTTATGGCATTTTTATTAATATCTTTTTTTTTTTTACTACTAATGGCAGCGATCAGCTTTTTTTTCGTGACTGCGACATTATGGCGGACACATAAGACACTTTTGACAAATTTTTGGGACCATTGTCATTTTCACAGCGAAAAGTGCTATAAAAATGCACTGATTACTGTGAAAATGATAATAGCAGTTTAGGAGTTAACCACTAGGGAGTGCGGAAGGGGTTAAGTGTGACCTCAAATGTGTTTCTAACTGTAAGGGGGGCGGGGCTGGACGTGTGACGTCATTGATCGCCTTTCCCTATATCAGGGAACAGACGATCAATGACAGCGCCACTGTAAAGAACGGCGAAGCTGTGTTTACACTCACCTCTCCCCGTTCTTCAGCTCTTGCGACCGATCGCGGGACACTGGCGGTGATCGGGTCCCGCAGGCGCGGTCGCGGAGCTTCGGACTGGCTGGGCACTTAAAAGGGACGTACCCTTTACGTGATTGTGCCCAGCCGTGCCATTCTGCTGACGTAAATGTGCAGGAGGAAGTCCTTAAGTGGTTAAAGCGGTACTAAACAGTTTTTTTTTTACCTGCAAGGCAATGTCGTAATGTGCTAGTATACATCGCATACTAGCACATTATGTGAAACTTACCTGAAAACAAAAGCCCTGAAAAAGATGATCCCACAACCAGAAATGTAACTCTTTTCCATTTTTCAGCGGTAAATATTTCATTATTGTCTACATATATTGAAGCTTGTGCATGATGAAATAAATTAGAATTTTGAGCCGTTTGATGTATTCCAATAGAATTAACTACCCCCCCCTGAAGAAGACCAGGTCGAAACGCGTTGGGAGTTATTATATGGCTGACATTCTGTAATGTTATGATTTTCTTTATTGTGTTTACATCGTTGGTTTGGAATTTATTATTGTTCTGCACAACCAGAGCTCATATTTTAATTGGAACATGACATGGAGTTTTATTTTTCGATATAATAAATAACTTTTATAAATAAATACCGTTTTTTCATTCTGATACCATTGCTACTAAAAAAAACAGTTGGGGGAACCTTCCCATATTAATACCTCTTCTATTACAGGGAATGGAGGGGAGGTAGGAGACACCGGAGAGGAGAGTATAATACCTCTTCTATTACAGGGAATGGAGGGGAGGTAGGAGACACCGGAGAGGAGAGTATAATACCTCTTCTATTACAGGGAATGGAGGGGAGGTAGGAGACACAGGACACTGGAGAGGAGAGTATAATATCAATTCTATTACAGGGAATGGAAGGGAGGTAGGAGACACCGGAGAGGAGAGTATAACACCTCTTCTATTACAGGGAATGGAGGGGAGGTAGGAGACACCGGAGAGTAGAGTATAATATCTCTTCTATTACAGGGAATGGAGAGGATGTAGGAGACACAGGACACCGGAGAGGAGAGTATAATACATCTTCTATTACAGGGAATAGAGGGGAGGTAGGAGACACTAGGCATGTGCATTTCGTTTCGTTCCGAATCGAAATTCGGACGAATTTTCCATTATTCGGACATTCGGATACGAATTCCGAATAATGGAAAATTCCCGAATTGCTATATTAGCGAAAAATTTCGACCGTTTTCGGAATTCGTTCGTTTTCGACCGAATTTCGAAAAAAAAAAAAATGGTCGAAATCGAAAAAAAAATTTTTTTCGAATTCCGAATCGAATACCCCGTGGACTAAATTCGATCGGAATTCGAAAAAAAAAAAAATATATATTTTCGAATTTAATTCGAAAAAAATTCTATTTGAAAATAGACTATTTGTTTTCTAATCTGGTTGAAATATTTTCGATTTCGACAGTTTTTTTTTTCGAAATTCGGTTGAAAACGAACGAATTCCGAAAACGAATTCAACACATGTAACGAACCTAACTTAACGAAATTTATTAAATGACGAATTGAAACGAAACGAAACTAATTTTTCACTTTTGCACATGCCTAGGAGACACATTGACTCATTGAAGTCTACAGGGACAAAAACCATGTGACTTCCCCAAAGAAGTACTTTTATAGCTTTGAGAGAAAAACTTCAAACACCCCCGGGGCAGTATTGAGAATTTCCGCTGTCACTGTATTGCGCGGAACGTATATTGTGCCAATTTCAGGGCTCTCTGTCTTTCTAAGAAGAAGGATTTATTTCTATTTAGTTGATATGGAAGGATTACCGATAAATCCGGGCAAATCCTCAACCACACCGCCGCGTTCTGCGTCACTCACCCCCCATATACTGGATGTTATACTAAAGGAATCATAGAAAATAAAGCCAAATACCCAAATGCATCATCATAGGAATGGGATATAAACTCTTCTGCAGTGATTGGACGGCACTCTGACCACATGACGGTATATGGTGAACTTAATGGATTTAATAACTGCTCTTCTTAAAGGGACACTAACCGTAAAAAACTAATGATTTATAGAGAAAAAAAATAGAGTTTACAAAAAAAAATGTATAGATACATACAGTATGTTAAAGGAAATTGTTAGATTCTATCTATCTAGTCTATCTATCTATCTAACTAGTCTATCTATCTATCTATCTTTCTATCTGTCTGTCTGTCTGTCTGTCTGTCTATCCGTCCATCCATCCATCCATCCCTCTCTTTCTCTATCTATCTATCTATCTATCTATCTATCTATCTATCTATCTATCTATCTATCTATCTATCTATCTATCTATCTATCTATCTATCTATCTATCTATCTGTCTGTCTGTCTGTCTGTCTGTCTGTCCGTCCGTCCATCCTTCTATTTGTCTGTCTGTCTATCTATCTCTCTATCTGTCTCTCTATCTATCTGTCTGTCTGTCTATCCATCCATCCATCCCTCTCTTTCTCTGTCTGTCTATCTATCTATCTATCTATCTATCTATCTATCTATCTGTCTGTCTGTCTGTCCGTCCATCCATCCCTCTCTTTGTCTGTCTGTCTCTCTATCTATCTATCTATCTATCTATCTATCTATCTATCTATCTATCTATCTATCTATCTATCTATCTATCTATCTATCTATCTATCTGTCTGTCTGTCTGTCTGTCTGTCTGTCCATCCATCCCTCTCTTTCTCTGTCTGTCTATCTATCTGTCTATCTGTCTGTCTGTCTGTCCGTCCGTCCGTCCGTCCGTCCGTCCGTCCCTCTCTTTGTCTGTCAGTCTGTCTGTCTATCTATCAATATGTGCACTCACTCAGGACCTCCCTTAAAAAAAAACCCATAGAGAAATAGACACCAAAGCCTATCAGTTTCTAAAGGCCATTTCTGCCATCTTCTTCTCAGATAAGCTTGCGGTGTCTGCCATGGGTAGTAAGTCTCAACGCGTTTTGTGGGAACACCCTGCTTCTTCAGGAGGTGAGCTAAACAAATAAAGAAATGTAAACAGTTAAAAAAGACAAATAATAAATAAATACAAGATACTGACTATTTGATATGGAAGAAAACTGTAATGTAATGTAATGGCTGGTATGTCCTCAGTAGATAAGGCACCTCATCCCAAAATTAAGTAAGAGAACAGGGAGAAGCGAATGGGGATTACTGTGATGCCAAAGCAATTCAATCAAAAACTAAATATTTAAAAATGACAATTTTTATTACAATATACCGTATGTCAAACACAAATACATGAAAACAATTTAAAAAAACGGGAGCCTAGATAGAGCTCATAGCCCAGATCGTAAAGGCTTATTCCCCTGAGGAAGCCAATGTTTTGCCGAAACGTGTAGGGAAGATTGAATTTAATTTTTAAATATTTAGTTTTGGTTGAATTGCTTTGGCAACGCAATAATCACCATTTGCTTCTCCTTGTTCTTGAACTATTTGATATATAAGGCTTGCGAAGCCGGGGAGATCCAGTACCTACAAGAGGGGCACAAATATTGCGTATGTCTCCCAGGGGGGGGGCAATATAAAGCAGCCCATTAGAATACAGTTCAGTTTTTGCTGGGGTTTCACTTTAAGTTCTGTCGTGTTAAAGGAACGTCTACCTACATAGCTCTGATTTCAGTGCCTGCGGTTATGTGAAGGAACATGTGTTCTGGATTTGGTGTCCCTTTAATGAAGGAACAATGTATTTTAGGTTTAGTGGTCCCTCAACTGAATCACGTAACCACAATTCCTTCCATTGACCACTTCCCCATATGACGCGATATCACGATACACGCTAATGTCATTTGGAGGGATGTGTCATCATGCCGGGGGTCACGCCAGCATTTCATTATTAAAAGTACACTATAGAAAATAATCTGAAAACGTTTCATTGTAACCATCTCAGAGGAAACCACGGCTTGTCCATTGAGCGCCCAATTCGTCCATTGCAGCTGGCTGTCCCGTCTTTATCAGATTGGGCCAATCCACGTCTGATCCAGAGTTCCCCATGCGTGAACAACGCATGGAGGAGATAAGGAGGGGTTGTGGAGATGAGGAAGGTGGGAGGAAATAAAAAGAGGAAATAAGGAGGAAGAAGGAGATAAGGAGGGGCTGTGGAGATGAGGAAGGTGGGAGGAGATAAGAAGAGGAGATGAGGAGGGAGAAGGAGATAAGGAGGGGTTGTGGAGATGAGGAAGGTGGGAGGAGATAAGAAGAGGAGATGAGGAGGGAGAAGGAGATAAGGAGGGGTTGTGGAAATGCGGAAGGTGGGAGGAGATAAGAAGAGAAGATGAGGAGGGAGAAGGAGATAAGGAGGGGTTGTGGAGATGAGGAAGGTGGGAGGAGATAAGAAGAGAAGATGAGGAGGGAAAAGGAGAAAAGGAGGGGTTATGGCGATGAGAAAGGTGGGAGGAGATAAGAAGAGGAGATGAGGAGGGAGAAGGAGATAAGGAGGGGTTGTGGAGATGAGGAAGGTGGGAGGAGATAAGAAGAGAAGATGAAGAGGGAGAAGGAGATCAGGAGGGGTTATGGCGATGAGGAAGGTGGGAGGAGATAAGAAGAGAAGATGAGGAGGGAGAAGGAGATAAGGAGGGGTTATGGAGATGAGGAAGTTGGGAGGAGATAAGAAGAGAAGAGGAGATGAGGAGGGGGGGGATAATCAGGAGATAAGGAGGGGTTATAAAGATTAGGAGGGGTTAAAGAGATGAGGAGGGGAAAGGAGCTATGGAGGGGGAATAAACAAAAAGGGGTTATGGAGATGAAATGGGAGAAGACATAAGAAGGGGTTATGGAGATGAGGAAGGTGGGTGGAGATGAGGAGGAGATAAGGAGGGGTTATGGAGAAAAGGAGGGATTATAGAGATGAGGGAGGGGGAGTAGATGGGAAGGAGTTACAGAGATGAGGGGAGGAGATAAAGGGTGGCAATGGAGATGAGGAAGGTGGGTGGAGATGGAAAGAGGGGAGGAGATAAGGAGGGGGTTATGGCAAAGAGGAGGGGGCGGCCGGTGATAAGGAGGGGTCATGGAAATCAGGAGGGGAGCGGAGATGAGTAGGAGATAAGGAGGGGTTTTATAAAGATTAGGAGGGATTAAAGAGATGAGGAGGGGAAAGGAGCTATGGAGGGGGAATAAACAAGAAGGGGTTATGGAGATAAAGCTGAGAGGAGATAAGGAGAGGTAGTGGAGATAAGGAAGGTCAGTGGAGATGAACAGAGGAGAGGAGATCAGGAATGTTATGGAGATAAGGAGGGGTTATGGAGATGAGGAACGTGGGTGGGGATGAACAGAGGAGAGGAGATCAAGGAGGGGTTATGACGATAAGGAGGGGTTATGGAGATGAGGAAGGTGGGTGGAGATGAACAGTGGAGAGGAGATCAGAGAGGGGTTATGGAGATAAGGAGTAGTTATGGAGATGAGGAAGGTGAGTGGAGATGAACAGAGGTTTGGAGATCAGGGTTATGAAGATGAGGAGATAAGGAGTGGTTATGAAGATGAGGAGGAGATAAGGAGTGGTTATGTAGATGAGGAAGGTGAGTGGAGATGAACAGAGGTTTATGAAGATGAGGAGATGAGGAGGAGATAAGGAGTGGTTATGAAGATGAGGAGGGGGGAGGAGATGAGGAGATAAGGAGTGGTTATGAAGATGAGGAGGGGGGAGGAGATTAGGAGGAGAAAAGGAGTGGTTATGAAGATGAGGAGAGGGGAGGAGATAAGGAGTGGTTATGAAGATGAGGAGGGGGGAGGAGATGAGGAGGAGATAAGGAGTGGTTATGTAGATGAGGAAGGTGAGTGGAGATGAACAGAGGTTTATGAAGATGAGGAGATGAGGAGTAGATAAGGAGTGGTTATGAAGATCAGGAGGGGGGAGGAGATGAGGAGATAAGGAGTGGTTATGAAGATGAGGAGGGGGGAGGAGATTAGGAGGAGATAAGGAGTGGTTATGAAGATGAGGAGAGGGGAGGAGATAAGGAGTGATTATGAAGATAAGGAGGGGGGAGGAGATGAGGAGGAGATAAGGAGTGGTTATGAAGATGAGGAGAGGGGAGGAGATAAGGAGTGGTTATGAAGATGAGGAGGGGGGAGGAGATGAGGAGGAGGAGATAAGGAGTGGTTATGAAGATGAGGAGAGGGGAGTAGATAAGGAGTGGTTATGAAGATGAGGAGGGGGGAGGAGATTAGGAGGAGATAAGTAGTGGTTATGAAGATGAGGAGAGGGGAGGAGATAAGGAGTGGTTATGAAGATGAGGAGGGGGGAGGAGATGAGGAGGAGATAAGGAGTGGTTATGAAGATGGGGAGGGGGGAGGAGATGAGGAGGAGGAGATAAGGAGTGGTTATGAAGATGAGGAGGGGGAGGAGATTAGGAGGAGATAAGGAGTGGTTATGAAGATGAGGAGAGGGGAGGAGATAAGGAGTGGTTATGAAGATGAGGAGGGATTATAGAGACGAGGATGGGGGAATAGATAGGAGTTATGGAGATGAGGGGAGGATAGGAAGAAGTGATTATGGTGATAAGGAGGGGAAAGATATAGGGAGGGGTTAAAGAGAACAGGAGGGAGTGGAGATGAGGAGAGGCCTGTGTTTTTTGTAATACATCAGAAATTAAGTAGGCAGGGCTGACACCACATGCTTAGGAATTGAGAGACCCCATGTTGAGTGCTTTTAAGAATATAACTTCTGGGGGGGGGGGGGGGTGCATCAGATTTTTTGCACCTCTGTGTGCAGTGAAACTTCCCCTTTATGGGATTTGTAAGTTGTTGGTCTGCCGACCCCAATCAAGTTAAAACAGAACTATTGGCAATCAGCTAAATATACAGATTACAGATACAGATCTCAGTCCAGGGAGTAGACGGCGGTGACCCTGGATGAAGCCTGAACAAAGATGGTGCTGTCCTTCCAGAGAGGAGATCAGATGAAGGCATTGTCTTCTGTGAGAAGTAATATATACCTGAAGGATCACACTGACACATTACTCAGCATGCATGGACCATACACTGTATATATCTGATGACTGGTCCACGTCGGGCCCCGCAGGGAAGCAGCCCATGACATGTCCCCTTCCTTTCACCTTTGGCTCCCATCATCCAGCATTGACTTCAAAATGAAAACCACCGATCGAGAAACCTTTTTTCCCCCCTTTTTTTGCTGTAATTTCAGCTGTAAGCTCATCACCGTTAATCTGGACAGGAACAAATGGAGAGCGGGCCAAATGACGCACACTTCTAATCCGCTTGCTGCCCGAATTAGATGGTCGATCCGCTGATTAGATTTCCCCCTGACCTCTCCTTAAACAAAAATATACATGGCGCTAAAGCCAGTTATGAGCAAAACTGCAGTTTTTAAACTCAAACATCTGTCGAGGGAAAGAAGAGCGGCGCACCCGCCCGTGTATGACCTTGGCGGGAAGCGACAGGTGGCGGGAGCGCAGAGGGGGCGCTAGAGAGACCATTCGCTGGCAGGGTTGTCTCAGTCCGTTTGTTTTGTCTCTTTTTATCTTTTTTATCTTCCTTTTGGACTTTCTGGATCCTCCCAACTTTCTCCGATTCTTGTTTGATACTTATTCGACAGGGGAGCAAAGGAGAGCTTTGGACAGGGACTCAGATGAGAGCTTTGGACAGGGATGCAGAGGAGAGCTTTGGACAGGGATGCAGAGGAGAGCTTTGGACAGGGGTGCAGAGGAGAGCTTTGGACAGGGGTGCAGAGGAGAGTTTTGGATAGGGGTGCAGAGGAGAGCTTTGGACAGGGGTGCAGAGGAGAGCTTTGGGCAGGGGTGCAGAGGAGAGCTTTGGACGGGGGTGCAGAGGAGAGCTATGGACGGGGGTGCAGAGGAGAGCTTTGGACGGGGGTGCAGAGGAGAGCTTTGGACAGGGATGCAGAGGAGAGCTTTGGACAGGGATGCAGAGGAGAGCTTTGGACAGGGGTGCAGAGGAGAGCTTTGGACAGGGGTGCAGAGGAGAGCTTTGGATAGGGGTGCAGAGGAGAGCTTTGGATAGGGGTGCAGAGGAGAGCTTTGGATAGGGATGCAGAGGAGAGCTTTGGACAGGGGTGCAGAGGAGAGCTTTGGACAGGGGTGCAGAGGAGAGCTTTGGATAGGGGTGCAGAGGAGAGCTTTGGATAGGGGTGCAGAGGAGAGCTTTGGGCAGGGGTGCAGAGGAGAGCTTTGGACGGGGGTGCAGAGGAGAGCTTTGGACAGGGATGCAGAGGAGAGCTATGGACGGGGGTGCAGAGGAGAGCTTTGGGCAGGGGTGCAGAGGAGAGCTTTGGACAGGGATGCAGAGGAGAGCTATGGACGGGGGTGCAGAGGAGAGCTTTAGGCAGGGGTGCAGAGGAGAGCTTTGGGCAGGGGTGCAGAGGAGAGCTTTAGGCAGGGGTGCAGAGGAGAGCTTTGGGCAGGGGTGCAGAGGAGAGCTTTGGACAGGGGTGCAGAGGAGAGCTTTGGACAGGGTTGCAGAGGAGAGCTTTAGGCAGGGGTGCAGAGGAGAGCTTTGGGCAGGGGTGCAGAGGAGAGCTTTGGACAGGGGTGCAGAGGAGAGCTTTGGACAGGGGTGCAGAGGAGAGCTTTGGACAGGGGTGCAGAGGAGAGCTTTGGACAGGGGTGCAGAGGAGAGCTTTGAGCAGGGGTGCAGAGGAGAGCTTTGAGCAGGGGTGCAGAGGAGAGCTTTGGACAGGGATGCAGAGGAGAGCTATGGACGGGGGTGCAGAGGAGAGCTTTGGACGGGGGTGCAGAGGAGAGCTTTGGACAGGGATGCAGAGGAGAGCTTTGGACAGGGATGCAGAGGAGAGCTTTGGACAGGGGTGCAGAGGAGAGCTTTGGACAGGGGTGCAGAGGAGAGCTTTGGATAGGGGTGCAGAGGAGAGCTTTGGATAGGGGTGCAGAGGAGAGCTTTGGACAGGGATGCAGAGGAGAGCTTTGGACAGGGGTGCAGAGGAGAGCTTTGGACAGGGGTGCAGAGGAGAGCTTTGGATAGGGGTGCAGAGGAGAGCTTTGGATAGGGGTGCAGAGGAGAGCTTTGGGCAGGGGTGCAGAGGAGAGCTTTGGACAGGGGTGCAGAGGAGAGCTTTGGACAGGGATGCAGAGCAGAGGAGAGCTATGGACGGGGGTGCAGAGGAGAGCTTTGGGCAGGGGTGCAGAGGAGAGCTTTGGACAGGGATGCAGAGGAGAGCTATGGACGGGGGTGCAGAGGAGAGCTTTAGGCAGGGGTGCAGAGGAGAGCTTTGGGCAGGGGTGCAGAGGAGAGCTTTAGGCAGGGGTGCAGAGGAGAGCTTTGGGCAGGGGAGCTTTGGACAGGGGTGCAGAGGAGAGCTTTGGACAGGGTTGCAGAGGAGAGCTTTAGGCAGGGGTGCAGAGGAGAGCTTTGGGCAGGGGTGCAGAGGAGAGCTTTGGACAGGGGTGCAGAGGAGAGCTTTGGACAGGGGTGCAGAGGAGAGCTTTGGACAGGGGTGCAGAGGAGAGCTTTGGACAGGGGTGCAGAGGAGAGCTTTGAGCAGGGGTGCAGAGGAGAGCTTTGGACAGGGATGCAGAGGAGAGCTATGGATGGGGGTGCAGAGGAGAGCTATGGACGGGGGTGCAGAGGAGAGCTTTAGGCAGGGGTGAGGAGGAGAGCTTTGGGCAGGGGTGCAGAGGAGAGCTTTAGGCAGGGGTGCAGAGGAGAGCTTTGGGCAGGGGTGCAGAGGAGAGCTTTGGACAGGGGTGCAGAGGAGAGCTTTGGACAGGGGTGCAGAGGAGAGCTTTAGGCAGGGGTGCAGAGGAGAGCTTTGGGCAGGGGTGCAGAGGAGAGCTTTGGACAGGGGTGCAGAGGAGAGCTTTGGACAGGGGTGCAGAGAAGAGCTTTGGACAGGGGTGCAGAGGAGAGCTTTGGGCAGGGGTGCAGAGGAGAGCTTTGGGCAGGGGTGCAGAGGAGAGCTTTGAGCAGGGGTGCAGAGGAGAGCTTTGGGCAGGGGTGCAGAGGAGAGCTTTGGGCAGGGGTGCAGAGGAGAGCTTTGGACAGGGGTGCAGAGGAGAGCTTTGGACAGGGACTCAGAGGAGAGCTTTTTGATAGGGGTGCAGAGGCGAGCTTTGGACAGGGGTGCAGAGGAGAGCTGTGGGCAGGGGTGCAGAGGAGAGCTTTGGGCAGGGGTGCAGAGGAGAGCTTTGGACAGGGGTGCAGAGGAGAGCTTTGAACAGGGGTGCAGAGGAGAGCTTTGGACAGGGGTGCAGAGGAGAGCTTTGGACAGGGGTGCAGAGGAGAGCTTTGAACAGGGGTGCAGAGGAGAGCTTTGGACAGGGGTGCAGAGGAGAGCTTTGGGCAGGGGTGCAGAGGAGAGCTTTGGACAGGGGAGCAAAGGAGAGCTTTGGACAGGGGTGCAGAGGAGAGCTTTAGGCAGGGGTGCAGAGGAGAACTTTGGGCAGGGGTGCAGAGGAGAGCTTTGGGCAGGGGTGCAGAGGAGAGCTTTGGACAGGGGTGCAGAGGAGAGCTTTGGACAGGGGTGCAGAGGAGAGCTTTGGACAGGGGTGCAGAGGAGAGCTTAGGGCAGGGGTGCAGAGGAGAGCTTTGGACAGGGGTGCACAGGGGCACTTTAACAAAAAAAAAATAGCTACAAGTTTTGTAGCAAAAAGCATCATCAGTCCACGTGTTTCGGGTCCACGTCACCCTCAGAAGTCTTTGGGTTCCGTAAAGTCTGCAGATTCAGTAAAAAGGACGTCCTGGCAATCAGCGTCTAATCTAAGAGAAATGACAAATCTATCGTTACAAATGAATGACATTTTACTGCGATGACTTGTACAGACTTCCTAATGAAGGGTTCCCAGAATCTCTCATCGTGTTCGTTGCCAAGACTTGTGTCTCTCTGTGTGATGGAAAAAAATAAAAATAAAAATAATTCTAAAGACAGCGCTGAGCGCCCAGACACCCGACCGCAAGAAAAGATCAGACTTTACAGATCAACTCCTCAGACATCGCAGCTTCAATATACAGGAGAGTCTCGTAGAATCTCATCAAAAAGTTCATTTATTTCAGTAATTTAATTCAAAAAGTGAAACATTATATTTTATTATTTATTATTATTATTATTATTATTATTATTATTATTATTATTATTAATAATAATTATATTATTATTATTAATAATTATATTATTATTATTATTATTATTATTTATTATTATTTAATATTATTATTATTATTATTACTATTATTAATTATTATTATTATTTAATATTATTACTATTAATAATTATTATTATTATTATTTATTATTATTTATTATTATTATTTATTATTATGTATTATTATTATTATTTTTTTATTATTGATATTATTTATTATTATGTATTATTATTATTATTATTTTTTTTATTATTATTATTTATTATTATTATTATTAATATTTGAAACATTTTTTTTATATACAGTAGATGCGTTATACACAGAGTGATAGATTTCAAGCATTTCTTTCTTTTTAAATTTTAATGATTATGGCTTACCCCCAAAATTCTGTACCTCAGAAAATTAGTTACTGTAAGACCAATAAAAAAAAAAAAAGATTTTTAACCACTTCAGCCCCGGACCATTTTGCTGGTCAATGACCGGGCCACTTTTTGCGATTCGGCTTTAACTGACAATTGCGCGGTCGTGCGACGTGGTTACCAAACAAAATTGGCGTCCTTTTTTTCCCCCACAAATAGAGGTTTCTTTTGGTGGTATTTGATCACCTCTGCGATTTTAATTTTTTGCGCTATAAACAAAAATGGAGCGACTATTTTTAAAAAAATAATAATATTTTTTACTTTTTGCTATAATAAATATCCCTCAAAAAAGATATAAAAAAAAAACTCATTTTTTCCTCAGTTAAGGCCGATACGTATTCTTCTATATATTTTTCGGGGAAAAAAAATCACAATTAGCGTTTTTCGGATTGGTGTGCGCAAAAGTTATAGCGTTTATAAAATAGGGGATCGTTTTATGGCATTTTTATTATTTTTTTTTACTAGTAATGGCGGTGATCAGTGATTTTTATTGGCACTGCGACATTATGGCAGGCACTTCGGACACTTTTGACACATTTTTGGGACCTTTGTCATTTTTATAGCGATCAGTGCTATAAAAATGCATTGATTACTGTAAAAATGTCACTGGCAGGGAAGGGGTTAACACTAGGTGGGCGAGGGAGGGGTTAAGTCTGTTCCCTGGGTGTGTTCTAACAGAAGGGGGGGTGGGACTGACTAGGGGAAACGACAGATCACTGTTCATACATTGTATGAACAGACGATCAGTCATTTCTCCCCCTGACAGGACCGGGAGCTGTGTGTTTACTATTGGCTGAACTGCGAGATGACGTATACCTACATGATTTCGCGCAGCCGAGCCAACCTGCCAGTGGCCATAGGCTCTAATAGGCTTCCAAAAGGGTAAAAAGCGGGCGCACTGCTGTGCGTTCGCTGATTACTCAGTGTCGGGTCTGGTTACCTGTCACCTGATTGGCTGAAACAACAAGCGCCACTATTGGACGCCTGACGAGACGAGAAGACGGGAGTCGGAGATGAGGACGGTGTCGAGAAGTGCCCCTCAGGAGACAGGAAGGACCCATGAAGGAGCAGGCAGGGGGTCACACTAATGGGCACATTGGCAGCATTTGATGGGCACCCTGGCAGCATTTAATGGGCACACTGGCAGCATTTGGCACAGTGGCAGCATAGGATGGGCACACTGGCAGCATTTAATGGGCACACTGGCAGCATTTAATGGGCACACTGGCAGCATTTAATGGGCACAGTGGCAGCGTTTGATGGGCACAGTGGCTGCATTTGATGGGCACAGTGGCTGTGTTTGATGGGCACAGTGGCTGCCTTTGATGGGCAGAGTGGCTGCTTTTAATGGGCAGAGTGGCTGTATTTGATGGGCACAGTGGCTGCGTTTGATGGGCAGAGTGGCTGCATTTGATGGGCACAGTGGCTGTGCTTGATGAGCACAGTGGCTGCGTTTGATGGGCACAGTGGCTGTATTTGATGGACACAGTGGCTGTGCTTGATGGGCACAGGGGCTGCATTTGATGGGCAGAGTGGCTGCATTTAATGGGCACAGTGGCTGCATTTGATGGGCACAGTGGCTGCGTTTGATGGGCACAGTGGCTGCATTTGATGGGCACAGTTGCTGCGTTTGATGGGCACAGTGGCTGCATTTGATGGGCAGAGTGGCTGCATTTAATGGGCACATTGGCTGCATTTGATGGGCACAGTGGCTGCGCTTGATGGGCACAGTGGCTGCATTTGATGGGCAGAGTGGCTGCATTTAATGGGCACAGTGGCTGCATTTGATGGGCACAGTGGCTGTGTTTGATGGGCACAGTGGCTGCCTTTGATGGGCAGAGTGGCTGCATTTTATGGGCAGAGTGGCTGTATTTGATGGACACAGTGGCTGCGTTTGATGGCCACAGTGGCTGCCTTTGATGGGCACAGTGGCTGCGCTTGATGGGCACAGTGGCTGCATTTGATGGGCACAGTGGCTGCATTTAATGGGCACAGTGGCTGCATTTGATGGGCACAGTGGCTGCATTTGATGGGCACATGTGGCTGCGTTTGATGGGCACAGTGGCTGCATTTGATGGGCACAGTTGCTGCGTTTGATGGGCACAGTGGCTGCATTTGATGGGAACAGTGGCTGCGCTTGATGGACACAGTGGCTGCGTTTGATGGCCACAGTGGCTGTCTTTGATGGGCACAGTGGCTGCGCTTGATGGCCACAGTGGCTGCATTTGATGGCCACAGTGGCTGCATTTGATGGGAACAGTGGCTGCGCTTGATGGACACAGTGGCTGCGTTTAATGGCCACAGTGGCTGTCTTTGATGAGCACAGTGGCTGCGCTTGATGGTCACAGTGGCTGCATTTGATGGGCACAGTGGCTGCATTTGATGGGAACAGTGGCTGCGCTTGATGGACACAGTGGCTGCGTTTGATGGCCACAGTGGCTGTCTTTGATGGGCACAGTGGCTGCGCTTGATGGGCACAGTGGCTGCATTTGATGGGCACAGTGGCTGCGCTTGATGGGCACAGTGGCTGCCTTTGATGGGCACAGTGGCTGCATTTGATGGCCACAGTGGCTGCATTTGATGGGCACAGTGGCTGCATTTGATGGCCACAGTGGCTGCCTTTGATGGGAACAGTGGCTGCGCTTGAGGGACACAGTGGCTGCATTTGATGGTTTTTTTTTTCCCAGTTTGTTAGCACCCCCCAAAAATGTTGCCACTGCACGAAATTAAGAACTGGGGTATGTAAACTTTTGATCGAGGTCATTTGGATAGCTTTTTGTTGCCATTATAATATAACAAGAGTAAACATAGTTGATTGATAGTAAATGGCCTCAGCCAATCACTAACCATGAGCGAGAGAAATGTTTTTGTGTTCTCATTCATATTCTCTGAATAATGGCCAAGAAATCATAAATTCTGCCCCGGGGTATGTAAACTTATGAGCACAGCTGTAAGGTGACGCCAATCCTAATGTTAATGATCCCTTCCTCCTCTATTAGGAGTTCCCGGGGACAGCCGAGCCGCTCATCACTCATGTCATTCCCGGTGTCTATGTTCGGATCGCCTGAATTGTTTTACTTCCGTGACATGGCGACCTTTATCGATAGCCGCTGCCAGTTGGCCGCAGTGGAAATGGTTAAGAGGATGTTGCCCTTTTCTACCTCCCCCCCCCCCCTCTTGTCACCATGGAGGCAAAACAACAACAGTAAACGGATCTGCCCCCCCAAACCTCGAGGAATGGCACGAGCTGAATCTCTGTAATTTGTTCCGTAAGTGGTTTGACCCCGAGTGACCCCCATGTGACATGATGGACGGATGTGTCTTTCAGGAGAGGCATGGCGGCCCGGATTCCAGGCTTGTGTCTCTATTACCTCTCTATAGGGCGGTGGGCTGCCAGGGGCCTCGGGTTTCAGGGTGGTCTCTAATCTCTACATCCTCCTGGTAATGGCTCAGAATCCCCTCGCAGATTAGGATAACCAATGTGGGCTCTCCGAGCTTAGAAGGAAAGATATAGAGACCATTACGATTAATGTAGAGACCGATCGTGCGCCGATCAGACATCACTTCATGACCACCCACCTAATATTCAGTAGGTCCCCCTTTTGCCTCCAAAACAGCCCTGCCCCCATCCAGGTTTGGACCCCACCAGCCCTTTGAGGCAGTGGCGGCTGGTGCTCAACATTTTTGGGGGGCGTAAACAAATTGCAAACCATCAATTGCTGCCAGTGTGCTACCAGTGCGCACCATCAAATGCCACCAGTGTGCTGCCAGTTTGCCCCATCAATTGCTGCCATTGTGTGCCCCTTAATTGCCGCTAGTGTGCTGCCAGTGTGCCCCATCAAATGCCGCCAGTGAGCTACCAGTGGGCCCCATCAAATGCCGCCAGTGTGCTACCAGTGTGCCCCATCAAATGCCGCCAGTGTGCTACCAGTGTGCCCCATCAAATGCCGCCAGTGTGCTACCAGTGTGCCCCATCAAATGCCGCCAGTGTGCTACCAGTTTGCCCCATCAAATGCCGCCAGTGTGCTACCAGTTTGCCCCATCAAATGCCGCCAGTGTGCTACCAGTTTGCCCCATCAAATGCCGCCAGTGTACTGCTAGTTTGCCCCATCAAATGCCGCCAGTGTGCCCCATCAAATGCCGCCAGTGTGCTACCAGTGTGCCCCATCAAATGCCACCAGTGTGCTACCAGTGTGCCCCATCAAATGCGGCCAGTGTGCTGCTAGTTTGCCCCATCAAATGCCACCAGTGTGCTACCAGTGTGCCCCATCAAATGCAGCCAGTGTGCTACCAGCGTGCCCCATCAAATGCCGCCAGTGTGCTGCTAGTTTGCCCCATCAAATTCCACGAGTGTGCTACCAGTGTGCCCCATCAAATGCCGCCAGTGTGCTGCCAATGTGCCCCATCAAATTCCGCCAGTGGGCTACCAGTGGGCCCCATCAAATGCCGCCAGTGTGCTACCAGTGGGCCCCATCAAATGCCGCCAGTGTGCTACCAGTGTGCCCCAATAAATGCCGCCAGTGTGCTACCAGTGTGCCCCATCAAATTCCGTCAGTGCGCTACCAGTGGGCCCCATCAAATGCCACCAGTGTGCTGCTAGTTTGCCCCATGAAATGCCACCAGTGTACTACCAGTGTGCCCCATCAAATGCCGCCATTGTGCTACCAGTGTGCCCCATCAAATTCTGCCAGTGTGCTGCTAGTTTGCCTCATCAAATGCCACCAGTGTGCCCCATCAAATGCCACCAGTGTGCTGCCAGTTTGCACCATCAATTGCTGCCATTGTGTGCCCATTAATTGCCGCTAGTGTGCTGCCAGTGTGCCCCATCAAATGCCGCGAGTGTGCTGCCAGTTTGCCCCATCAAATGCCACCAGTGTGCTACCAGTGTGCCCCATCAAATGCCGCCAGTGTGCTGCTAGTTTGCCCCATAAAATGCCACCAGTGTGCTACCAGTGTGCCCCATCAAATGCCGCCATTGTGCTACCAGTGTGCCCCATCAAATGCTGCCAGTGTGCTGCTAGTTTGCCCCATCAAATGCCACCAGTGTGCCCCATCAAATGCCGCCAGTGTGCTACCAGTGCGCGCCATCAAATGCCACCAGTGTGCTGCCAGTTTGCCCCATCAATTTCTGCCATTGTGTGCCCATTAATTGCCGCTAGTGTGCTGCCAGTGTGCCCCATCAAATGGCGCCAGTGTGCTGCTAGTTTGCCCCATCAAATGCCGCGAGTGTGCTGCCAGTTTGCCCCATCAAATGCCACCAGTGTGCTACCAGTGTGCCCCATCAAATGCCGCCAGTGTGCTACCAGTGTGCCCCATCAAATGCCAACAGTGTGCTACCAGTGTGCCCCATCAAATGCTACCAGTGTGCTGCCAGTTTGCTCCATCAAATGCCACCAGTGTGCTACCAGTGTGCCCCATCAAATGCCGCCAGTGTGCTACCAGTGTGCCCCATCAAATGCCGCCAGTGTGCTGCTAGTTTGCCCCATCAAATGCCGCCAGTGTGCCCCATCAAAAGCCGCCAGTGTGCTACCAGTGTGCCCCATCAAATGCCAACAGTGTGCTACCAGTGTGCCCCATCAAATGCCACCTGTGTGCTGCCAGTTTGCCCCATCAAATTCTGCTAGTGTGCTACCAGTGTGCCCCATAAATTGCCGCCAGTGTGCTACCAGTGTGCCCCATCAATAGCTGCCAGTGTGCCCCGCCCAGCACTCACCTGTCTCGGTCAAAGCTGTCCTCCGAGTCCTCGATGTCTTCTGCTCTGACGCTGTGATTTGATTTGGATATTAGAAGAGTCCGTATCGGCCTAAACTGAGGGGAAAAAAAAAACAATCATATATTTTTGGGGGATATTTATTATAGCAAAACGTTCAAATTATTGAATTTTTTGCTCAAAATTGTCGCTCTATTTTTGTTTATAGCGCAAAAAATAAAAACCGCAGAGGTGATGAAATACCACCAGAAGACAGGGAAAAAACGACGCCAATTTTGTTTGGGAGCCACGTCGCACGGATGGGGCCCCAGGGCAGTGCCCAGGTGTGCCCTCTCATTAAGACAGCCCTGTGTGTCCCCCCCGTTGTCTTAACCTGTCGGCACACCGGCCCAATCCATCCATCCGCATTTTGACAGACAGCTTGTTCCGAAGGTGAGAACCGCTGACAGCGATAACCTCAATATTTGTCCGTCTCGCCCTCGCCCCCCCCCCCCCCCAAAAAAAAAGAAAAAAAAACACACCGTTAAGTTTACTTTTGGCAGTCGGCGGCTATTTGTGACACCGCTAATGTGTTCATTTTGGCAGCCGGCGCAGAAAAACTGACAGACTGTTCAGAAAGAGACGCAGACCCAGCTGTTTCCTGCTTCCTCTGAAAAGTGATTTACGGGCCTTGTAAGAAAGAACAATGGCAACTCTTCCAAATATTTGCAGCAGAAAAAAAAAAAATATATATATATAAAAAAAAAATCTCCCGTCTGCGCTAAAGCCATAAAACGGGACTTAGTTAGTCGGTAAAATAACCTTTCGAAAATTATCACCTCCATCCTAGACGCTCACAAATCAACCTCCCGCTTCTTTTTTTTTTTTTTTTTCCCCTTAAGTAATCATGTTTTAAAATTTCCATTTCAACAAAGTATGTTCTACCGCGGCCCGCCGAGATTAAGAACGAAATGCCGGGGAGGCGGAACGCCAAAAAAAAATAAAAAAAAAATGGCGGTTTATAGGTGAAGTTTTGTCTGATGGCAGAGAAATGGTGAGATTTCCTCCAGGGCTGCGATCTTTTCATGAGTTGGGATTTGAGGGATTTTTTTTTTTTTCTGTCTGGGCGGAATGGTTATTTTTAACGCTTTTTGCCTAAAAGAAGACGACAGCGCGGGGTGGAAGTGTGGAAACCACATCAAGACCACGAGGAAGTGAAAGGCAGACCAAGGTTTTTTCTTTCTTTTTTTTTTTTTTTCGTTACAATGTGGCAAAAACAGAAAGGGAGGGGATTCCGCCAATACAAAAAAAAAAAAAAAAGAATTGCCAGTTTCTTTTCCATTTTCTGTGAAATTTTATTTTAAGCTCCATTAAGAATATTAAGGGGAACCCCAAACCAAAATGTGAAAAAAAAAAACTGCCTGGTAATGGACTGGGGGGAAACACGTGCCGTTTTTTTCAATAACTTTTATCTAAAGGGGGTCCAACCCGATACTAACAAGGTGGACCTTGTAAAAGGGGGTCCAAACTGGTACTAGAAAGGTAGACCTTATAAATGGGGTCCAACCTGATACTAGCAAGGTGGACCTTATGAAGGGGGTCCAACCCGATACTAGCAAGGTGGACCTTATAATAAAGGGGGTCCAACCCGATACTAGCAAGGTGGACCTTGTAAAAGGGGTCCAAACTGGTACTAGCAAGGTAGACCTTATAAAGTGGGTCCAACCTGATACTAGCAAGGTGGACCTTGTAAAAGGGGTCCAAACTGGTACTAACAAGGTAGACCTTATAAAGGGGGTCCAACCTGATACAAGCAAGGTTGACCTTATGAAGGGGGTCCAACCCGCTACTAGCAAGGTGGACCTTATAATAAAGGGGGTCCAACCCGATACTAGCAAGGTTGACCTTATAATAAGGGGGGTCCAACCCGATACTAGCAAGGTGGACCTTGTAAAAGGGGTCCAAACTGGTACTAGCAAGGTAGACCTCATAAAGGGGGTCCAACCTGATACTAGCAAGGTGGACCTTATGAAGGGGGTCCAACCCGATACTAGCAAGGTGGACCTTATAATAAAGGGGGTCCAACCCGATACTAGCAAGATGGACCTTATAAAGGGGGTCCAACCCGATACTAGCAAAGTGGACCTCATAATAAAGGGGGTCCAACCCGATACTAGCAAGATGGACCTTATAAAGGGGGTCCAACCGGATACTAGCAAGGTGGACTTTATAAAGGGGGTCCAACCCGCTACTAGCAAGGTGGACCTCATATTAAAGGGGGTCCAACCCAATACTAGCAAGGTGGACATAATAAAGGGGGTCCAACCCAATACTAGCAAGGATGACCTCATAATAAAGGGGGTCCAACCCGATACTAGCAAGGTGGACATAATAAAGGGGGTCCAACCGGCTACTAGCAAGGTGGACCTCATAATAAAGGGGATCCAACCCGATACTAGCAAGGTGGACCTTATGAAGGGGGTCCAACCCGGTACTAGCAAGGTGGACCTTATAAAGGGGGTCCAACCTGGTACTAGCAAGGTGGACCTTATAAAGGGGGGTCCAACCCGATACTAGCAAGGTGGACCTTATAAAGGGGGTCCAACCCAGTACTAGCAAGGTGGACCTTATGAAGGGGGTCCAACCCGCTACTAGCAAGGTGGACCTCATATTAAAGGGGGTCCAACCCAATACTAGCAAGGTGGACATAATAAAGGGGGTCCAACCGGCTACTAGCAAGGTGGACCTCATAATAACGGGGGTCCAACCCGATACTAGCAAGGTGGACCTTATAATAAAGGGGGTCCAACCCGATACTAGCAATGTGGAAATTATAAAGGGGGTTCAACCTGGTACTAGCAAGGTAGACCTTATAAAGTGGGTCCAACCTGATACTAGCAAGGTGGACCTTGTAAAAGGGGTCCAAACTGGTACTAACAAGGTAGACCTTATAAAGGGGGTCCAACCTGATACAAGCAAGGTTGACCTTATGAAGGGGGTCCAACCCGCTACTAGCAAGGTGGACCTTATAATAAAGGGGGTCCAACCCGATACTAGCAAGGTTGACCTTATAATAAGGGGGGTCCAACCCGATACTAGCAAGGTGGACCTTGTAAAAGGGGTCCAAACTGGTACTAGCAAGGTAGACCTCATAAAGGGGGTCCAACCTGATACTAGCAAGGTGGACCTTATGAAGGGGGTCCAACCCGATACTAGCAAGGTGGACCTTATAATAAAGGGGGTCCAACCCGATACTAGCAAGATGGACCTTATAAAGGGGGTCCAACCCGATACTAGCAAAGTGGACCTCATAATAAAGGGGTCCAACCCGATACTAGCAAGATGGACCTTATAAAGGGGGTCCAACCGGATACTAGCAAGGTGGACTTTATAAAGGGGGTCCAACCCGCTACTAGCAAGGTGGACCTCATATTAAAGGGGGTCCAACCCAATACTAGCAAGGTGGACATAATAAAGGGGGTCCAACCCAATACTAGCAAGGATGACCTCATAATAAAGGGGGTCCAACCCGATACTAGCAAGGTGGACATAATAAAGGGGGTCCAACCGGCTACTAGCAAGGTGGACCTCATAATAAAGGGGATCCAACCCGATACTAGCAAGGTGGACCTTATGAAGGGGGTCCAACCCGGTACTAGCAAGGTGGACCTTATAAAGGGGGTCTAACCTGCTACTAGCAAGGTGGACCTTATAAAGGGTGGTCCAACCCGATACTAGCAAGGTGGACCTTATAAAGGGGGTCCAACCTGGTACTAGCAAGGTGGACCTTATAAAGGGGGGTCCAACCCGATACTAGCAAGGTGGACCTTATAAAGGGGGTCCAACCCAGTACTAGCAAGGTGGACCTTATGAAGGGGGTCCAACCCGCTACTAGCAAGGTGGACCTCATATTAAAGGGGGTCCAACCCAATACTAGCAAGGTGGACATAATAAAGGGGGTCCAACCGGCTACTAGCAAGGTGGACCTCATAATAACGGGGGTCCAACCCGATACTAGCAAGGTGGACCTTATAAATGGGGTCCAACTCGGTAGTAGCAATGTGGAAATTATAAAGGGGGTTCAACCCGCTACTAGCAAGGGGGACCTAATAAAGTGGCCGGTGAGTGTATGTAGCAATTAGTGGGTAGGGGTTCCCCTTTTTGCCCCCCCACCCGTGTCACCAAGACCCTTATCTGCCCACTCCCAGGAGACTTCCCTTCCACCCACGCCCGTATTCATAGACAGCTAAAAATACGCCCAGAAACAAAGACGCTCACACCTTGTGCCATGATGATACAACGTCCCTTGGCACGGCCCGGCGCAGACAGATACTCAGAGAAAATAAAAAATCTATTAGAAGGACCAGACAAGTGAAGACGCTCGGCGCACAATGGAAAGTCCGAGGACAATTCCAGAGAGCCGTAACCACCCAATATTTTCATATATCCATTCACCTCTCTGGAAAGATCGCACCTTGTAAATTGTGGCAGGACGCTGAAAATATCCCCAAATTACATTGTTTGGGTCGGAAATTTGCAGCCAGCCGGAGCCCAGGAGGAAGCGACCATTAACCACGAGGGTGCCGGGGAGGAAGCAGTGGAGAAATATGTACATTCATTGCGGCTCGAGGAGAAAAATTCCAGGATAATAGATAATGGGGAATTTTTCCTTTAATTCCCATCTGTCCTTCTAACGATACAAAGTACCCAATAACATCGAATTACAGAGATAAATTACACCAGATTTATTGTTCAGTGAGTAACAGCCCCCTGCTGCAGCCTCTCACCTTGTGATTTGCCACAAAGTTACAATGTAGAGTCTGATCACTGGGGGAGGGGAGACTGAGGAAATGCTTCCTCCTCCTTCTACAAAGTTACAATGTACAGTCTGATCACTGGGGGGAGGAGTGACTGAGGAAATGCCCCCTCCTCCTTCTACAAAGTTACAATGGGGGGAGGGGAGACTGAGGATATGCCTCCTCCTCCTTTTACAAAGTTACAATGGGGAAGGAGTGACTGAGGAAATGCCTCCTCCTCCTTCTACAAAGTTACAATGGGGGAGGAGTGACTGAGGAAATGCCTCCTCCTTCTACAAAGTTACAAAGGGGGAGGAGTGACTGAGGAAATGCTTCCTGCTCCTTCTACTAAGTTACAATGGGGGAGGAGTGACTGAGGAAATGCCTCCTCCTTCTACAAAGTTACAATGGGGGAGGAGTGACTGAGGAAATGCCTCCTGCTCCTTCTACAAAGTTACAATGGGGGAGGAGAGACTGAGGAAATGCCTTCTCCTCCTTCTACAGGTTAAGTTACAATGTACACTTTGATCACTGGGGGAGGGGAGACTGAGGAAGTGCCTCCTTCTACAAAGTTACAATGTGGAGAGCATGTGGCCTGGTATGGTTCATCCTCGCCCCCCCCCCCACTGCCCTTTCCTGGCCTGACAGGCTCCATGCTGGCCTGCCAGGGTCTGGAATCGATTCCAGGGGGGACCCCAAGCGTTTTTTTTTTTTTAATCTTGGGGTTCCCTATAAAAAAAATACATTGCCGGCAATACAAAAACGTGAGAAAAAATGGCATGCCCCCGCCCCCCTCCCCCCCCCCCCCCCCAAAACATACCAGACCCACATTTTTGTATTGCCAGCAATGTTTTTTTTTAAGGGGAACCCTATGTAAAAAAAAAAAAAAACGGCGTGGGGTCCCACCTGAAATCCAGCATGGAGCCTGTCAGACCAGGAAAGGGGGGGGGGGGGTGAAACATACCAGGCCACATTGCATTAGGGTGTGCACCCCAAAGCTCAAACATATTTGCATGTGTATATACAGTATACTGATGGTGTCAACGGAGCGGTGGGCGGTGTCAGTAGGGCAGAGATTGGTGTCAGTAGGGCAGTGGACAGTGTTTGTAGTTTTTTATTTTTATCATATATTTATTTTATTTTAGGAGCCCCATTAGGGAGCTTTGGTGAAATATCAGGGGTCTATTTCTTTGCGTTACGTTTAATGCAGTATATTCCAGTGTGTTACTATATGTTTAAAGCGGAGTTTCACCCTAAATATAAGATCTCCCATGTGATCCAGCATACTGGCGTCAGCGCCAGTATGCTGTTTTTTTTTTTTTTTTAATCCCACACTTACTGTATTATCCTGGAATTTCATTTTTTTCCCCCGCGGTGGACGGCGCCAGTATAGCGCGTCACATCTTCCGAAAATACCCAATATGGACTCGGGTAATCTCGGCGAAAATGCGGCGCCTGCGCACAGACCTAGGAGCTGACTGCGCAGGCGCCGTATTTCTCCGAGTCCTATTTCGGAGGGCGTGACGCGCCATAGCCGTAGGACTCAGAGAAATACGGCGCCTGCGCAGTCAGCTCCTAGGTCTGTGCGCAGGCGCCGCATTTTCGCCGAGATTACCCGAGTCCATATTGGGTATTTTCGGAAGATGTGACGCGCTATACTGGCGCCGTCCACCGCGGGGGAAAAACATGAAATTCCAGGATAATACAGTAAGTGTGGGATTAAAAAAAAAAAAAACAGCATACTGGCGCTGACGCCAGTATGCTGGATCACATGGGAGATCTTATATTTAGGGTGAAACTCCGCTTTAATGCAGTAAATTTCTGTGCATTACTGCATGTTTAATGCACTATATTCCAGTGTGTTACTGCACATTTAACGCAGTATATTTCTGTGCGTTACTATACATTTAATGCAGTATATTTCTGTGCGTTACTATACATTTAATGCAGTATATTTCTGTGCGTTACTGCAAGTTTAACGCGGTATATTCCAGTGTGTTACTATACATTTAATGCAGTATATTTCTGTGCATTAATGCATGTTTAACGCACTATATTCCAGTGTGTTACTGCACATTTAACGCAGTATATTCCAGTGTGTTACTATACATTTAACGCAGTATATTTCTGTGCGTTACTGCAAGTTTAACGCGGTATATTCCAGTGTGTTACTATACGTTTAACGCAGTATATTTCTGTGTGTTACTATACATTTAATGCAGTATATTTCTGTGCATTACTGCATGTTTAACGCACTATATTTCTGTGTGTTACTGCAAGTTTAACGCGGTATATTCCAGTGTGTTACTATACATTTAACGCAGTATATTTCTGTGCGTTACTGCAAGTTTAACGCGGTATATTCCAGTGTGTTACTATACGTTTAACGCAGTATATTTCTGTGTGTTACTATACATTTAATGCAGTATATTTCTGTGCATTACTGCATGTTTAACGCACTATATTTCTGTGTGTTACTGCAAGTTTAACGCGGTATATTCCAGTGTGTTACTATACATTTAACGCAGTATATTTCTGTGCGTTACTGCAAGTTTAACGCGGTATATTCCAGTGTGTTACTATACGTTTAACGCAGTATATTTCTGTGTGTTACTATACATTTAATGCAGTATATTTCTGTGCATTACTGCATGTTTAACGCAGTATATTTCAGTGTGTTACTATACATTTAATGCAGTATATTTCTGTGCATTAATGCATGTTTAACGCACTATATTTCTGTGTGTTACTATACGTTTAATGCAGTATATTTCTGTGCGTTACTGCAAGTTTAACGCGGTATATTCCAGTGTGTTACTATATGTTTAACGCAGTATATTTCAGTGTGTTACTATACATTTAATGCAGTATATTTCTGTGCATTAATGCATGTTTAACGCACTATATTTCTGTGTGTTACTGCAAGTTTAACGCGGTATATTCCAGTGTGTTACTATACGTTTAACGCTGTATATTTCTGTGCGTTACTGCAAGTTTAACGCGGTATATTCCAGTGTGTTACTATATGTTTAACGCAGTATATTTCAGTGTGTTAGTATACATTTAATGCAGTATATTCCAGTGTGTTACTATACGTTTAACGCAGTATATTTCTGTGTGTTACTATACATTTAATGCAGTATATTTCTGTGCGTTACTGCAAGTTTAACGCTGTATATTCCAGTGTGTTACTATACGTTTAATGCGGTATATTCCAGTGTGTTACTATACGTTTAACGCTGTATATTCCAGTGTGTTACTATACGTTTAACGCTGTATATTTCAGTGCATTAGGCATGTGCAAAAGTGAAAAATTAGTTTTGTTTCGTTTCAATTCGTCATTTAATTAATTTTGTTAAGTTAGGTTCGTTACATGTGTTGAATTCGTTTTCGGAATTTGTCCGTTTTCGACCGAAAATATTTCAACCGGATTAGAAAACAAATAGTCTCTTTTCGAATATAATTTTTTTCGAATTCAATTCGAATATAATTTTTTTTTTTTAGAATTCCGATCGAATTTAGTCCGCGGGTTTTCGATTCGGAATCGAAAACGTTCGTTCGGATTCGGTAAATTCGCTAATATTGCAATTCGGGAATTCGTATGCATCCGAATGTGCGAATAATGGAAAATTCGTCCGAATTTCGATTTGGAACAAAACAAAATGCACATGCCTACTGTGCATTACTGCATGTTTAATGCACTATATTCCAGTGTGTTACTGCACGTTTAATGCAGCATATTTCTGTGCATTACTGCATGTTTATCGCTGTATATTTCGGTGTGTTATGTGCTGTTTAATGTTGTATTCTTCTGTGCATTAGTGCACTTTTAAAGCAGTATATTTCAATGCAATCTGCACCACACAGGGTGATTAGGGTGTGCCCAGGCACACCTGGCACACCCTGTGGGCACGCCTATGCCAGGCCACATGCCCTCGACATGGGGGGGCACCATTTTTTTCTCCCGTTTTTGTATTGCCAGAATTTTTTTTTTTTCATTCAGCTGTCAACTGAATGAAATATCCGGGAAGCCCGTTGACAGATGATGACTCATCCGATGATAAGGACGCAGTGGCCGGCTTCACCGCTTCCTTAACAGCCAGCCATTCACCTTGCCCTGATTGGGCAAAGCCTTGCACCAAGCTGCATGGTACTTACATTTTACACCCGCATGCCAGCAAGTGAAGTGGGGGTGCCTGGCACACATGCAAAAAGTGACTTTTGCACGTTGCAGAAATGCACGTGATTTGCGTTAATTTCCGCAATGCACAAGCATGAATTATTAAAAACGAAATGACTAAATTATTTAAAAAAAATAAAAATCTTTTTATATTTGTTTCCCGGGGGTTCACCCTTTAAGAAAACGAGGTCAGCTCTTGCTGAGACTTTGTGGAAGTGCCGACGATGTATTGTGATTTCTCCTGACTCCCCCCCCCCCCCCCCCCCCCCCCCCGCTGTTTATTTCACACTCCGGGAACTTCGCAGGCAACGTTTTGTCCAGTTCTAATAAACTGCTGACAAAGGAGCCTTCACATCCAGCTAATTCCTCATTAATTGGAGCCTTGGCGTTTGCGGGGTGGAATGGCGTTACGGCCGGCACGAAGCGGAGACGCTGCAGTCACCACGTCTAAATCGGGCCTGTCACTGACAGCGGAGGGGATCGGGTTGTATCTTATTTTCCATGAACAGGTGCTGGCCACCACAATAAATGTCTGGAAAAGTAACATCTGGTAGGACCATCACAAAGCCTTAATAACCTCGTCCACTCGGGAGCCGTAAAAAAGTGACAGTAGAGGGATTACCGAGCGAAGAACGGACGCCACACCGCAGATTTACACCGGACCGCCGCTCCTTTCCTACGCGACGTCATTTAAAGGCCGACTCCGGGCAAATCCCAACTTCCAGTATTCTGTAGCTGTTGGCAGGCAGAATCATGTGCGGGTTTTCTTCCATTTTTTTCCCCACATTTCCCAATTGCGCCCAAAACAAAAAGCTAGACGTAGATGAAAAAAAAAAATGATTATATTAAGCTCTTGCCGACCGCCGCACGACTATTTACATTGACAAAATGGCACGGGCAGGCAGATTGGCGTACAGGTACGTCCAGGCACGGGCTAGCCATAGGGCATACCGGGCATATACTGCGGGCCGCATGTCACGTCTCCCCCCAGTGTAACATGCAGGGGGTCCAGAACCGGTTTAAGGTGCAGTGCAATGTAAAGGGGTCCAGATGTGCAGGGTGCTGTGTAATGTAAAGGGGCCCAGAGGTGCAGGGTGCTGTGTAATGTAAAGGGGCCCAGAGGTGCAGGGTGCTGTGTAATGTAAAGGGGTCAAGAAGTGTAGGGTGCTGTGTAATGTAAAGGGGCCAAGGGGTGCAGGGTGCTGTGTAATGTAAAGGGGCCCAGAGGTGCAGGGTGCTGTGTAATGTAAAGGGGTCCAGAGGTGCAGGGTGCTGTTTAATGTAAAGGGGCCCAGGGGTGCAGGGTGCTGTGTAATGTAAAGGGGCCCAGAGGTGCAGGGTGCTGTGTAATGTAAAGGGGTCCAGAGGTGCAGGGTGCTGTTTAATGTAAAGGGGTACAGAGGTGCAGGGTGCTGTGTAATGTAAAGGGGTCCAGAGGTGCAGGGTGCTGTGTAATGTAAAGGGGCCCAGAGGTGTAGGGTGTTGTGTAATGTAAAGGGGTCCAGAGGTGCAGGGTGTTGTGTAATGTAAAGGGGTCCAGAAGTGCAGGGTGCTGTGTAATGTAAAGGGGCCCAGAGGTGCAGGGTGCTGTGTAATGTAAAGGGGTCCAGAGGTGCAGGGTGCTGTGTAATGTAAAGGGGTCCAGAGGTGCAGGGTGCTGTGTAATGTAAAGGGGTCCAGAGGTACAGGGTGCTGTGTAATGTAAAGGGGTCCAGAAGTGCAGGGTGCTGTGTAATGTAAAGGGGCCCAGAGGTGCAGGGTGCTGTGTAATGTAAAGGGGTCCAGAGGTGCAGGGTGCTAGAACCCCACATCCCATCATTAACTGCTGCTGCGAAGTGCCGCCACAACCCGCCTGTGGTGTATCTGTCCGGCGGCGTAGCGTATGCTGTTTACGCTACGCCTCCGCAAATATTATGGGCAAGTGCCTTATTCACAAAGCACTTGCTCCATAATATGCGGCGGCGTAGCGTAAAGTGCCCGGCGTAAGGCCGCGCAATTCAAATGTTGAGGATGGGGGCGTGATTCATGAAAATGAATCATGACCCCACGCTCATGACGTTCTTTCTGAGCGGCGCATGCGCCGTCCGTGGACGAATCCCAGTGCGCATGCGCGAAATCACGCCGCTATTTGTCAATGTAAACGACGTGACCGTAACTAACGTCGAGCCCCATTCCCGAACGATTTATGCAAACGACGTAACCGACGTACAATTCGACGCGGTCCCGACGTCCATACTTAACATTGGCTGCGCCTCCTATAGCAGGGGCAACCTTACGCCAGAATAACGCTTACGCAAACGGCGTAAACTACGCGGGCCGGCCGCAAGTACGTTCGGGAATCGGCGTAACTCACTAATTTACATATGCGACGCGTAAAACGACGGAAGCGCCACCTAGCGGCCAGCGTAAAACTGCAACTAATATACGGCGGTGTAACAGAATTACGCCGTTCGTATATTAGCAGAATTCCGGCGTATCTTCTTTTCTCAATACCAAAAAAAGATACGCCGGCTATTCTTAGTATTTACGCGGCGCATCTCTTGACACGCCGGTGTAAATACTTTCTGAATCGGGCCCAATATTTTTTACTTTTTGCTATAATAAATATCAATTTTTTTTTTTTTAAAACGATTTTTTTCTCAGTTTAGGCCGATATGTATTCTACATATTTTTGTTAAAAAAAAAAAAAAAAACGCAATAAGCGTATAGTAATTGGTTTGCGCAAAAGTTATAGTGGCTACAAAATAGGGGATAGAATTCTGACTTTTTTTTATTATTTTTTTTTTTTTTTTACTAGTAATACGGCGAACTGCAAATTTTGTCAGGACTGCGATATTTTGCGGCGGACACATCGGACACTTTTGACACATTTTCGGGACCGTTCACATTCCACGTCACTGCTCTGTCACTGCCGACCGCAGGGTACCTGGCGGATTTTGCGGGCCGCCAGACACACACATCGGCATCTTGGTGGCCGGAGGACGCGAGGCCGTAAAAAAGACGGCCTCCCGGATTTATAGAGCCACCTGGAGGCCGTCTTTTTACTATGGCCCGGGTCTAAAGTAGTTAACCACTTCCATACCGGGGGGCACTTACGCACCTTCCCGCCCAAGCCAATTTTCAGCTTTCAGCACTGTCGCACTTTGAATGATAATTGCGCGGTCATGCTACACTGTACCCAAACAAAATTGGAGTCCTTTTTCCCCCACAAATAGAGCTTTCTTTTGGTGGTATTTGATCATCTCTGCGGTTTTTATTTTTTGCGCAACAACTAATAAAAGACTGAAAATTTAGAAAAATTTTTTTTTTTTTTTTTTCTGTTAACTTTTTTGTAAATAAGTATGTTTTCTCTTTCAATTACGGGCACTTATATGGCGGCACTGATGGGCACCGATGAGGTGGCACTGATGGGCACTGATAGGCGGCGCTGGTATGCGGCACTGATAGGCACTCATAGGTGGCACTGATGGGCACTCATAGGCGGCACTGATGGGCACTCATAGGCGGCACTGATGGGCACTCATGGGCAGCACTGGGAACTCATAGGCGGCACAGAATGGCACTCATGGGTGGCACTTATGGGTGGCACTGATGGGTACTTATGGGTACTTAGATGGGCACTGATAGGTGGGCACTGGGCATGGATTGGCACGGAGGGGTGGCACTGAAGGACACTGTGGGGTGGCACTGATGTACTTTGAGGGGCGGCACTGATGTATATGTTGCCAGTCAGTGCCCATGTGTGGGCACTGACTGGCATCTTTCTTTTTTTTTAACCTGAATTTTTTTTTTTTTATCCTGTTTTTTTTTTTTTTTTACGTCTTTTGTTTTCTTTGCCCTGCCAGTGTGGGCATCCCTGGTGGTCTAGTGTGGGCATACGAGGGGGGGCTGCGCTGATAAACAATCAGCGCGAACCCCCCCTGTCAGGAGAGCCGCCGATCGGCTCTCCTCTACTTGCGTCTGTCAGATGCGAGTGAGGAGGAGCCGTCGGCGGCTCTTCCTGTTTACATCGTGATCAGCCGTGATTGGACACGGCTGATCACGTGGTAGCGAGCCTCCGCCGGAGACTCGTTACCGAGATCGGTGATGCAGGGTGTCAGACTGACACCCCGCATCAGCGATCGCCGCGCTGCGCGCCCCCACGGGCGCGCGCGGCATGAAATCGCGCTGGACGTTTGAGAACGTCTAGTCACGATTTCATAACCACTTCCCGGCCGTAAATCTGCTATTGGCCCGGCGGGAAGTGGTTAAATATCACCAAAAAGATCTGAGAAAAGTGATAAAAATGTCATATTGGTACAATGTAGCACCACGGCGCAATTGTCATTTAAAACCTCTTGGTTACCGCCCCATAGTCAAAAGACGTCATGTTTTTAAAGATGGATATCTCGGTAACGGCAGCAGCTGCTGACACATCCGAGATATCCATCTCTTCAGTGGGCAATTCTGTTAATGATAATGGCGGTCTCCGCGGCGCATTCGCCGCGAGATCGCCGTTATCGGTGGCGGGAGAGGGCCACTCCCCCTCCCGCCGCTCTCCCGCGCCCTCCGCCGCTTACCGGAGCCGTCGGCAGCGGCGGAGGCGATCGGGTCCATTCGGCAGCTGTGTGGGGATGCGAGTGAGGGGGAAAATGGCCCCCACCCGTCCCCAGAGCTCTGCTGGGCGGAAGTGACGTCAAAACGTCAGTCCCGCCCAGCGTCTTAAAGAAACATTATTTTTTTGTCATTTAAAAAAATGACAGTTTACATTTTTTTTTTCCTTTTTTTGCATTTAAGTCTAAATATGAGATGTGACGTCTTTTTGACCCCCCAGATCTCATATATAAGAGGACCTGTCATGCTTTTTTCTATTACAAGGGATGTTTACATTCCTTGTAATAGGAATAAAAGTGATAATTTATTTTTTTTATTTCAGTGTAAAAAATTAAAAAATAAATAAAAATAAATAAGAAAACAAAAAAAAAAATTTAAAACGCCCCATCCCGCCGCATCTTCCTAGAGCAAGTGCCGTATTCTCTAACCATTTGCTCCGTAGTTTGCGTTGGCGTAGCGAAAATGGCCCGGCGTAAGCCCGCGTAATTCAAATGGGGCGGCTTGTATTTAAATTAAGCGCGCCCCCGCGTCGAACGAACTGCGCATGCCCCGGCCGGGGAAAAAAGCCCAGTGCGCATGCTCCAGCTCACGTCGGAAAGCGTCGTTGAAACCGACCTCAAAACGACGTGATCGTCACTACGCAATGCCCCTATTCGCGAACGAGTTAGTAAAACGACGTAAGCGACGGAAAAAGCCGACGCTGACCGGACGCCATACTTAACATGGCATCCGACGGCACCCGACGGCATCCGACGGGACTTCGTAAGGTTACTCCTCATAGAAGCTGGGGTAACCTTACGCGGACGAAAACGACGTACGCGACGACGGGGCGGCGTAAAAGCGATCGGGAATCGGCGTACTAGCCTCATTTGCATATGCAAATGAGAAAACAACGTAAAGGCCACCTAGTGGCCGGAGTTGTCATTACAACTACGATCCGCAAGTGTAATGGTTTCACACTTGTCGGATGTTGAAGCGTATCTATGCCAAAGTGATGCTAAGCATGACTCGCATAGATACGAGGCAAAAAAAACGGCGATACGACGGGGTATCTGAGATCCTCCGTCGTAGCGCCGCTGAGAATCTGACCTATAATGTTTGGGGGTTTTAAGTAATTTTCTAGCAAAAAAAAATGTTTAAGTCTCGTAAACACCGAATCTGAAAAACAGGCTCGGTAATCAAGTGGTTAAGTGTGACAGCGCTGAAAGCTGAAAATTGGCCTGGGCAGGGAGGGGGTAAAAGTGACCGGTATTGAAGAGGTTAAATGTAAGCTTCATCATAGCTGACGCTGGTTCCCTTCCTTCCTCTATGCCTCTTGCTGGTTAAACTGGGGCTCGCCGCGGATGAAGCGGCTTTCCCGCACAGTAGCAGTCACATCATTTTCCTGTCTATGTGTCCAAAAAAGCGTCTTCTCTTCTCTTCCCTCGCCGATCGCCCGGCCTGGAAAGATTTAAGCACAGTCTGGACCCCGGGCTCTCAGGGAAAAACATAGATCAGGGTGTGTCGGCATGTTGGACGAAGGCGTCTGATGAAGACACGGGCGACATACAGCTCAGGAGCCGAACGTCTCCGCCGCCGCGTCGGCCAGCCGGCGTCCCCTTGCCAGGTCATGGGCATGCTGGAACTTGTGGATCCCCAATGGGATGAGGAAGGGAGGCTGCCGGAGTCTGCGAGGAAAAAACTGAAAATCCTCTCCAACAAAGGATCCATACAGACACATCCACTGCTATTCTGCTGCAGGCGTTTCCCGGCGTGGGACGGTCAGCTCCGGGCTTCAGGAACATTTCAGGATCACAGGAATACATTCATGGCTCTTCATGGTATTCAGGAACAGGATTATTCTTCAGAAAACATATATTACAATAAAATGCTGTCCCTGTTCTCCAGTCCAGTGACTGTGCCTAGGCTTCCCCCAGTGATCAGACTGTACAGCAGGGCTCAAACTGGGGAAGGGGAATCCCTCATAATGGGCACAGCGGGTGTACAGACCCAGGAACTCAGCACAGGGATGGTGGGAACCCCTCATAATGGGGCACAGCAGGTGTACAGACCCGGGAACTCAGCACAGGGATGGTGGGAACCCCTCATAATGGGGCACAGCAGGTGTACAGACCCAGGAACTCAGCACAGGGATGGTTGGAACACTCATAATGGGCACAGCAGGTGTACAGACCCGGGAACTCAGCACAGGGATGGTGGGAACCCCTCATAATGGGCACAGCAGGTGTACAGACCCGGGAACTCAGCACAGGGATGGTGGGAACCCCTCATAATGGGCCACAGTAGGCGTACAGACCCGGTAACCCAGCACAGGGATGGTGGGAACCCCTCATAATGGGCACAGCAGGTGTACAGACCCGGGAACTCAGCACAGGGATGGTGGGAACTCCACATAATGGGCACAGTAGGCGTACAGACCCGGTAACTCAGCACAGGGATGGTTGGAACCCCTAATAATGGGCACAGTGGGTGTACAGACCCGGGAACTCAGCACAGGGATGGTGGGAACCCCTAATAATGGGCACAGCGGATGTACAGACCTGGGAACTCAGCACAGGGATGGTGAGAACCCCTAATAATGGGCACAGCGGGTGTACAGACCCGGTAACCCAGCACAGGGATGGTGGGAACCCCTCATAATGGGGCACAGCAGGTGTACAGACCCGGGAACTCAGCACAGGGATGGTGGGAACTCCTCATAATGGGGCACAGCAGGTGTACAGACCCAGGAACTCAGCACAGGGATGGTTGGAACCCCTCATAATGGGCACAGCAGGTGTACAGACCCGGGAACTCAGCACAGGGATGGTGGGAACTCCACATAATGGGCACAGTAGGCGTACAGACCCGGTAACTCAGCACAGGGATGGTTGGAACCCCTAATAATGGGCACAGCGGGTGTACAGACCCGGGAACTCAGCACAGGGATGGTGGGAACCCCTAATAATGGGCACAGCGGGTGTACAGACCTGGGAACTCAGCACAGGGATGGTGAGAACCCCTAATAATGGGCACAGCGGGTGTACAGACCCAGGAACTCAGCACAGGGATGGTGGGAACCCCTAATAATGGGCACAGCGGGTGTACAGACCTGGGAACTCAGCACAGGGATGGTGGGAACCCCTCATAATGGGCACAGCGGGTGTACAGACCCAGGAACTCAGCACAGGGATGGGGGAAGCTCCTCATACTATCTCTCCAGTAACAATGTAAAATCTCTTTTAGGTGACCCTTTAATGGGTTCTTCAGACATATGGCGCCATCACGCCCCGTAGACACACCATGTTGGCTCACCTTTCTTCCTCTCCAGACCACATTTATTAGTCCTGATAAGAGTTGGTGGACAACCCGGAGTATCTTTTATACCATAAAATCCTGACACATTTCCGATGTCTATAAACGTAACACGTGATTGGCCAGAAATGTAAATCTTCTCCCTATTCTAATCATTCAGCTCTATAAATGTTGTGGATAACGAGCAGACCCCCCCCCCCCCTCCCCCATCCTTCTATACACATCAGAATGTTATCATGACCTCCGCAGTCTGAATAACATGTTTATCACGGCTGACAAAATACGACCTCTTCGTTTTCTTTTTTTCGTCAATCTTAAATTTTTCGCGGCTCAGCATCCGTTCCGTGCGTTTATTCAGCGGGGCTGGGGCGACGAGATAATGACTTCAGACATAACAGGTGCCTGGGACCTTCCAAAAACAAAACCTGGTTCACGACGGGCCTCACCGGGGACCGCGATTAATGATGCGCGCGACTGGCGGAAAAAACTGGACTGGAATGGGCGCCAGATCTGTAATTTATAGGCTGACAGGAGGAAGTGAGAGAAGGATTATCGCTCCTCGCAGGCCAGAAAATGTAGAAAATGTCGGGCGAAGGTTTTATTTATTTTTTATTTGGTAAGCTGGTAGAATCCGAGCCTCGCTTGGACCCCGAAGACACGAGCGGCGGGGCCTGGTGATGGAACGCCGGGGGGGTAAAGAATGGGCCATCCAATCAGAATCTTTCATTCATTCCACCGCAACATAATAATGATGGTGGGAATGCGATTGGGCGATGGAACACAGCGAGCGATCTGTCAATGCTTTTTGAAGGTTGCCTTATCTTTGATCTATTGGTTTAACCACCAGGCGCCCGCGCCATAGCCGAATGACGGCTACAGCGCGGACCTGAATTTTCGGGAGGTCGTCAATAGACGTCGCCCCCTTTGCACGCGCCCCCTGCAGGGCGCACGTGGCGAGCGCTGTGATCACCGAGTCACTGAGACTCAAAGTGCTGCCTATAAGTCTCACCTTCCAGCGCTGATCAGTGCCCACCACTGACACCTATCAGTGCCCATCACTGACACCTATCAGTGCCACTGATTAGTGCCAATTC
This sequence comes from Rana kukunoris, assembly GCA_029574335.1. NCBI lineage: Eukaryota > Metazoa > Chordata > Amphibia > Anura > Ranidae > Rana > Rana kukunoris. The sequence goes on from CM056060.1 coordinate 152,520,244, forward strand.
TCAGTGCCACCTATCAATGCCCTTTAGTGCCACCCATCAGTGCCACCTCTCAGTGTCATATTTCAGTGCCCATCAATGCCACCTATCAGTGCCCATCACTGACACCTATCAGTGCCACCTATTAGTGCCAATTCTCAGTGCCACCTATCAATGCCCTTTAGTGCCACCTATCAGTGCCACCTCTCAGTGTCATATTTCAGTGCCCGTCAATGCCACCTATCAGTGCCACCTATTAGTGCCAATTCTCAGTGCCACCTATCAATGCCCTTTAGTGCCACCCATCAGTGCCACCTCTCAGTGTCATATTTCAGTGCCCGTCAATGCCACCTATCAGTGTCCATCACTGACACCTATCAGTGCCACCTATTAGTGCCAATTCTCAATGCCACCTATCAATGCCCTTTAGTGCCACCCATCAGTGCCACCTCTCAGTGTCATATTTCAGTGCCCGTCAATGCCTCCTCTCAGTGCCACCTATTTGTGCCAATTCTTAGTGCCCACCAGTGCCACCTATCAATTCCCTTCCGTGCCACCTGTTAGTGTCACCGCTCAGTGCCCACCAATGCCACCTCTCAATTTGCCCACCAATGCCCACCAGTGCTGCTTTTCAGTGCCCACCAGTGCTGCTTTAACATTGCCCATCAGTGCCACCGTATTGGTGCCCATCAGTGCCACCTCTCAGTGTCACCGCTAAGTGCCCACTAATACCACCTCTCAATTTACCCAACAGTGCCGCCTATCAGTGCCCACCAGTGCTGCTTATCAGTGCTGCAATTTACCCAACAGTGCCGCCTATCAGTGCCCACCAGTGCTGCTTATCAGTGCTGCTTTAACGTTGCCCATCAGTGCCACCTTATTGGTGCCCATCAGTGCCACCGCTCAGTGCCCACTAATGCCACCTCTCAATTTACCCAACAGTGCCGCCTATCAGTGCCCACCAGTGCTGCTTATCAGTGCCCACCAGAGCTGCTTTATCTGTGCCCATCAGTGCCGCCTTATCAGTGACCATCAGTGCCGCCTTATCAGTGCCCATGAGTGCAGCCCATTGGTGCCCATCAGTGCCCACCAGTGCGGCCTTATCAGCGTACATCAATGAAGGATAGAAATTACCCATTTGCAAAATTGTATACTGTATGTAATAATCTTTTTTTTTTTTTAAGATAAAATAGGACTTTCATTTGGTAATTATTAATATATCACATTTGTGAAACTTTTATATAGGGCTAAGCAAATGTTGCCTTGGGGAAAAAAGAAATTCATCATTTTTTTTCTGATTTGTTACTATTTATTCACAATAAATAAGTAAATCAAAAAATAAATGCATCTAAATTTGAAACCAAATGAAAGTCCTATTTTATCCTTAAAAAATAAATAAAAAACTATTACATACAGGATTGTATGTACACTATGTATGTACACTATGTATGTACAGTATGTATGTACAGTATGTATGTAATAATCTTTTTTCAATTTGTTACCAAATTTAACGGCGTTTATTTTGATGACCTTCTTTATTGTGAATAAATAGTAACAAATTAGGAAAAAAAATATTTGTACCGTAATTTTTCCCAACGTCACATTTCTTACCCCTATATATTTAACCCCCCCCCCCCCAAAAAAAAGTATGCTAATTATTAATGTATCACATTTGTGAGACTTTTATAGAGCGTGTAGCGGAATGCTAAAGTGAAAAGTGTTAGGGTGTTCTATAGGGTTGTCCCGATGCCACTTTTTTAGTACCGAGTACAAGTACCGATACTTTTTTTTCAAGTACTCGCCGATACCGAATACCGATACTTTTTTTAAATGTGTCCCCAAATGCAGCTATGTCCCCCCAAAAATGCAGCCACGTCCCCTCACAAATGCAGCTATGTCCCCCCACATATTGCAGCCATGTCCCCCATATATGCAGCCATGTCCCCCCACATATATGCAGCCATGTCCCCCCACACATATGCAGCCAAGTCCCCCACATATGCAGCCATGTCCCCCATATATGCAGCCATGTCCCCCCACATATATGCAGCCAAGTCCCCCATATATGCAGCCATGTCCCGCCACATATATCCAGCCATGTCCCCCACATATGCAGCCATGTCCCCCATATATGCAGCCATGTCCCCCCACATATATCCAGCCATGTCCCCCTTATATGCAGCCTTGTCCCCGACATATATGCAGCCATGCCCCCGCACATATATGCAGCCATGTTCCCCCACATATTGCAGCCATGTCCCCCCACATATATCCAGCCATGTCCCCCATATATGCAGCCATGTCCCCCACATATATGCAGCCATGTCCCCCCACATATTGCCGCCATGTCCCCCATATATGCAGCCATGTCCCCGACATATATGCAGCCATGCCCCCGCACATATATGCAGCCATGTTCCCCCACATATTGCAGCCATGTCCCCCCACATATATCCAGCCATGTCCCCCATATATGCAGCCATGTCCCCCACATATATGCAGCCATGTCCCCCCACATATTGCCGCCATGTCCCCCATATATGCAGCCATGTCCCCCCACATATATGCAGCCATGTCCCCCACATATATGCAGCCATGTCCCCCCACATATTGCAGCCATGTCCCCCATATATGCAGCCATGTCCCCCCACACATATGCAGCCATGTCCCCCATATATGCAGCCATGTCCCCCCACATATATGCAGACATGTCCCCCATACCTAATGATGATGCCGCTGCCGCGTTAAACACCGTGCGGCGAACATTACAGACACCTTTAGTTTGAATAGCTGTTTTGCCCGCCACGCCGTGTAAAGAACACTCCCCCTTGCTCGGGATTGGACAGATCCGTCCAATCCCGAGCAAGGGGGAGTGTCTATACACGGCGCGGTGGGGGCGGCAGTGGTGGGGGGGTAAGTATTCTATTTAGGCATCGGGGGTATTTGCGGGAGTACAAGTACTCCCGCAAATACTGGTATCGGTATCGGGACAACCCTAGTGTTCTACAAATGCTTAGAAAAAAAAGTTAGAAAAAAAAAAAAAGTTCCTGGGATTAGGAAGAAAAAAATCTCAGGGACTCACAAACGATCCATCTTAGTCTAATTTTCTTCCAAGTTTCCTCGGATCGGAGATAAAACGACCACTTTGGCACCAAACATTGGGATGGATTACGTTTCCGATTCCTGACAATCTCCCTTTGCGCTGGAAATGTACGGCGCGCTGGTAACAGTGGGTAACGCCGAACGCTCAGATGTATCCTCAGGAAGTCTCAAGTCCTTTGAGAAACTTGAATAATTGCCGAGCGAAAAGCCCGCCCACATCCTATCGCAGCGTTTTATGTCGCAGTGTTATTGTTAGGTTACGCTGGTGGAAGGACCGGTAACTTTCTTTCCCAATCGCTACTTCCGCCGAGTCAGATTCCCCTAAGGATTTGAGCCGAATCATTTGCCAAAATTCATCCATCGCACGGCCATCTAATCCACCCAGACCTTGACATACACATGTGGGGGGCGCAACAAGACGACAGGAGGATCCTGGAAATAAGTTAGGAAAGTTGTTTTTTTTTCTAAATATTTCAAATGAAAAAACACATTGATTCGTTTTTCTCTTTTTTTGTGAAATATGTTTAACCACTTTACTACCGGCCAGCGTCAATTGACAGCGGCGCGATAGCTCCGTTGTTCTGAGGGGACGTCATATGACGTCCTCGTCTTGCAGAGCCACTAGGGGGCGCGCGCACCCGCCGCGTTACTGGGAACCCGATGCGTGTGCCTGATAGCCGCCGGGCACCCGCGATTGCCCGGTAACTGAGCAGGACCGTGGATCTCTGTGTGTAAACCAACCCCCAAGAACACCGATTTAACATTGGCATCTATGGGAAAATGTGGCCAGCTTGGGTCAGGAATGATGGGGGTGGGGTACGAATTGTTATGCGAATTTGCAGTCCCAAGTGACGGGACAAGTCGTACAAGCAGGGCCACCATCAGGGGGGGTACAGGCAGTACACCTGTAAGGGGTCTGGGGGTCCCCAGAGGCCCGGGTGGCAACCCCCTTTTTTTTTTAAATGTATATAAAAAAATATATATATTTATTTTATTTTTATTAAAGGGCCCAGAGGTCCCTAGGGACCAGGAGGCCCACAGGCCCCCGGATGGCAACCCACTTTTTTTTTATATATATATATATTTTTTTTAAATTAAATTTTTCTTTTTATTAAATGTCCCGGAGGTCACCCCCCTTTTTTTTTATTCAATTTTATATATATATATATATATATATATATATATTGTTAAAGGGCCCAGAGGTCCCCAGGGCCCCGGGTGGCAACCCCCCCTTTTTTTAATACAATGTTTTTATATATATATATATATATATATATATATATATATATATATATATATATATTATTAAGGGCCCAGAGGACCCCAGGGCCCCCCCCCCCCGGGTGACTACCCCCCTTTTTTTTCTTTCTTCCTTTTTTTTAAGGGGCCCAGAGGTCCCCAGGGCAACCCCCCTAATTCGTGGCACCCCCCCTTCTTAATTCACGCCCCCCCGTTTCTCAATTATGGCAGAACCCCCCCTTCTCAATTCGCGGAAGCCCCCTGCTTCTCAATTTAAGGCAGCAGCACCCCCCCCCCCCCGTTCTCTGCTCTAGGGGGCCCATGCCTGAAGCTGTGTAAGGGGCCCTATAATTCCTGATGGCGGCCCTGCGTACAAGTGTGAAAGGGTCTTAAAAGGATGCAGAAATTATAATAATAGTATTTTTTCACTTTTTTTTTTAATTATTATCATTTTAATTATTATTTTTATTTCTTGCACTGAGAATCGTCCGCCTCCACTTGCCCATGTAAACGGTGTAGCCGGGCCTTCTCTGATTGTCAGATTGGACGCTCGGTCCTCCATTGTTCTTTTTGCGTTTTCATTCTCTAGAGTGGAAAGTCACGGAGAGTTCAGCCACTCCAAGGCCGGGGGGGGGGGGGGCATTTCAACTGTCAGTAACACAAGACCGGCGAGCGATAATAACACGACTCTGCATCTGCAAATAGACCCGTCCTTCGCTATCATTCACATCTGCCATAGAGGACCCTTCCAGAATGGGGCTCAGGCTGAAATCCCAACACCCCCCCCCCCCACCCCCTGGGAGTGCAGATATCTCCGTCCGACGCGAATAGCAGGTCAACCGCAAAGCAATTCACAGAATATAACAAGAGGCAGAGCAATTAATTGTTTAATAATATAAACCGGGCACTTGGACAGGATTCCCACCCCCGCCCAAAAATAATCTCTTTTCCACTTGGCTCTTCATGGGGGCAATAAACTCTTCTATTTTCATGTATGGCTTTATACAGAAGAGGATTGAATGACATGGATACTGTGGGGTGAGGTGTTAAGTTTAGATAATCAGAATGGAAGCTATTAAAAAAAAAAATTTTTTTTTTTGCTTTTGGAGGGGAAGACTGAGCCTATAAAGGGAACCGGCCATTGAGGAGCTGACCACACCCAAGATGGAGCGGCACCAGAGGTGGACTGACAACTCATGGGGCCCCCGGGCAATAGGAGATTATGGGGCCACTGAGCAGTGGACAATATGAGATTATGGGGCCCCCGGGCAATACGAGATTATGGGGCCCCCGGGCAATAGGAGATTAAGAGGCCCGGGCAATAAGAGATTATGGGGCCGGACATTGAGGAGCTGGACACACCCAAGATGGAGCGGCACCAGAGGTGGACTGACAACTCGTGGGGCCCCCGGGCAATAGGAGATTATGGGGCCGGACATTGAGGAGCTGACCACACCCAAGATGGACTGGCACCAGAGGTGGCTGACAACTCATGGGGCCCCCAGGCAATAGGAGATTATGGGGCCCCCAGACAATAGGAGATTATGGGGCCCCTGGGCAATAGGAGATTAAGGGGCCTCGGGCAATAGGAGATTATGGGGCCGGACATTGAGGAGCTGACCACACCTTAGATCATGGGTCTTCAAACTATGGCCCTCCAGTTGTTCAGGAACTACAATTCCCATCATGCCTAGTTATGCCTGTGAATGTCAGTGTGTCACAATGCCTCATGGGATGTATGGCCCATACATCCCAGCTGGAGGGCCGTAGTTTGAGGATCCCTGCCCTAGATGGAGCGGCGCCAGTGGTGGACTGACAACTCATGGGGCCCCTGGGCAATAGGAGATTAAGGGACCGGACATTGAGGAGCTGACCACACCCAAGATGGAGCGGTGCCAGTGGTGGACTGACAACTCATGGGGCCCCCGGGCAATAGGAGATTATGGGGCCCCCGGGCAATAGGAGATTATGGGGCCCCGGGGCAATAGGAGATTAAGGGGCCCCGGGCAATAGGAGATTATGGGGCCGGACATTGAGGAGCTGACCACACCTTAGATCATGGGTCTTCAAACTACGGCCCTCCAGTTGTTCAGGAACTACAATTCCCATCATGCCTAGTAGGGTTGTCCAGATACCGATACTAGTATCGGTATCGGGACCGATACCGAGTATTTGCGGGAGTACTTGTACTCGCCCAAATGCTCCCGATACCTAAATAGAATACTTTTTTTGTATTTATCAACATGTTCTGTGAAAATTCTTTGAGTTTTTTACTACTGCGTGACAAGAAAATAAAACATTTTTATTCATTTTTACTCATTTGTATTATTTTATAATGTCTTGAGTTAGAGTTCTTCATAATCCTAAAGAAAATATCCTTAGTCTGTATTGTGGTTTGAAAACTGTCACATGACATTTAAAAAAAGTATCGGTATTCGGTATCGGCGAGTACATGAAAAAAAGTATCGGTACTTGTACTCGGTCCTAAAAAAGTGGTATCGGGACAACCCTAATGCCTAGTCATGCCTGTGAATGTCAGTGTGTCACAATGCCTCATGGGATGTATGGCCCATACATCCCAGCTGGAGGGCCGTAGTTTGAGGATCCCTGCCCTAGATGGAGCGGCGCCAGTGGTGGACTGACAACTCATGGGGCCCCTGGGCAATAGGAGATTAAGGGACCTGACATTGAGGAGCTGACCACACCCAAGATGGAGCGGTGCCGGTGGTGGACTGACAACTCATAGGGGCCCCGGGCAATAGGAGATTATGGGGCCCCCGGGCAAAAGGAGATTATGGGGCCCCTGGGCAATAGGAGATTAAGGGGCTCCAGGCAATAAGAGGTTATGGGGCCGGACATTGAGGAGCTGGCCACACCCAAGATGGAGCCGCACCAGAGGTGGACTGACAACTCATGGGGCCCCCGGGCAATAGGAGATTATGGGGCCCCCGGGCAATAGGAGATTAAGGGGCTCCGGGCAATAAGAGATTATGGGGCCGGACATTGAGGAGCTGGCCACACCCAAGATGGAGCGGCACCAGAGGTGGACTGACAACTCATGGGGCCCCTGGGCAATAGGAGATTAAGGGACCGGACATTGAGGAGCCGACCACACCCAAGATGGAGCGGCGCCAGTGGTGGACTGACAACTCATGGGGCCCCTAGGCAATAGGAGATTATGGGGCCCCCGGGCAATTAGAGATTAAGGGGACGTTTATTGTGGAGCTGACCACACCCTTGATGGAGCGTCACCCATTGAACGAAGGAGAAGACCACACATGGGATGGAGGGCAGAAGAAGACTCTTTGGAAATAATTGTGAATTGTTGTTAAAGCGACCTAATATGAATATTATAGCAGACAAACAGGTCCTGGCCTAATCGTTCTCTGATTGAGGAGGGTCGGGTGGGAGAGAAGCCTTCAACTGTAGTTCAGGTCAGAGGGAGATCCCCCACTCTACTCAGATACTGGAGTTATAAGCTGGTCATACCATCAGACTAGGGTGACCACATTTCCAAGGAGGACACCCCCCTCCTTCACAAAAATTTGCCAATTTTAACGTTTTTCAGGAGCAGTGATTCTAATTATGCTTAAAGTTTAACAATAAAAATGAAATATTCCTCTAAATATAGTGCCTGGGGGGTCCCTTTAGTCTGCCTGTAAAGTGGGGCATGTGTACCATGTATAGAACCTGCTGCAGCAAAAATAAAATTTTGAAATGATAAAAAAAAGTGTTAAATCACATTTAACCACTTAAGACCCGGACCATTATACAGGTAAAGGACCCGGACAGTTTTTGCGATTCGGCACTGCGTCGCTTTAACTGACAATTGCGCGGTCGTGCGACGTGGCTCTCAAACAAAATTGGCGTCCTTTTTTCCCCACAGATAGAGCTTTCTTTTGGTGGTATTTGATCACCTCCGCGGTTTTTATTTTTTGCGCTATAAACAAAAATAGACCGACAATTTTGAAAAAAATCAATATTTTTTACTTTTTGCTATAATAAATATCCCCCCCCAAAAAAAAAAAAAATATATATATATATATATATATATATAAAAAATCCCTCAGTTTAGGCCGATACGTATTCTTCTACCTATTTTTGGTTAAAAAAAAAATCGTAATAAGCGTTTATCAATTGGTTTGCGCAAAATCAATAGCGTTTACAAAATAGGGGATAGTTTCATTGTATATTTTTATAAAAATTATTTTTTTACTACTAATGGCGGCGATCAGCAATTTTTTTCGTGACTGCGACATTATGGCTGACACATCGGACATTTTTGACACATTTTTGGGACCATTGTCATTTTCACGGCAAAAAATGCATTAAAAATGCACTGATTAACGTGAAAATGACAATTGCAGTTTGGGAGTTAACCACAAGGGGGGCGCTGAAGGGGTTAAGTGTGACCTCATCTGTGTTTCTAACTCTAGGGGGTGTGGCTGTAGGTGTGACGTCATTGCTTGTGTTTCCCTATATCAGGAAACACACGATCAATGACGGCGCCACAGTGAAGAACGGGGAAGCCGTGTTTACACTCACCTCTCCCCGTTCTTCAGCTCCGGGGACCGATCGCGGGACTCCAGCGGCGATCGGGTCCGCGGGGTCCCGCGGCCCCCGGTCGCGGAGCTTCGGACCGGGTTGAGGACGCTCCCCGGCTGGGCACTTAAAGAGGACGTACTGTACTTGCTTGTGCCCAGCCGTGCCATTCTGCCAACATATTTGTGCAGGAGGCGGTCCTTAAGTGGTTAAATTGACTCACGGTTGCAATTGCTGGCACCCGGTTATTGAAAAAAAGAAAAAGCAAAAAAAAAAAATAGTGCATTGCGAATTTTCGGCAACATAAAAGAATCGCATCAGCTACTCGGCCCTTCTTTTGCATCAGAGCCAATCAGAATAACTCGAATATTCGGCAAACGGAATATTGCGCGATTATCTTCTCCGCCCTTCTTTTGCCCCCTTATTCTCCTTTCTTTTAGGTAGAGTTAGTGTAGAGTTAGTGTTTAGTGCATATTAGTTTAGTAATACAGGAAATGATCTCCGTTTATGAGAATTTCGCAATCATTTTCGCATTAGCGAAATTTCGCAAAAAATTTTTGGGATAAAATATCACGAATATTCGATATTAGCAAATATTTGCGAATATTCTTCTATATATTCGCGCAATATCGCGAAATAATCGAATATGGCGTATTCCGCTCAGCACTAGTGGTGGCATGCAGGCAGGGGACTAGGGGAGGGGGGACCCCACGCAGTGTTTTTTTTTTAATGACTATTTCTATACTATACGTCTGATTTAAAGACCAGATAGATCTGCAGGTTCTACGACTTTAAGCCTCACAATAAACTCGAATACATGGATAATATTTGGCTAGGCTGTCCTGATGCCTCCCCTCCCCCCTCTGCTGTTGGGAAAGGGGCACCATGAGGGACGTCTGCCATTTCTGTAATAAGACGTGACATTTGGAAACATTACGGGGCTATTGTAAGAAGCCACCAGCTCCCGTTATATCCTGCGGACTGGTCTGTACGGATGACTGGCAGAGTGTTTATCAGATCTTGTGGAGGATCGGAAGAGAGTGTCAGGGATAAAAATACAGAAAAGTCAGAGGTTAGTCAGCAGCCGCCACGTGATGGATGGTCTATGGAGGCCACGAGCTTTAGAGATGGAAAGGTTTGGAGATGTGGTATATATATATATATATATATGATGTATATATTATATATATGGTCCCCAGCGGAGGTCCTCTGTTTTATACATCTAATCTTCTTGTAGGGGGAAAATTCACATTTTTTTTTTTCTGTTGGTATATACACGAAAAAATATCATACATGAAACATTTACATTGTTTTTGTTATAAAACGTTGCTACTGTAAGCTGTGCCCATTGTCGGCCTCACTGTGCCCATTTGCAGCCTCACGGTGCCCATTTGCAGCCTCACTGTGCCCATTTGCAGCCTCACTGTGCCCATTGCCTGCCTCACTGTGCCCATCTGCAGCCTCACTGTGCCCATTTGCATGCCTCACTGTGTCCATTTGCATGCCTCACTGTGCCCATTTGCAGCTTCCCTGTGCCCATTTGCATGTCTCACTGTGCCCATTGCCTGCCTCACTGTGCCCATTGCATGCCTCACTGTGACCATCTGCAGCTTCAATGAGCCCATTGCATGCCTCACTGTGCCTATTGAATGTCTCACTGTGCCCATTGCATGCCTCACTGTGCCCATCTGCAGTATCGCTGTGCCCATTTGCAGCCTAATTGTGCCTATTGCATGCCACACTGTGCTGATCTGTCTCCATGTCATGCAGTCAGTCGGCAGCCGTACAGTGTAACAAATCCCCGCCTCCTTCTCATCCTCATCCTAGGAACACTCAGTTTCCCAGCATTGAGTCAGTGTTCAGTGTTCTGCCTATCATGGACGAGGATGAGGAGGAGGCGGGGCTTTGTTACCCCGGTACAGCCGCCGTCTGACTGCATGACACAGGGGGTGATCAGGTATGCAGATCAGAGAGATGCGAGTATAAGCCAAGGGGGGGGGGGGGGGGGGACTTTTTCACCAATGATACAAATTATAGATCCTTTATTTCTCTGTAAGTGCACAAACTTACACAATCTGCAGGAGATCAAATCATTATTTTCCCCACTGTGTGTGTGTGTATATATATATATATCTGTCAGGTCACCTGTGGTCAGGTGACAAGTGCACCCCATTGGGGTCAGGGATGCACCACAGGGTAGTGAACCCTATAGCCGACTGCTGCGAACAGAGAGGAAGCGTGAGCCCAAGATTCCCCAGGGCGCGGAGTCTAAGACCCAGCTTGGTGTTCACCAGAGCCTCTAGTGGCGAGGATGGCCTTCGCTGCAGCTAGATCCAGGTCACGGCCCCTGGAGTCCCCCAGGTCACGCTCCGTTGGGAGAGAGGGGAAGTAGCACACAGGACACATGGGATAGTGATGTGTAAGCCGAGGTCGGGGCAACAGGCAGACGAGGGTAACCAAGGGACAGGCTAGAGGTCGGGGTCACAGGCAAACAGGAATAGTCAGAGACGAGCCAAATTCAGTACACAGAAAGGTAAACGTAGCACACGGCAGACAGGAACAAAAGCAAACGGACAAAGCCGACCTGCAGTGCAGTGGTTAATATAGGCATCCTGGGATGGCCTGGGGTGGAGCCATACAGGGAGGAGAGGTGATAAGAGGTAGCCAGAGAGAGAGTCAGGCCCCTAATCAAAACATGGAGACAGGTAAGCTGCCAGACTTTATTTCATATCCATGACAATATCTATATCTATATATATATATATATATATATATATATATATATATATATATATACAGTGCAGAAAATAAGTATTTGAACACCCTGCTATTTTGCAAGTTCTCCCACTTGGAAATCATGGAGGGGTCTGAAATTGTCATCGTAGGTGCATGTCCACTGTGAGAGACATAATCAAAAAAAAAAATCCAGAAATCACATTGTATGATTTTTTTAACTATTTATTTGTATGATACAGCTGCAAAGAAGTATTTGAACACCTGAGAAAATCAATGTTAATATTTGGTACAGTCGCCTTTGTTTGCAATTACAGAGGTCAAACGTTTCTTGTAGTTTTTCACCAGGTTTGCACACACTGGAGGAGGGATTTTGGCCCACTCCTCCACACAGATCTTCTCTAGATCAGTCAGGTTTCTGGGCTGTCGCTGAGAAACACGGAGTTTGAGCTCCCTCCAAAGATTCTCTATTGGGTTTAGGTCTGGAGACTGGCTAGGCCACGCCAGAACCTTGATATGCTTCTTACAGAGCCACTCCTTGGTTATCCTGGCTGTGTGCTTCGGGTCATTGTCATGTTGGAAGACCCAGCCTCGACCCATCTTCAAAGCTCTAACTGAGGGAAGGAGGTTGTTGCCCAAAATCTCGCAATACATGGCCCCGGTCATCCTGTCGCCCTGTCCCATGTGCAGGAAAACACCCCCAAAGCATGATGCTACCACCCCCATGCTTCACAGTAGGGATGGTGTTCTTGGGATGGTACTCATCATTCTTCTTCCTCCAAACACGGTTAGTGGAATTATGACCAAAAAGTTCTATTTTGGTCTCATCTGACCACATGACTTTCTCCCATGACTCTGAATCATCCAAATGGTCATTGGCAAACTTAAGACGGGCCTTGACATGTGCTGGTTTAAGCAGGGGAACCTTCCGTGCCATGCATGATTTCAAACCATGACGTCTTAGTGTATTACCAACAGTAACCTTGGAAACGGTGGTCCCAGCTCTTTTCAGGTCATTGACCAGCTCCTCCCGTGTAGTCCTGGGCTGATTTCTCACCTTTCTTAGGATCATTGAGACCCCACGAGGTGAGATTTTGCATGGAGCCCCAGTCCGAGGGAGATTGACAGTCATGTTTAGCTTCTTCCATTTTCTAATGATTGCTCCAACAGCGGACCTTTTTTCACCAAGCTGCTTGGCAATTTCCCCGTAGCCCTTTCCAGCCTTGTGGAGGTGTACAATTTTGTCTCTAGTGTCTTTGGACAGCTCTTTGGTCTTGGCCATGTTAGTAGTTGGATTCTTACTGATTGTATGGGGTGGACAGGTGTCTTTATGCAGCTAATGACCTCAAACAGGTGCATCTAATTTAGGATAATAAATGGAGTGGAGGTGGACATTTTAAAGGCAGACTAACAGGTCTTTGAGGGTCCGAATTCTAGCTGATAGACAGGTGTTCAAATACTTCTTTGCAGCTGTATCATACAAATAAATAGTTAAAAATTCATAAATTGTGATTTCTGGAATTTTTTTTTTGGATTATGTCTCTCACAGTGGACATGCACCTACGATGACAATTTCAGACCCCTCCATGATTTCCAAGTGGGAGAACTTGCAAAATAGCAGGGTGTTCAAATACTTATTTTCTGCACTGTATATCCAGCCCTCAAAAATTACACTCGCCTGCTCGCATTTGGCGAGTGGATATTTAGGTAGGGCGAGTGGAGCAGGCAGAAGCAACCAGGATGCTGCTGAGGGAGGAGAAGAGGCGCCCGATGGATACTGAGGGGATAACCCAAAATCGGCAACATTGGTGAGAGAGCTGCGGGGGTTAATGAGAGCGCTGGGGGATTAGTGAGAAAGCTGGGGGCAGCATTGGTGAGAGAGCTGGGGGGGATTAGTGAAAGAGCTGGGGGGAGATTTGTGATAGAGCTGTGAGGGGATATGTGACAGAGCTGGGGGCAGCATTGGGGGGGGGTTAGTGAGAGAGCTGGGGGGCAGCATTGGTGAGAGAGCTGGGTGGGATTAGTGAGAGAGCTGGGGGATTAGTGAGAGAGCTGGGGGCAGCATTGGTGAGAGAGCTGGGGGGATTAGTGAGAGAGCTGGGGGGAGATTTGTGAAAGAGCTGTGGGGGAATTTGTGACAGAGCTGGGGGCAGCATTGGGGGGTTAGTGAGAGAGCTGGGGGCAGCATTGGTGAGAGAGCTGGGTGGGATTAGTGAGAGAGCTGGGGGGACTGGTGAGAGAGCTGGGGGCAGCATTGGTTAGAGAGCTGGGCTGAGATTAGTGAGAGAGCTGGGGGGGATTAGTAAGAGAGCTGGGGGCATTAGTGAGAGAGCTGGGGGCATTAGTGAGAGAGCTGGGGGATTAGTGAGAGAGCTGGGGGGGCATTAGTGAGAAAGCTGGGGGCAGCATTGGTGAGAGAGCTGGGTGGGGATTAGTGAGAGAGCTGGGGGGGCATTAGTAAGAGAGCTGGGGAGGCATTAGTGAGAGAGCTGTTGGGCATTAGTGAGAAAGCTGGGGGCAGCATTGGTGAGAGAGCTGGGTGGGATTAGTGAGAGAGCTGGGGGGACTGGTGAGAGAGCTGGGGGCAGCATTGGTTAGAGAGCTGGGCTGGGATTAGTGAAAGAGCTGGGGGGCATTAGTGAGAGAGCTGGGGGCATTAGTGAGAGAGCTGGGGCATTAGTGAGAGAGCTGGGGCATTAGTGAGAGAGCTGGGGGGCATTAGTGAGAAAGCTGGGGGCAGCATTGGTGAGAGAGCTGAGTGGGGATTAGTGAGAGAGCTGGGGGGGCATTAGTAAGAGAGCTGGGGAGGCATTAGTGAGAGAGCTGTTGGGCATTAGTGAGAAAGCTTGGGGCAGCATTGGTGAGAGAGCTGGGTGGGATTAGTGAGAGAGTTGGGGGCAACATTGGTTAGAGAGCTGGGCTGGGATCAGTGAGAGAGCTGGGGGGACTGGTGGCGTTTAGGGGCGGGGCAACTGGTGGCGAGTAATTCTTAAGGCCTGGCGAGTAGCTCAGGACTTGAAATTTTGACCCCTGTATATCTATATATACTTTTGCATTGCCACTTAGGTAGAGTGCCACCTACAGGGGGGAGTGCAGACTGCAGCGTTAGACCGAACGCTGATTCAAAAAGACGGCAGCAAGACGCGCGCTCCTCCAAATCAGCCAATCCCGGGGGCGAGTGTAGTAATGTGGAAAGCCCCCTTTAAGAGTTGAGTCGCTGGTAATGAAATGTTGTTGTTTTCGCCGCTTGTTGTTGTGTTCTGTACACGGCCATCCTGTTTAAAACACGGCATAATAAAAATCAAGCTGCTAATTTCCTTGCATCAAAAGTCCTGGCCTCTGCAGAGCTTCCTCTATTTGGATTAGTCAGCAGCGCAGCGGCCTTAGTGATGGGTTTAAAGCTCACAAACAGCTGGGACTTGACTTGCCAGATCTTATCGTTGGGACCTTTTAATCTCCGCTGCCCCCCGACCTCAACACATGGCCTGTCGCACATCCTCGGGGAAATGAGTACAGGTGCCGATAATGTACACAGACATATTTATAGATTCGGCCTGTATTCCAGCACACTGACTTTCTTACAGTGTTTTTGCAATATATATATATATATATTTATATTTAGCATTATATTCAGTTTAATTTGTAGCTAAATAAAAATTAGAAAAAATGCTTATATAATTTGTAGCCAACAGGTGGCGCTCTGAGCTTCTTTTTGCCTGCTGCGTACCGGGGTAATCTGCTGAAAAACAAAACTGAAGCTCAGACTACACACCCAGCTGAATGATCCTTGCTTGCGGTTAACTTGTACATTAACCACTTCCATACCGGGGGGCCACTTACGCACCTTCCTGCCCAGGCCAATTTTCAGCTCTCAGCGCTGTCGCACTTTGAATGACAATTGCGCGGTCGTGCTACGCTGCACCCAAACTATTTTTTTTTATCATTTTGTTCCCACAAATAGAGCTTTATTTTGGTGGTATTTGATCACCTCTGCGGTTTTTATTTTTTGCGCTTTAAACAAAAATAGAGCGACAATTTTGAAAAAAAAAATGTAATCTTTTTTGCTTTTTTCTATAATAAATATCCCCCAAAAATATAAAAAAAAACAACATATTTTTCCCTCAGTTAAGGCCGATACGTATTCTTCTACCTATTTTTGGTATAAGAAATCGCAATAAGCGTTTATCGATTGGTTTGCGCAAAATTTATAGCGTCTACAAAATAGGGGATAGTTTTATGGCATTTTTATTAATATATATTTTTTTACTAGTAATGGCGGCGATCAGCGATTTATTTATTTTTCGTGACTGCGACATTTTGGCGGACCCATCAGAAAATGTTGACACATTTTTGGGACCATTGTCATTTTCACAGCGAAAAGTGCTATAAAAATGCACAGATCACTGTGTAAATGACAATTGCAGTTTAGGAGTTAACCACTAGGGGGCGCTGTAGGGGGTTAAGTGTGACCTCATGTCTGTAGAGGGGCGGGGCTGGACGTGTGACGTCACTGATCGTCTTTCCCTATATCAGGGAACAGACGATCACTGACATTGCCACAGTGAAGAACGGGGAAGGTGTGTTTACACTCACCTCGCCCCGTTCTTCAGCTCGCGGGACACCGGCGGCGATCGCGTCCACGGGTCCCGCGGCCATGGTCACGGAGCTTCGGAGCGGGTCGGTGGCGTGCGACCCATGGCTGGGCACTTCAAGAGGACCTACCCATACCTGATTGTGCCCAGCCGTGCCATTCTGCCGACGTATATGTGCAGGAGGCGGTCCTTAAGTGGTTAAAAAAAATATTAATAAATGAAAAAAAAAAGGCAACAAACGATCTGGCAGCGAAAGGGTTAAACAAAATAAATTGATGAATGTACTCTTGATTTCATCCCCGCATTATTTTGTGACTTTTGTACCGATCTGGAGTTCAACTTTAATAACATTTTTTTAATCATTATTAGAATTATTATATTTTTTTTACAAATGTGTTCTCTTAGAAAACACCCGTGGGTTTAAAGTCCCTCCCGCTTTTTTTTATTTATTTTTTTGGTTTGTGTATGTTGTTTGTTTTTTTTTTTGTTTTGCTTTCAATGTCATGTTTGTGTTTATGTTGTTGTGGTTTAAAAAAATTAAATAAAGCTAAAAAAAATAAAAAAAATAAAAAAACAAGAGACCTGAATTCACCTTCTTTGGGCATCTCCAGCACTGAGAAATGAGGCCGAAAATATTGGAAATTAATAGAATAAAATAAGACAACAAATGGCGAGCGCGGATGAGAATTAGGACGCGGTCTCTGTTGGGACGGAGCCAAAATTTACATTAATATCCCAGATATGAGGATTTATCGTTCAGTACTAGTTCAGAGTAAATTCTCAATGTCATTCCCTTGATTAAAAGTCCAGATTAACCCAAAAGGGAATGTCAAGGGACATAAAGACTCGGAGGCTGGAAGAGGGACAAAACTTCGCAGATAAGGAGAAAATCAGCCAGTGGTCATGTGACACAAAGACCACAAAATACCAATAGATGCGTCTTCATCTACGTTCTTCTCATCACTGCAATAATATTTCTTATTATTATTTATTAAGGGGGGCAATGATAATGTCCAGTTAGTTATTGTGTCTTCCTTCCCTTCTTCTATCCTTCCTACTTCCTTCCTTCAGCCCATCTCTCCCTTTCTCTCTTTGTGTCCTAACTTCCATCCTACCATGCACCATCCCTCCCTCCATCCTTCCTCCATTCCTCAGTTTTTACTCTGTCCTTCCTCTACCCTTCCTTCCCTCACTTGTTCTTTCTCCATCTCACGCTCTTCTTCCTTCATTTCTTCCTTCCCTTCTTCTCTAAGTTCTTCCTTCCTCCATCTCACGCTCTTCTTCCTTCATTTCTTCCTTCCCTTCTTCTCTAAGTTCTTCCTTCCTCCATCCTTTCTTTCTTCCTCATTACCTCACTCTCTTCCTTCCTTCCTCCATCCTTCCCTTGCTCTCTCCCTTTATTCCTTCATCGTTCCCTCTCTTTTTCACTCATTACAGTACTTCCTTCTGTCCCTTTTTCCTCCATTCCTCCCTCTGTTGCTACATCCTTCCGGATTCCATCCCTCCCTTACTCCTCCCTTCCTTTGTCCCTTCCTTACCCCCTCCTTCTTCCTTCCTTTCTCCCCTTTCCGTTCTCCTTCCTTAATTCCATGTTTAATTCGTTATTTCCTGCGCCTCCATCCCTCCCTTACTTCCTCCCCCCTTCCTTCATCTCTTCCTTACCCCCCCCCCCTCGTTCCTTCCTTCCTCTTACATTCTCCTTCCTTCCTTCCTTAATTCCATCTTTGGTTCATTCTTTCCTGCCTCCATCCCTCCCTTACTTCCCCCCTCTTCTTTTGTCCCTTCCTTACCCCCCTCCTCCTTCCTTCCTCCTCCTTCCTTCATTACATCCTTCCTTCATTCTTTCCTGCTTCACTCGCATCTTATTTCCACCCTTCCAATCACGGCTCTCTTGCTTAATTCCAAAATTGATTAGTTCTTTCCTGCCTCCATCCCTCCCTTACTTCCCCCCTTCCTTTCCCCCCTCCTTCCTTCCTTAATTCCATCTTTGATTTGTTCTTTCCTGCCTCCATCCCTCCCTTACTTCTCTCCTTCCTTTCCCCCCCTCGTTCCTTCCTTCCTCTTACGTTCTCCTTCCTTCCATAATTCCATGTTTAATTTGTTCTTTCCTGTGCCTCCATCCCTCCCTTACTTCCCCCCTTCCTTTCCCCCCTCCTTCCTTCCTTCCTCTTACGTTCTCCTTTCTTCCTTAACCTCCCTGGCGGTATGATTCTTTCAGATTTTAGGTGCTAAAAGCGGTACCATTATTTGCAAGGGAATTTGGCGTTTTATACTGTAGGCTTGTAATTCTTAGGAATAACTCACTGAAATCTATCCAAACAAGAGTCTAATAGGCATCCCGGGTATGATTTTTTTTTTTTCTTATTAAAAATTATAATATAATAAATAATTATAAAAAATTATAACAAATAATAATATAATTATAGTAAAAATTATTCAATAATGTAATCAAATCAAAATCACTGAAATTTGCTCAGTTGCAGAATTTTTTCTGTCATTATTATTTTTTTTTTTATGACGAATTTCCCCATAAATCGCTATCGCTAAATTCTGCAAGTGATTCTGATTTATTATCGCTGTTTTTTAGCTGCTCTAAAACAATTTTTGCCATAAAGGGACACTTTTGGTTGCTATGGGCAATCTACAGTTTGCAGGGAGAAAGAACAGTTTTTATTATATAAAAGGACATGTAGTGTACAGGGCAGACCACTAGGGACATGGGGGGTGTGTATTTTTTACATACAGTACTGTAATCTATAAGATTACAGTGTACTGTATGTATAGTGTTTGTTTACTTTTTTAAATTTGGCGCCGTTCCCCCCCCTACGTCGCGACGCTCGCAGGGAAGGGAATCGGCGGAACACACAGCATCAGGCGGACATCCGCCCGCCGTGTACTGCGGGGAATCATCGCTGGATCGCAGAGAAAAGGTAAGTAAACTTTTTTCTGCATCCAGCGAGGCAAGTCCGTGTGTGGCACGGGGTTACCGATCGTAGCTTTAAAATCTCACCCCGTGCCACACACGGGAAGACCGCCAGGGAGGTTAATTCCATGTTTGATTCGTTCTTTCCTGCGCCTCCATCCCTCCCTTACTTCCTCCCCCCTTCCTTCATCTCTTCCTTACCCCCCCTCGTTCCTTCCTTCCTCTTACGTTCTCCTTCCTTCCTTAATTCCATCTTTGGTTCATTCTTTCCTGCCTCCATCCCTCCCTTACTTCCCCCCTCTTCTTTTGTCCCTTCCTTACCCCCTCCTCCTTCCTTCATTACATCCTTCCTTCATTCTTTCCTGCTTCACTCGCATCTTCTTTCCTCCTTTCCAATCACGGCTCTCTTGCTTAATTCCATAATTGATTAGTTCTTTCCTGCCTCCATCCCTCCCTTACTTCCCCCCTTTCTTTCCCCCCCTCGTTCCTTCCTTCCTCTTACGTTCTCGATCCTTCCTTAATTCCATCTTTGATTTGTTCTTTCCTGCCTCCATCCCTCCCTTACTTCCCCCCTCTTCTTTTGTCCCTTCCATACCCCCCTCCTTCCTTCCTTCTTCCATCTTTGATTCGGTTTACCCTGTCTCCATCCCTACCTTACTTCCTCCCCCTTCTTTCATCTCTTCCTTACCCCCCTCCTTCCTCTTACATTCTCCTTCCTTAAAGGGGTGTTCCACCCACAAAAATGACCTTTTCTTAACCCACTCCTCACCCCCATACATGCCACATTTGGCATGTAATTTTTTTGGGGGGGGAGTGGGGGCTTCAGTAGGAGTGGGACTTCCTGTCCCACTTCCTGCTTCCGCCGAGGGGCTGGTTAGGCGATTAAGCTTAATCGCCTACACCAGCCCCCTCCCTGTAGGCGATCACATGGGACACTGACAGGTCCCATGCGATCGCCTCTCCAATCAGCGGCGAGCCGCGCCGCGCACGCATGCGCAGTACGGCTCGCGCATGCGCAGTGGGTGCCCGGCCGTGAAGCCGAAGGCTGTCACGGCTGGGTGCCCGCAGTGGAGATGGAGACGCCGGCTGGGGAGGGGGGGAGAGGAGCGGAGCCCCGGTCGGCGCGTCGCTGGAACGCAGGACCAGGTAAGTGAGTGTTTATTAAAAGCCAGCAGCTACACTTTTTGTAGCTGCTGACTTTTAATAAACAACATTTTGGCTGGAACACCCCTTTAATTTCATCTTTGATTAGTTCTTTCCTGTCTCCATCTTTCCCTTACTTCCTCCCTCCTTCCTTCATCCTTTCCTTCCATCCCCTCCTCCTTCCATCCTTCCTCTTTCAGGTACGTTCTTCTTTCCTTAATTGCATCTTTGATTCGTTCTTTCCTGCCTCCATCCCTCCCTTATTTCCTCCCCTTCTTTTATCTCTGCCTTACCCCCCTCCTCCTTCCTTCCTTCCTCTTACGTTCTCCTTCCTTCCTTAATTGTATTTTTGGTTTGTTCTTTCTTGCTTCCATCCCTACCTTACTTTCTCCCCCCTTCCTTCACCTCTTCCTTACCCCTCCCTCCTTCCTTCCTATCTCTTAGGCCGCGTACACACGAGGGGATATGTCCGATGGACCGTTTCAGCAGACATCTCCGCTCGTGTGTATGGGCTAGCGGACAGATTTGTCCACCCGACAGATTTTAAAGCATGCTTTGAAATCTATCCGGTGGGAATCTGTCCGCCCGACATGTCTGCTGGTTAGTACACTTACCAGCAGACATGTCGGCCCCACCGCCGCCGCGCCGCTGCCGAATGGATTCGGCGCATGCGCGGAAGTGTTTTACTTCCTGGTGCGGTGACGTGGCGGTGACGCGGCGGCGTCAACGTCACCGCCGCGTCACCGTCACGTCACCGCGCCGTCCGGCGGCGGGGAATTTGATCCGATGGTGTGTACACGCCATCGGATCAAACTCCCGATCGGACATATCCGATGGAAATGGTCCGCGGACCGTTTTCATCGGATATGTCCGATCGTGTGTATGGGGCCTTACGTTCTCATCTTTGATTCGTTCTTTCCTGGCTCCACCCCTCCCTTACTTCCACCCTCTTCTTTTGTCCCTTCCTTCCTCCTTCTTACTCGCTCCTACTTCCCTCATTACATCCTTCCTTCATTCTTTCCTGCTTCACTAGCTTCTTCTTTCCTCCCTTCCAATCACGTCTCTCTTTCAAAGCTTGGGAGATTTTTTTTAAAACTTAACCCTGCTTTATACGTCTCCGCAACTTTATCCCTGACCTGTCTGGTGTGTTCCTTGGCCTTCATGATGCTGTTTGTTCTCTAAGGTTCTCCGACAAACCTCTGAGGGCTTCACAGAACAGCTGTATTTATACTGAGATTAAATGACACACAGGGGGACTCTAGTTACTAATTAGGTGACTTCTGAAGCTAATTGGTTCCTCTAGATCAGGGCTCTCCAAACATTCTAAACAAAGGGCCGGTTTATTATCCTTCAGACTCTTGGAGGGCCGGACTTTGGGCAATGGAAATTTTCCTGCCATCAGTGGGAGTAAATATCTGGTATTAGGGGGAGGAATAGTGTCCCATTGTTGGTATCATAGGGAGGAATAGTGCCCCATTAGTGGTGTCAGTAGGAGAAATGATGCTTCATTGTCGGTGTCAGATGGCAACATAGGGTCTCATATCAGTGGGAGGCATAGTGCCCCAAGGGCCGCATAAAGGCAAGCAAAGGGCCGCATCTGGCCCTCGGGCCGCAGTTTGGAGACCGCTGCTCTAGATTTTAGTTATCAGAGGGGCAGAATACAAATACACCCCCCCCCCCCATACACACAAACACTTTTCACATATTTATTTGTAAAAAAAAAAACACTTTTATAATTTTCCTTCCACTTCACAATTGTGTGACACTCTGGGCCAGATTCTCATAGAATTTCGCTTGCGTATCGTAAGCCATTTACACTACGCCGCCGCATCGTACTAGAGCAAGTGGCGTATTCTCTAACCATTTGCTCCGTAGTTCGCGGAGGCGTAGCGAAAATGGCCCAGCGTAAGGCCGCATAATTCAAATGAGGCGGCTTGTATTTAAATTAAGCGCGCCCCCGCGTCAAACGAACTGCGCATGCGCCGGCCGGGGAAAAAGCCCAGTGCGCATGCTCCAGCTCACGTCGGAAAGCGCCGTTGAAAGCGACGTCAAAACGACGTGATCGTCACTACGCAATGCCCCTATTCGCGAACGAGTTAGTAAAACGACGTAAGCGACGGAAAAAGCCGACGCTGACCCGACGCCATACTTAACATGGCATTCGACGGCACCCGACGGCACCCGACGGCATCCGACGGATTTTCGTAAGGTTACTCCACATAGAAGCTGGGGTAACCTTACGCGGACGAAAACGACGTACGCGACGACGGGGCGGCGTAAAAGCGATCGGGAATCGGCGTACTAGCCTCATACGCATATGCAAATGAGAAAACAACGTAAGGCCACCTAGTGGCTGGAGTTGTCATTACAACTACGATCCGCAAGTGTAATGGTTTTACACTTGTCGGATGTTGAAGCTGCTAAGCATCACTCGCATAGATACGAGCCAAACAAAACGGCGATACGACGGGGTATCTGAGATACTCCGTCGTATCGCCGCTGAGAATCTGGCCCTTTGTGTTGGTCTATCACATAAAATCATGAGAAAATGTGGAGAATTTTAAGGGGTATGAATACTTTTTCTAGGCTCTGTACTGTATGCATTTCCTCTGTATTTTGCTACTTGCTGAAGCTCTTTTTTTTTTTCTTTCTTTTTTTACATACAATTTGTCATTTATTTCAATAGCTCTTTACATTAAACTTTAAGCACGTAATTGCCTTTCTTGGACTAAAACATTATTAGCGCAGATTACGAGTTATTTCATGAACCCATGCTGAGTTTTTTTTTTTTTCTTCTTTTTTTTCTTTTTTTTTTTTATTGCTTTCTCGTCTGTTTTCCTTTGCAATGAAAAGGTTGATGGGAAAGATCACATCAACTATAAATATTTCCTGCAAGTGGCACGGGGCCAATTGGTTTTGGCGTAGGCAAAGCTCGCTCCTTAATATTCCTGCATCACCGCTCACGTCAACCACCGATCGTTGGTTCTATCGCTCCCCTCGGATGGGGGCGCCCCACTGCTAAGGAACACTTTACTACTGCAATGACGTCGACCTGAACCCCCAACCTCGATTTACATTATCCAAAGTCACTTACTGTAAGGCCGGGCCAGCTGCAGGGGGTCCGCCCCCGATCACATGGGCGATTTTTATTTATTTTTTACTTTTATTCAGCATGCCTTTGCTACACATGCTAAAGCAAGATTATTTTTTCATTTGACGCTTTTATGTAAATCATGTCACCAAATCATAGAATTACGTTGAGCAATTACGTT
Organism: Rana kukunoris; assembly: GCA_029574335.1. Classification (NCBI taxonomy): domain Eukaryota; kingdom Metazoa; phylum Chordata; class Amphibia; order Anura; family Ranidae; genus Rana; species Rana kukunoris. The sequence continues at coordinate 152,543,766 of CM056060.1, forward strand.
GAGCAAGTAACAGGGGCGGACTGACAACTCGTGTGTAGTACCGCGCTCGGCCTGAGGAGGGGGGGGGGGCGCCGTTCAGGGCCGTTCGGAAATGCTTGGAAAGACTCAGGAATAATACTTTTTAATCTCCTATTGCTTGGGGGCCCCATAAACTCCTTTTGTCCGGGGGCCCCCAAGCAATAGGAGATTAAAAAGTATTATTCCTGAGTCTTTCCAAGCATTTCCGAACGGCCCTGAACAGCGCCCCCCCCCTCCTCAGGCCGAGCGCAGTACTACACACCGCTTTGGCCTGAATCCTGCTCGCTTTGCGAGACAACACCCACAAACCGAGTTAGGATTTTTCAAAAATACATTGGCCCGGATTCACAGAGATGGGCGCACATTTACGCCGGCGTAGCGCTGAGAGGCATGCACTGAATTCAGCAAGCTATTGCTCCCATCTCTGCGCCGGCGTAGCGTACATTTCGAAGGCGCAGGCTGGCGTAGGTGGAAGTGGGCGTGATCCATGCTAATGAAGCGTGACCCCATGCAAATGATGGGCCGGGCACCAGACAAGTGCTTAAAACGAACTGCACATGCGCCGAGACGTGGACGTATCCCCGTGCGCATGCGCACAACCACATCGGAGCAACTGCCTAAGATACGCCGGATCACTGTGCACGCCGTTAACGTAACCTACGCCCAGCCAGACCCACGTCCTACGTAAAATACGTAGGCTTGAGTTCCCTGGTGCAGACCTTTGCATGTCTGGTGCTGACTTACACCTCCTTCACGGGGAATAACTTTACGCGGGATGGAAAACTTACGCGCGTTGCGTAGAGCCTGCGCCGGGTGCGCGTACGTTCCCTCATTTGCATATTTGAATGGCGAATCAATGGGAGCAGCAACATGCGTCCAGAAGAAGTAAGATCAGGTTAAGTAAGATACGTCGGAGTAGGGTGGCCAGTTTTTAGGCGTATATTGGTTTGTGACTCAGGCGCACAGATACGCCGGCGCACATTTGCACTTACGTCAGCGTGATTAGACTTACGCCGGCGCAAGTGCTTTGTGAATCCGGGCAATTGCTCGTATTGCGAACCGCTCGTTAACCGCGTTACTCGCAATCCCGAGGTTCCACTGTAGATGTAAATATCAAGACGCAAGTGGCCCGCTTACGCGGAGAGATTTGAGACCGCAGTCCTGCTTGAATATTTTCCATGAATAGTGAAAAAAAACATTCAATGTGAAATAAAATTGAATAAAAAACACATTACTTTCCCGGGAAATAGGCGAGCTTGCTTTGTCCTTCCCGTTGTAACTGATCCATACTTCCAGCGAATCCGCAGTTTCCATGCCAAACATGAGTCACGCTTCTGTGAATTACGATTAGATTGAAAAAAATTAAAATAAATTATATTTCAAAGGGTTAGACAGATAAATAATAATGAAGCTCCGCCGACTTCTATAGGACCACATGACTGCTGTGCGGAGTACCGGGCCGGTCTCTCTGGAACGGTGACTCACTTTCAGAGATCTCAGAGTGGAGCAGATGAAAACAATTGAGAAAGTAATGGGATACTTTTTCATGTTTTCTTTTTTTTTTCATGGTATTCCCACTAAGAAAAAAAAAATTGGATACCTGTCCTTCAGCAAGAAAGATGAGAGCTGCTAACCTTCATCCCTCCCTTTGTCAGCAGGCTGGACGCAGGGCCGCCATCAGGGGGGGCACAGGCAGTACACCTGTAAGGGGCCCGGATGGCAACCCCCCTTTTTTTTGTATCTTTTTTTTTGTAAGGGGTCCAGAGGTCACCAGGGCACCCGGGTGGCAACCCCACTTTTTTTTTTAATAAAAAAAAAATTATTTTTTTATTTTTTTATATATATATATAAAAATAAAAAATAAAAATATATATATCCACTAGAGAGCCCTGCTATAGACAAAAGATGTCCACAGCGCGGCTCTCAAGTGCCAGTGTCTTTGGACGTCCTTTTGTTTACATCACCCGCGCGTGCCGCTGGGTGGCGCGCAGCGGGTAAACACTGTGCCGCCGCATCGCTGAGGATCCGATGCGTGTACCTGGCGGCCGCGATGTCCGCCGGGTACACGCGATCGGCGGTGACACAGCAGGGACGTGGAGCTCTGTGCGTAAACACAGAGCTCCACGTCCTGTCAGGGAGAGGAGACGGATGCTGTGTCCCTTGTACATAGGGACACAGATCGGTCACCTCCCCCAGTCACCCCCCCTCCCCCCACACAGTTAGAGCACACCCAGGGAATACATTTAACCCCTTCCTCACCCCCTAGTGTTAACCCCTTCACTGCCAGTCACATTTATACAGTAATTAGTGCATTTTTATAGCACTGCTCGCTGTATAAATGTGAATGGCCCCAAATTTGTGTCAAACGTGTCCGATATGTCCGCCGCAATATCGCAGGCCTGACAAAAAAAAAAATCTCAGTTCGCCGCCAAAATAAAAAAATAAATCATAAATCTATCCCCTATTTTGTAGGTGCTATAAATGTTGCGCAAAGCAATCGATCAACGCTTATTGCGTTTTTTTTTTTAACAAAAATATGTAGAAGAATACGTATCGGACTAAACCGAGGAAAAAAATATGTTTTTTTTTTTTTTTTTTTAAATGGGATAATATTATTGTAACAAAAAATATTGGCCCAGATTCACGTACATCTGCGCATTATTAGACCGGCGTAGCGCACCGCCTTTACGTTAGACTTGCGCAATTTTGCCGCGTAATCACCCTATTCTCGTAGCTTTTGCGCCGGAAATTGCGCATGCGTAACGTTTTTTCAGAGGCGTAAGGAGGAGTAATACAAATTGGGAAGGACGTGGGCGTGTTACATTGAAATGAGCCGTGACCCCATGCAAATGAAGGGCCGGCCGGCTCGCGCATGCGCGCTTGAACGAGACCATGGTCAGCACCTCTGTGCGCATGCTCACAACTCGGGAGCGGCGCAATCAGTGAAATTGGAAATGGACTAGGGCAACGTTGTGAACTACGCAAACAGCATAAATAGACACACACAAACGCACTTCCTTTGCATCCCTTTGTCCCTTCCCATTTAACCAAGTGCTTTTGTCCCGTTGTTCGTTGCGGTGTGTTTTGTAGTTGTCAGATTAGTGTTCTGTGTGATCAAGTGGTTGTTAGTAGATTTTTGAAAGTGGTTTTTGATAAGTGTTTGAGAGACTGTTTGATTGATTGATATATTTGTGTTTGTTTCTTTTCCTGCTGTATTTTTGTTTTGTTTTTTGGTGACTGTTTCTTGGTGAGTAGTTTTCTCTCTGTGTGTTTTTTTTTGATTGGTTGTGCTTGTTTGTGTGCGTGAATTTTGTTGACTGGGACTGTTTTTTTTTGGAAGGATGACTGAGAGAAAACGAAAGCTGAATTTTACAGTTGTGGAAAAACAGATTCTTGCCCGGGCCATTAGCGAGTATGGGCGTTACCTCCACGGCCCAGAGAGTGCCAACACCACCCCGGCCAGGAGGAGGGAGATTTTGGATAGGATCACTGACCAGGTGAATTCAGCGGGGCAGGGGGAGACACGGACCAGGTCTGGGATTGACAAAAAAATCAATGACCTCCGGCGTCTGGTCAAAAAGAAGTTGGCCAGAATGCATGCCCATGCCAGGGGCACAGGAGGGGGCCCACCATGCCGTATTAGCCTGACAGCGGAGGAGCGTGCGGTGGCCCTGACCTTTCATCGGCATGAAGTGGAGGGCCTGCCCGGCTTTGACTCCAGTCCCCAGCCCGTGGTGCCAGGTAAGTTGTTTTATTTTTTAATATCAGGTGTGTAGCATGTGTGGGGGAGGGGGTGAAAGGGAATATGTGGCAAGTGTGTGGATCCTCCAACCTGTGAATGTTTTGTGTCATCCACAGATGTGCAGGAGGGTGCAGGGCCATCTGGCCTGACCGCACCAACCCCAGGACAGCAGCCTAATGAGGCCCCCCCAACAAGGCCGGAGTCCGCGGAGGAGGTTCAACAGGAGCAGGACAATCATGAGGAGGAGGAGAATCATGAGGAGGAGGAGTCCATGTCAGGCACTGGACGTTTGGGTTTTGAGGACTCCTCCCCTCTGGCTGGCAGCAGGCAGGCCTCCCTAAGGGGGAGCCCCCCCCCCCCTCCTCCCCCAACATTGCTCCCCTCACAAGGGCCTCCCCTTCTCCCCGGCCACTAACATCAGCTGGAGGCAGGATGTCATCCCAGACCACCAGGGGGTTGGCCGATCTCCTGCCCGCCACCCTGAGAAGGGACCAGTTCCTCCAGACCCGCCATCTGGGACAGGTCAGCCAGACATTGGTGCGAATGGAGGAGAGCCGATTTTTTGCGTATCTCGTTCTGGGGATGCCGCGCAACGAAACGCATGCGCACATTTCGACTTACGCACGCGCATCTCCTGTTGCGCAGGCGTAATCGCTCTGTGAATCTGGGCCATTGTCTTTTTTTTTCCAAATTTCTGTCTTTTTTTGTTTATAGCGCAAAAAATAAAAATCGCAGAGGTGGTCAAATACCACCAAAAGAAAGTTCTATTTGTGGGAAACAAATGATAAAAATATAATTTGGGTACAGTGTTGCATGACCGCGCAATTGTCATTCAAAATGCATCAGCGCTAAAAGCTGAAAATTGGTCTGGGCACGAAGGGGGTTTAAGTGCCCAGTAATGAAGTGGTTATATATATATATATATATATATATATATATGTATTTTTTTATTAGTAGTATTTATTTAATTTTGCATTACACCTGTGGTTTTTGTTGGCGGAATTTCCGACAGAAAAAGTTGGATGGACCCTACGCACGGTCGGAATTTCCGACCAAAAGCTCACATCGGACTTTTCTTGTCGGAATTTCCGATCGCCTGTAAGCGGGATTAGCCTGCAGATAGAAGCCACCCGCCCCAGGGGCAGCGCCAATACAGAGAGCGGGAAGTCCGCCAGACTAGATAGCCATGCAAGTGTCACTCCCAAAGCCTCGGATGATCCTCCGACATAAGCAGTGACATGATCGGAGATCCCTCTACATCGCTGCATTCTACAAAGACGCGGCTCGGGACCCGTCTTAAACTGCGCAGATAATAGATGAGGGGGTCCCAGAGTAATAAGACAATCAACGACAGTCTGTTGTGGGAATGAAGCAAATAATTAAAAAAAAAAAAAAAAAAAAAAGATTATATTAAAAAATTATGAGTCACATTTCTGTACAGGCTTCATTAAGATTGGTATGAAAGATTAAAAAAAAAATGAATTACAAGAACACAATGTGGATGAACATAAAAATTATAGGGCATGAAAGCTGAAAACGTTAGGGCTGAACTCCAGGTATGGATTTTTCTGCATTATTACTTTGGTCCAGCTTGGCACGGTGTAATTATACACATCACATACCTAATGGGCTGCTGAGGAAGAGAAGAATCCCTGTAGAAGTTGGCGCTACTACAGTGTAGAGCCGCACAGTTAATCGTTAAAAAGTTGTGATCTCTATTCAACCCCCCCCCTGACAATCTCAGTTGCAGAGTTTGCCGATTCTTTCATATAACAAGTGGAGAGACTAATCTGCTCACTCAGCTATCAAAAGAAAAAATCCCGGCAGTCTGCCAAGTTTTTAACAGGAAACATTGTAACTAACACTTCCTTCTTAGATCAAAGGGATAAACTTCTGTGTGTAAAGAAAAAATCTGGGCAGTCTGCCAAGTTTTTAACAGGAAACATTGTAACTAACACTTCCTTCTTAGATCAAAGGGATAAACTTCTGTGTGTAAAGAAAAAATCTGGGCAGTCTGCCAAGTTTTTAACATGAAACATTTTAACTGACTCTTTCTTCTTAGATCAAAGAGAGAAACTTCTGTGTGTTAAGAAAAGATCCCGGCAGTCTGCCAAGTTTTTAACAACATGAAACATTGTAACTAACGCTTCCTTCTTAGATCAAAGAGATAAACTTCTGTGTAAAGAAAAAAATCCGGGCAGTCTGCCAAGTTTTTAGCATGAAACATTGTAACTAACGCTTCCTTCTTAGATCAATGAGATAAACTTCTGTGTAAAGAAAAAATCTGGGCAGTCTGCCAAGTTTTTAGCATGGAACATTGTAACTAACGCTTCCTTCTTAGATTAAAGAGATAAACTTCTTATTAGGCTTATTCCTATAATTCCTAAGAGTGATGCTCCGGCTGCCAGGTCAGTGAGAGAGGCCTGTCCGGGTACGCTCAAGGCTGTCTTAATGAGAGGGCACACATGGGCACTGCCCAGGGGCCCCAGCTGCATGGATGGCCCCTGCACTTTCCCCAAAGCAGCTGGTCCTTGAGCCCACGCTGCCCCGAAATTGGGGTCCCCATGATGGCACTGAGAGTGATAGATACACAGGGGAGGCAGTCTGCCTCCTACCTACTTGATGTCTGTTTACCTGCACTGTCATCATTGTAGGGGCCCCAGAGCATTACTTTGCCCAGGGGCCCATGATGCTATTAAGACGGTCCTGGGTACGCTAAGCCACTCCGGCGGAAGTGGTGAAGAAAAGTGTTACGTTTGGGAGCAGGACTGTTTCCTATTATTACGCCTGAATCTGCTATTCTTCCTCTTTTCAACTTTACTTTCCTCACTGCAAGTTTATTGTTTTTACCCGGCTGGGTAATAAAGAGCACAGCAAAGAGCACCTGTCTGGACATTCCTTTACTTCTGTTTATGCACATACGCATCATTCACCCCTAGAAAATTCGGAGGAGCCACGAGGTAACACGCCGCCCAAAAAAAAGCAGCTCCAATGGGGGCAATGCTACACTGTAAATGCATAAAGTTTAACCACTTAAAGTCTAAATCTCTTTCTGAAACTTGTTTCTTAACCGCGCAGCAGATTGACAGAATGGCACGGCTGAGCAGATAGGCAGGTACGTCCCCTATAATTTGCCGCAGTGTGATCATGCGCGCACCGCCGGCGCAAGCCCTGTGACCATGCCCGCAGGACTCGCGAGGACCATGAGTACACTGAGGACCAAGAGTACACTGAGGACAATGAGTGCACTAAGGACAATCAATACAGTAAGGTCAATGAGTGCATCGTGGTGAATCAGTACACTGAGGGTCATGAGTACACAAGGGACAATCAGTACACCGAGGACAATCAATACACCAAGGACCATGAGTAAACCGAGGACAATAATCACACTGAGGACAATAATTACAGCAAGGACAATGAGTGCGCTGAGGACCATGAGTACACTGAGGACCATGAGTACACTGAGGACCAAGAGTACACTGAGGACAATGAATACAGCGAGGACAATGAGTACGCAGAGGACCATGAGTACAACGAGGACCATGAGTACACTAAAGACCATGAGCATACCAAGGACCATGAGTACACCGAGTACATTGAGCATGCTAAGGACCATGAGTACACAGAGGACCATGAGTACACTAAGGATTGTCAGAACATTGAGGACCATGAGTACACCGAGGACAATGAATACAGCGAGGACAATGAGTACACCGGGGACCATAAGTATACTGAGGACAATGAGTACATCGTGGTCAATCAGTACACTGAGGGTCATGAGTATACCAAGGACAATCAGTACACTGAGGACCATGAGCAAAACAAGTACAATGAGTACAGTGTGGACAATCAGTACACTGAGGTTCATGAGTAAACTGAGGACCATGAGTACACTGAGGACCATGAGCAAAGCAAGTACAATAAATACAGTGTGGACAATCAGTACACTGAGGTCCATGAGTACACTGAGGACCATGAGTACACTGAGGACCATGAGTAGACTGAGGACAATGAGTAGATCGTGGTCAAAAAGTACACTGAGGGTCATGAGTATACCGAGGACAATCAGTAGACTAAGGACCATGATTACATTATGGTCAAGCAGTACTCTAAGGGTCATGAGTACGCTGAAGAGTAGACCATGAGCATACCAAGGACCATGAGTACACCGAGTACATTGAACATGCTAAGGACCATGAGTACACTGAGGACCATGTGTACACGAAGGATAGTCAATACACTGAGGACCATGAGTACACTGGGGATAACTACTACACCGAGAACCATAAGTACACCAAAGACAATCAGTCCCCCGAGGACAATACTGCCCTCTCTACTACAAGCAAATTACCAATATTCCACCTCTAGTATCTATGGCACCTCATAAATGGAAAATACATCTAGGCAAATCTCTCTGGCTGGTATACAGGCAAATGACGGCACGTATCACACTCCCTCTGAGTAATATGACATCCTGTTTTGCTCCGGGTTTATTTAATGGCATGCTTTTCCTGCCCCACACACTTTCCCGAATTTTACAGGATTCCCTCTCTCTGCTGTGGTGAATGAGGAGTACAGCTGTGCATTAAGTGATGTATTAAAGGGACTCTCCATAAAGCGGTGACATTTGTTTATTATGGCAGTATCAGTAAAAAATACAATCACGTAAATTTTAGGATACACAAATGCAAAAGATCACCCCTTGATTTGGTAAAATATAAAAGATGAGGTTGTGTTGAGTAAATAGATACTAGACATGCCAAGTGTTAAAGTTGCCTGAACCAACGACGGACTTCAATACCCTAAGCTATGGACAGTCATGCACTAGACACACCCTGTCAGGTCACCTGTGGCCAGATGACTAGTGCACCCTATTGTAGTCAGGGGTGCACCACAAGGTAGTGAACCCTATAGCAGACTGCTGCGGATGGACCACAGAGTGGATGGAGAAGGTTCACTGGGGCACAAACAGGGATCCTACAGGAAGCTTGAGCCCAAGATTTCCTAGGGCACAGAGTCTAAGATCCAGTTGGTATTCACCAGAGCCTCTAGTGGTGAGGATGGCCTTCGCTGCAACTGGATCCATGTCGCGGCCCCCCAGAGTCCCCTAGGTCACGCTCCATAGGGAGAGAGGGAAAGCAGCCACTGAGAACACAAAGGATAGTGAAGGGTAAGCCAAGTTCGGGGCAACAGGCAGACGAGGATAACCAAGGGACAGGCCAAGGGTCAGGGTCACAGGCAAACGAGAGTAGTCGGAGACAAGCCAAGGTCGGTACACAGAGATAACGTAGCACACGGCAAGCAGGAACACAATACTAACAAACAACGTTGATCAGCAAAGCAGACCTGCAGTGCAGTGGTTAATATAGAGTTCCTGGGATGGCCTGGGGTGAAGCCATACAGGGAGGAGAGATGATAAAGACAGCCCGATAAGAGAGTCAGGCCTCTAATGAACACATGGAGAGAAAGGTAAGCTGTCAGACATACTACATATCCATGACACACCTGCCACAATGCAGTCCACTAATACAATTCTACAATGCAGGCCTTACACTCAGTATGGTGGGAGCGCTTCCTAAGACTGGTGTCGGTATGGCACTGTAGATGTGGCCTTCCGGCAGGGGTGCGGTGCTGGCAGAACGGGGACATAGATGTGCCAAGGCGATGGACAGTAATGAACGTCCTTCTCCGATCAGCAGCTGGTCTCCAAGAGAATCTTGTGCGTGATTTTTGGAAATTTTTTTTTGAGTTTTTCCGCATTGCCACCCTTGTAGCCCAAATAACAAAAATTGGCGTCACAAGCGCGACATGTGTTGTTTTTTTTAGCACGTTTCGTAAATGCAATTGGGCATTTTTGAGCAGGTTTACAAAACATGGAATGAAGCCTTAGACCAGTGATGGCGAACCTTGGCACCCCAGATGTTTTGAAACTACATTTCCCATGATGCTCCACTACACTGCAGAGTGCCTGAGCATCATAGGAATTGTAGTTCCAAAACATCTGGGGTGCCGAGGTTCGCCATCACTGCCTTAGACAAACAGAGGCCGACTCCCGATGACGTCACATTTGACGAAGCGCGTTGGGGGGGCTTGTGATCTGAAGTCATGTGGCTGCTGCCCTTGTTTTTTAGCTTGCTACCTGTTCTTTTTGTAAATATGATTTTACGACAAATAAATTCCATGAGCTGTTACTGTATTACGCTATGTGGGGCTCCTTTCTTTTTATTATGGCTACTGTCCAATATAGTTGCTGCTGAACCCTTCTGAGAAGTGGAAGAGTATGCCAATTGGTTTTATTACCATATTGTTCAGATTAGTTGGGGGAGCATGCCTTGACCACCTATAATTATACGATTAATTATAATTAAAAATAATAAATAATGCATAATAATAATTAATATGAATAATAAATTATAATAAATAAATATTAATTACAATTTATAAGTATAGAATAATTATAAGACGTCACATTATCTAGTAAGCAGCCTCTTGTTAATGTTGGTGGAGGGCGTGTCACTGGCTGCATTGCTCACATTTGCTGAAATTGGACATTCACTATTGTTTTCACTTTTATGAACTTTCACTTTTTTTTTATTATTATTGCTTGGGGGTGTGTCACTAATAATAATAAATAATAATAAATAATTATAATTAATAATTTTTAATCATAGAATAATTATAAGACGTCACATTATCTAGTAAGCAGCCTCTGGTTCATGTTGGTGGAGGGCGTGTCACTGGCTGCATTACTCATATTTGCTGAAATTTGGACTTTCACTATTGTTTTCACTTTTATGAACTGTAAAAGGAAAAAAAAAGTATTGCTTGGGGGTGTGTCACTGGCTGCATTGCTCAAATGTGCTCACATTTGCTGAAATTGGACTCTAACTATTGTTTTCACTGTTTTTTTTTTTATTAATTGTTTTGTATTTATTAATTAATTTAGTCTATTTATTATTGTATTTTATTTCATTTTATTAATTAATGAATTTATTATATTTAATGTATTAATTAATTTTAGTTATAATTTTTATATTTTATTTTACTATTTGGTTCATGTTGGTGAAGGGTGTGTCACTGGCCGCACTGCTCACTTTTGCTGAAATTAGACTTTCACTTTTTTTTATTAATTCATGAATTTATTTATTTTTATTTATTAATTGCTACTTTTATTTACTATTATTATTTTTACTATTTATGCTACATGGGTGCTAATATTCTGGATTGGTTTATAATTCATCCCCGGAACATTTAAAGCGATAGAACAGTTGTTTACTAATCTTTGCGGTGCAGGCGCAGCCCTGCGGCAAGGGTTAATGTATTTATTTTTTTCTGCCCCAAGTTGTGCTGTAAGTTTTGGGTGTTCCCTTTATAATCCGCAGAGTCTTTCACAGAACGGCGCGCTTCCGAAGGGAGGGAGAAGACACGCGCGAAGCGAGCGCCTGCCCTGCACATGGCGTTCTCGGGACGTTGTGCGGGGAAACGTCCGCCGCTGATCTCCTGCCCACAATTAGGCGCGGACCTGATTACGGTATTAGGAGAAGATTGCACATGATGAAGACTTATCAGAGGCCGGGACATCTGCGGGACACAAATTGCGTACAGATGTGACTCCGCTCTGAGCCACCACTTATGTCACTTCTAAGCAGGAAAAGCTTTCGTTACATTCATTACATAATGTAGCAATTCTTTCATCTTTCCGCTAATGAGATTTCAGCCTGGACCGCTGCTGATGAAGTCCTTTGCTGCACCCAAACCGAGAGCACGTGACACGACCCCCAAGTGGTTCTCGAGCCGTAATCTTAAAAAAAATTAAAGCGCTATTAACCACTTAAGACCCGGACCAATATGCAGGTTAAGGACCTTGGCCCCTTTTTGCGATTCGGCGCTGCGTCGATTTAACTGACAATTGCGCGGTCGTGCGACGTGGCTCCCAAACAAAATTGGCGTCCTTTTTTTCCCACAAATAGAGCTTTCTTTTGGTGGTATTTGATCACCTCTGCGGTTTTTATTTTTTGCGCTATAAACAAAAATAGAGCGAAAATTTTGAAAAAAATGCAATATTTTTTACTTTTTGCTGTAATAAATATCCCCCAAAAACATATAAAAAAAATTTTTTTTCCTCAGTTTAGGCCGATACGTATTCTTCTACCTATTTTTGGTAAAAAAAAAAATCGCAATAAGCGTTTAACGCTTGTTTTGCGCAAAATTTATAGTGTTTACAAAATAAGGGATAGTTTTATTGCATTTTTATTAATTATTTTTATTTTATTTTATTTTTTTACTACTAATGGCGACGATCAGCGTTTTTTTTTCTTCTCGTGACTGCGACATTGTGGCGGACACATCGGACAATTTTGACACATTTTTGGGACCATTGGCATTTTCATAGAAAAAAATGCTATAAAAAATGCACTGATTACTGTGAAAATTACAATTGCAGTTTGGGAGTTAACCACTAGGTGGCGCTGAAGGGGTTATGTGTGACCTGATATGTGTTTCTAACTGTAGGGGGGCGGGGCTGGATGCGTAACGTCATTGATCGCCTTTCCCTATATCAGGGAACAGACGATCAATGACGGCGCCACAGTGAAGAACGGGGAAGCTGTGTTTACACTCACCTCTCCCCGTTCTTCAGCTCCGGGGACCAATCGCAGGACTCCGGCGGCGATCTGGTCCACGGGCCCCGCGGTCAAGAAGCTTTGGACCGGGTCGCGGGCGCGCGCTCCCACGGCTGGACATTTAACAATCACGTACAGGTACGTAATCGTGCCCCGCCGTGCCATTCTGCCGACGTATATAGGCGGTAGGCGGTCCTTAAGTGGTTAAGGACCGTGTCACGCTCAGAGGCGGCGCTAGGCTTTGTGAGGCCTTAGGCAAAACTTGACATGGGGCCCATGCACTCACACCCATGATGGGAAAAATAATTCAAAGATGAGAGCCTCTTCCCCACAACCCTGGCCGGTGGTTGTGGGGGGTCTGCGGGCAGGGGGCTTTTTCGGAATCTGGAAGCCCCCTTTAACAAGGCGGCCCCCAGATCCTGCTCTTTAATAACTAAGGGGCGGGGGCCACCTGGTGATGTCACCTGGTGAACCCGACCCCTTGTGACGTCGTTGACTGAGGGCATGCTGGGTCATTGATATCACAAGGGGTGGTGTCACCGATATTCACTGGTGTTTAGGGACGCTCCTGGGTCAGGGCTCTTAACGCTGCCTGAGCACAGCAGCGTTACGGTCCCCGTCCCACAAAACTGGGGCAATGCATTGGGCAAGTTAGGCGGCCGCGAGGCCCCTGTGATTGCGAGCAGTGGCGGCTGGTGCTCAACATTTTTGGGGGGGGCGCAAAAGAAAAAAAAGAAAAAAACAATTGCAGCCTCACTGTGCCCATCAAACGCAGTCACTGTGCCATCAATTGTCACCTCTGTGCCATGCCATCAAACGCAGCCACTGTGCCATCAATTGTGACCACTGTGCCATGCCATCAAATGCAGCCACTGTGCCATGTCATCAAACGCAGCCACTGTGCCCATCAATTGTCACCACTGTGCCATGCCATCAAACGCAGCCACTGTGCCATCAATTGTCACCACTGTGCCATGCCATCAAATGCAGCCACTGTGCCATGCCATGAAACGCAGCCACTGTGCCATCAATTGTCACCACTGTGCCATGCCAAATGTAGCCACTATGCCATGTCATCAAACGCAGCCACTGTGCCCATCAATTGTCACCACTGTGCCAATTGTCGCCACTGTACCCTTTGTCGCCACCGTGCCCTTTAATTGTCTCCACTGTGCCCATTGATGCCACTGTGCCCTTTAATTGTCGCCACTGTGCCCATTGACGCAATGCCAAATCGCAAAAATTGCTCTGGTCTTTGGCCAGCCAAATGGTCCAGTGCTGAAGTGGTTAAACCAAAAACAGGTTAAGCGCACTGCAGTCGTCGAGGTTGGGCTGGCACACCGCGGCCCGAGTTCTGGTAAATCCACACACATTAAATATTGAATCTACTTTTGCTTCTAATAACACAAAAAAAAAGACAGAAGATCGGCATTACACCCAGGAGCCGCCTCGGGGAGGTTTTGTCCTTGAATTTGTCGCCTCTTTGATTGGGGGGGGGGCGCCGCCGCTCCCTGTCACCACACTTAGTATTCCGGAGCGGAATGTTGCAACTTTCAGCGAAGCTTCTACTCGCCACTCTGGGACTGTATGTATGAATGTCACTTAGCAGGACTGCCCAGAAGACGCCATTGTAACCAAATGATTGGCATCCCCTGGGACCTGCCGAACAGTGGCGGTGCGTCCATAGTGGGTGCAGGAGCGCCGCCCCCTCTCTCCTGCACCCGTCAATCTCCATTAGACAGATTCATGCATTGCATTGCATGAATCCATCTATTGTCGCCGCTGCCGCCCCCCTATTCAGGTGTCTGGACCCTTGTTGAGCGCCGGGCATCTGAATTACAGCGGTGGGGGGTGTTTCGGAAGTGCCTGATTAGAGCCAGGGGTTCTAATAGGCTTCCAAATTGTTAAGCGGCGGGCGCACTGCTTTGTGTTCGCTGTTTACACAGTGCTGTGTTAGGGAGTCGCTTCCCTAACACTGACCCACCTCTCAGCCAATCAGGTGAACCGGGTCTGGTTACTGGTCACCTGATTGGCTGAAGTGACAGGCGCTGGCATTGTTTGATGGGGCAAACTGGCTGCATTTAATGACGCAAACTGGCATCATTTGATGTGGCAAACTGGCTGCATTTGATGGGGCAAACTGGCGGCATTTGATGTGGCAAACTGGCTGCATTTGATGGGGCAAACTGGCGGCATTTGATGGGGCAAACTGGGGGCATTTTATGGGGCAACTGGCATCATTTGACAGGGCAAACTGGCTGCATTTGATGGGGCAAACTGGAGGCATTTGATGGGAAATCTGGTGGCATTTGATGGAGCAAACTGGCATCATTTGATGGGGCAAACTGGAGGCATTTTATGGGGCAAACTGGCTGCATTGGATGAAGCAAACTGGAATAATTTGTAGTGGCAAACTGGCATCATTTGACGGGACAAACTGGCAGCATTTGATGGAGCAAACTGGAATAATTTGTAGTGGCAAACTGGCATCATTTGACGGGACAAACTGGCAGCATTTGATGGAGCAAACTGGCATCATTTGATGGGGCAAACTGGCGGCATTTGTCGGGGCAAACTGGCATCATTTGATGGGGCAAACTGGCTGCATTTGATGGGGCAAACAGGCGGCATTTATTGGAGCAAACTGGCTGCATTGGATGAAGCAAACTGGAATAATTTGTAGTGGCAAACTGGCATCATTTGATGGGGCAAACTGGCATCATTTGATGGGGCAAACTGGCGGCATTTGATGGGGCAAACTGGCTGCATTTGATGGGGCAAACTGGAATAATTTGATGGGGCAAACTGGCATCATTTGACGGGACAAACTGGCTGCATTGGATGAAGCAAACTGGAATAATTTGTAGTGGCAAACTGGCATCATTTGATGGGGCAAACTGGCATCATTTGATGGGGCAAACTGGCGGCATTTGATGGGGCAAACTGGCGGCATTTGATGGAGCAAACTGGCAGCATTTGTCGGGGCAAACTGGCATCATTTGATGGGGCAAACTGGCGGCATTTGATGGGGCAAACTGGAGGCATTTTATGGGGCAACTGGCATCATTTGACAGGGCAAACTGGCTGCATTTGACGGGGCAAACTGGAGGCATTTCATGGGGCAAACTGGCAGCATTTGTCGGGGCAAACTGGCATCATTTGATGTGGCAAACTGGCGGCATTTGATGGGGCAAACTGGAGGCATTTTATGGGGCAACTGGCATCATTTGATGGGGCAAACTGGCTGCATTTGACGGGGCAAAGTGGAGGCATTTGATGGGGCAAACTGGCGGCATTTGTCGGGGCAAACTGGCAGCATTTGATGGGGCAAACTGGAGGCATTTGATGGGAAAACTAGTGGCATTTGATGGGGCAAACAGGCGGCATTTATTGGAGCAAACTGGCTGCATTGGATGAAGCAAACTGGAATAATTTGTAGTGGCAAACTGGCATCATTTGATGGTGCAAACTGGCAGCATTTGATGTGGCAAACTGGCTGCATTTGATGGGGCAAACTGGCTGCATTTGATGGAGCAAACTGGCATCATTTGATAGGGCAAACTGACGGCATTTGCTGGGGCAAACTGGAGGCATTTTATGGGGCAAACTGGCATCATTTGATGAGGCTAACTGGCTGCATTTGATGGGGAGAATGGCGGCATTTGATGGGGCAAACTGGCATCATTTGATGGGGCAAATATTCCATTCCCGGGTGTTTCCAAGCCTTTCTGAGGTCAGCTGACCTGTGCCCAGGCCTTTCCGAGTGTTTCCGAAGGCTCTCTGGTGCCCCCCCACCTCTGGTCACAGAAGGTATTGCATGCCATTGACTTTTATGGGGAAACTCACTTTGATATGCGAGTGCTTTGGATTACGAGAATTCTCCTGGAGCGGATCATGCTCGTAATCCGAGATTCCACTGTACTTGCACTTTAAAAATATATATTTGTGATGTATCAATAAATACAGAGCTTTGTTGCGTTGTGTGTGTGTTTTTTTAATCTGTCTACAGTTCACCTTTTAAGTTTCACAATCATGTAGCAGACTGTAAAATAATTTCACGCCAAATTCTTTTTTTACAGAAAAAAAAAAAAAAAGGATCGGCCTGAAGAAGGAACATGAAATCCGCAATCCGGCCGGTTCTGCTACATTTTACCTTCTATGAGTGGAAAACGTCTTGTAAAGTCTTAACATTTTTCTCTTTAATTACAGGAGCCAGAAAAAACAAGACTGAGAAAAGAGGAGCGGCAAATAATGGAACGTTTCTGAGGGTGAGGAACAGAACATGTTCAAGGGGAGCTTGGGTCAGTCTTCCTTAATGCGTTCCCCTGGAGGAACCCCTCAAAGCATGTTCAGATCTTGGGGAACCCCTCAAGTCATTTCTGATCTACAGATTGTGGAGGGTTAGATGGTGTTCAGTGCAAACCTCTCTCTATATTGGGGTTCAGTGCAAACCTCTCTCTACATCGGGGGTTCAGCACAAACCTCTCTCTACATTGGGGTTCAGTGCAAACCTTAATCTACATTGGGGTTCAGCGCAAACCTTCATCTACATCGGGGTTCAGTGCAAACCTTCATCTACATCGGGGTTCAGTGCAAACCTTCATCTACATCGGGGTTCTGCACAAACCTTAATCTACATTGGGGTTCAGTGCAAACCTTAATCTACATTGAGGTTCAGTGCAAACCTTTATCTACATCGGGGTTCAGCACAAACCTTAATCTACATCGAGGTTCAGTGCAAACCTCTCTCTACATTGGGGTTCAGTGCAAACCTCTCTCTACATTGGGGTTCAGTGCAAACCTTCATCTACATCGGGGTTCAGTGCAAACCTCTCTCTCTACATTGGGGTTCAGTGCAAACCTTCATCTACATCGGGGTTCAGTGCAAACCTCTCTCTACATCGGGGTTCAGTGCAAACCTCTCTCTCTACATTGGGGTTCAGTGCAAACCTTCATCTACATCGGGGTTCAGTGCAAACCACTCTCTCTACATTGGGGTTCAGTGCAAACCTTCATCTACATCGGGGTTCAGTGCAAACCTCTCTCTACATCGGGGTTCAGTGCAAACCTTCATCTACATTGGGGTTCAGTGCAAACCTTCATCTACATAGGGGTTCAGTGCAAACCTCTCTCTACATTGGGGTTCAGTGCAAACCTTCATCTACATTGGGGTTCAGTGCAAACCTCTCTCTACATTGGGGTTCAGTGCAAACCTTCATCTACATCGGGGTTCAGTGCAAACCTTCATCTACATTGGGGTTCAGTGCAAACCTTCATCTACATAGGGGTTCAGTGCAAACCTCTCTCTACATTGGGGTTCAGTGCAAACCTTCATCTACATTGGGGTTCAGTGCAAACCTCTCTCTACATTGGGGTTCAGTGCAAACCTTCATCTACATCGGGGTTCAGTGCAAACCTTCATCTACATTGGGGTTCAGTGCAAACCTTCATCTACATTGGGGTTCGGTGCAAACCTTCATCTACATTGGGGTTCACTGCAAACCTCTCTCTACATTGGGGGTTCAATCTACATTGGGGTTTGGTCCAAACTTCACTCTGCTTCGGGGTTCATTGCAAATCTTACTTTACATTGGGGTTCAGTACAAGCCTTACTTGTTTTTGGGATAAATAACAAACCTCACTCTACGTTGGGGTTCAATCAATGCAAACCTTAATCTACATATCTACATTGGGGTTTAGTACAAACTTCACTGTGCATTGGGGTTCATTACAAACCTTTCTCTTAATTAGGGTTCAGTACAAAATCACTCTACATTGGGGCTCAGTGCAAACCTCACTCTGAATTGGGGTTCAGTAAAAGCTTTACTCTACATTAGTTATTAGTGCAAATCTCATTCTACACTGGGGTTCAGTACAAACCTCACTCTATGTTGGGGTTCAGTACAAGCTTTACTCTGCATTAGGATAAAGTACAAACCTCACTCGACATTGGGGTTCAATGCAAACCTTAATCTAGATTGGGGTTTAGAACAAACTTCACTCTACATGGGAGCTTATTGCAAATCTTACTCTACATTGGGGTTCAGTACAAACCTCACTTTACATTGGGGTTCAGTACAAGCTTTACTCTACATTAGGTTAAAGTACAAACCTCACTCTACGTTGGGGTTCAATGCAGCCCTCACTCTACATTGAGGTTCATTGCAAATCCTACTCTACATTGGGTTTCAGTAAAAATCTTAATCAACATTGGGGTTCAGTACAAACCTCACTCTTCTTTGGAGGTTCAGTACAAACCTCACTTTACATTGAGGTTCAGTGAAAACCTCACTCTGCATTGGGGTTCACTACAAACCTCACTCTGCTTTTGGGGTTCACTACAAACCTCACTCTGCTTTTGGGGTTCAGTAAAAACCTCACTCTACATTAGGGTTTAGTACAATCTTCACTCTGCATTAGGGTTCAGTACAAAATCAGTCGATGATGGGGTTCAGTACAACCTCACTATAAATTTGGGGTTCATTCCAAACCTCACTTTTCATTGCTGAGAAGTGCAAACCTCAATCTACATTGTGCTTCAGCCTCACTCTGCAATGAAATCTCACGCAGCATTGGGGTTCATTACAAACCTCACTCAGTATTGGGGTTCAGTACAAAATCACTTTACTTTGGGGTTTAATGCAGACCTCACTCTACATTGGGGTTCAGTACAAGCCTTACTCTGCATTAAGATAAAGTACAAACCTCACTCTACGCTGGGGTTCAATGCAAACCTTACTTTATCCCCTCGTGTCCCCCTAGATGACCCCCCTAGTGTCCCCCTAGATGACCCCCCCCCCCTCGTGTCCTCCTAGTTGACCCCCCTTGTGTCCTCCTAGATGACCCCAGCTCCTGACCTTCTATGCCATCACCAATCCTACAGTTGCTGCTTTGACCAGGGTCCCATTGCACATGAAAGCCATCCCTGACCTCCTGGTCATTTAATAAAGAGCACCGGTCACCTCTTGAACTCAGGTTATGTCATCAGATAGAGGGCTTAGCGAGGTTCTCGGGGGGAAGCTTTCTCTGAAGATGATATCAATTTGTTCTCGGTTAGGCAACAGATTAGTAAGAGGTTAACGCACCACACTGCTGTCTCTGTTCTGCTTGACAGAAATGCTTTAGCATCCTTCGAACAAATATCCCACACAGACCGCGGCAATAAAAGGCCCATTGTTCCGAAGAATAGGCAATTCATTTTGATATTCGGAGAGGATTTTCCGGGGAGTACATACTGCATGTAAGCCGATTAATTGGAGTGATTATACTGCTGTCTTTACCGGCTCCGAGTCCACAGCCCTCTGCTGCTTTTATGTATAACAAGTCTGCGGTTCCCGGGCGCTAACCAGGCGAAGGTAATACGAACCCGCTGACCATGGGCAACGTTCTGTGAGCAATGTGAAGGCCGGAGATTGTGTTCAGTGTCACTTCATTGGGCCTATATTATGGTAGGCAGGGATGGACTGGCCATTGGGACTACAGGGAGTTTCCCGGTGGGCCGATGGCTCAGTGGGCCGGCTTCAGTGACAGCGTACCGCCGCCCCCCTCTGTTCCTCTGTCTCTCCCTTTCCGCAGCGCTCACCTCCTCTCCCTCCCCGCAGCGCTCACCTGGGGGAACAGAGAAGCAGGGGGACTACAGAGGAGCATGGGGGAGGGCACAGACAGCTGACTGAACATCTATGGCCTGGACGTTTCTCACTTCTGCCTAATCTTGTGCCCCAGGGGGCACCGAACTGGTTCTTTGCCCCGGGTGAAATAATGTCTAGCTTCCCCACTGGTACTGCCTATAAGAGTACCAGTACCAGCCGTTCTACTCTAATAAAGTAGAACAGCAAGGAAGGGGAAGAGGGGGCTTGGGTGGCTGGGGGGGGGGGGTGCGGGAGTTGTCCGGCCTCCATGGGCGAGACCTGTCGATGTGGGCCAGTCTGGATGAAGTCCAGGGCCAAATTTCTGTCCCAGTCCAGCCCTGATGGTAGGGGCCCGGAGCTCCAATAGCCCCTACGTTAAAACGGCCTCTAACAAAAGACAGCTGGACTGACAAGTTCTGTTTGCGCCAAAACTCTCGAACATCTCAAAAGTACTTCACATATAAATCCTCCCAATGTAACATATAGTAGAAGGAAAAAGATTGGGCCTCATAGTGTAATTCCGTTTCAAAATGAGAACGTTTCTTAAAAACATAAAATGGTCACTCACATTTGAGAAGACATATAAAGCGAATAGGATCAAAGTAACGCAGTGGCCTAAGCAGAGCCCTGCCCGACGCGTTTCTCCTAATAAGGCATCATCTGGGGTTATTAGGAGAAACGCGTCGGGTAAGGGCTCCAATAATGCCACTGCGTTACTTTGATTTTTATCTTTTTCCTTCTACTATATGTTACATTGGGAGGATTTATATGTGAAGTATTGCTGCTCCATCCATGGTCTATATTCATTGATGTCAACTCTGTGATATATCTCTGCCTGGTTCCATTGGAAGTCATACTTGTTTAATTCTTCCTGAGTGAGATACACCAACAAGCCCGTTTGACCCATCAGACGTGATCCTCGCTGGGTCCAACTCGTTTGGTAAGCCTTCAATCTTCACGGTGGTGGATCACCAACAGACAACTGATTATATAGTTACCGTATTTATCGGGGTATAGCGCGCTCCCGCGTATAGCGCGCACCCCTAAAGTGGCCCCCATTCCTGTGGAAAAAAGTTTTTTTGTACTTACAGTTTTGGTGTCTTGCGCGGCGTCCATTGTCCTGTTCGTCAGGTCCGGCGTGCGTCTGCGGCTTCGGGTGTCCCCTACGTCGGGTCCGGCGTGCGTCTGCGGCTTCGGGTGTCCCCTTCGTCCGGTCCGGCGTGCGTCTGCGGCTTCGGGTGTCCTCTTCGACGGGTCCGGCGTCCTTCTGCGGCGTCCTCCCCGCTCGATCTCCGCTTTCCCGCGTAGAGTTTGAATACTGCGCCGACATATACCGAGTGCGGTACACTCGTGTATAGTCGGGCAGGTTCGGCTACTCTCACGCTCACGTCCTGTACGTCCAGGACGTGAGCGCGAGAGGAGCCGAGCCTGCCCGACTATACACGACTGTACTGCGCTCGGTATATGTCGGCGCAGTATTCAAAACTCGGCGCGGGAAAGCAGGTATCGGCGTATATCGCGCACCCACGATTTTGCCCTGATTTTCAGGGCAAAAAAGTGCGCGTTATACGCCGATAAATACGGTACTTTTCATTTCAGTGGAAGTTTTTGGACTTTATTCTCACTTGTTTACCAACACACTTGGTTTATTGTCACTTTGGTGTTTACTAATACAATCACCTTGATGTTCAATATAGTTATTTATCTATCTCTTTGTACATCTATACACTTTGTTTATCAGGATTTTTGTTTTTTATGTTTTATGCACCATTCACTTTGGTTGTTTTATTAATATTCATTTATTACCTTCTGTGTGTATATTGAAAATTAGCACATTAGTGCAGTCTAATGGTTCAATTCATATAGACAGCCCCCTCCTATTCACCTATTTATATATTTTTTGATCGCATCAAAATCCTAATTTTCAGAGCCACACTTTACCATTTCCACTTTGCCTACATACAGTATACCTGTTGTGCAGGCAGCTATAATTGTATATATATATATATACACAGTACAGACCAAAAGTTTGGACACACCTCATTCAAAGAGTTTTCTTTATTTTCATGACTATGACAATTGTAGAGTCGCACTGAAGGCATCAAAACTATGAATGTAACACATGTGGAATTATATACATAACAAAAAAGTGTGACACAACTGAAAATATGTCATATTCTAGGTCCTTTTGCAGCAGACACATCTCTAGAAGAACTGATAAGAGGAGACTCCGGTGTGAATCCGGCCTTCATGGTAGAATATCTGCTAGGAAACCACTGCTAAAGAAAGGCAACAAGCAGAAGAGACTTGTTTGGGCTAAAGAACACAAGGGATGGACATTAGACCAGTGGAAATCTGTGCTTTGGTCTGATGAGTCCAAATTTGAGATCTTTGGTTCCAACCACCGTGTCTTTGTGCGACACAGAAAAGGTGAACGGATCAGGGAGCTGTGGTGGCTCAACGTGATTGGCACTGCGCTGACAAGCCGTTCACCTCTGCAGCCAAGGGTTCGGATCCCGGTCTCGGCTACATGTTAATTGAGTTTGGTGGTCTCAGCCCAGCTCCCGGTGGGTGTGCTATGCAAGGTACGCCTGTGCTTTGTATGCCCACCCCCCCCCCCCCCCCACAAAAACCACCACACTTGCACGCACACAAAATTGGTTTAAAAACACACGCACTTTGGCCATGCGGTCTCCTAAAATAAGAGAGGCGAAGGACCTACGGGGCTGGCTGGGTGGGCTAGGCCCCCTCACTCCCTCATAGGGGGAGTCCCTCTGCCCCATTCGGGTCCCGTTGGGCCCCAGTTGGGCTCCCAAGAGGAGCAGGTAGGGTGGGGTGAGTGGGAGGCCCCCCCTCACACCCGCCATTGCCACCAGGGGCATGGAGAAGGATGGCGATTGCCTCCGGGGGGAGGGTCTGCCTACTCCCAACTCCTGCAGTCCGGCTCCTCTCTCTCGAGTTCACGCACAAAAATACACTTCAGAAAAAAAAGAAAAGGTGAACGGATGGACTCTACATGCCTGGTTCCCACTGTGAAGCATGGCGGAGGTGGAGGTGTGATGGTGTGGGGGTGCTTTGCTGGTGACACTGTTGGGGATTTATACTGAACCAGCATGGCTACCACAGCATCTTGCAGCGGCATGCTATTCCATCCGGTTTGCGTTTAGTTGGACCATCATTTATTTTTCAACAGGACAATGACCCCAAACGCACCTCCAGGTGGGGGAAGGGCTATTTGACCAAGAAGGAGAGTGATGGGGTGCTGCGCCAGATGACCTGGCCTCCACAGTCACCGGACCTGAACCCAATCGAGATGGTTTGGGGTGAGCCGGACCGCAGAGTGAAGGCAAAAGGGCCAACAAGTGCCAAGCATCTCTGGGAACTCCTTCAAGACTGTTGGAAGAGCATTTCAGGTGACAAGAGAATGTCAAGAGTGTGCAAAGCAGTAATCAAAGCAAAAGGACCTAGAATATGAGATATTTTCAGTTGTGTCACACTTTTTTGTTATGTATATAATTCCACATGTGTTAATTCATAGTTTTGATGCCTTCAGTGTGACTCTACAATTTTCATAGTCATGAAAATAAAGAAAACTCTTGGAATGAGAAGGTGTGTCCAGACTTTTGGTCTGTACTGTACAGTATATACCACTTGACAGCACGGTTTTCCCTCTTTCCTTTTCTTATAGGATGCATTAAGGTTAAAAGACACAAACCTTTACAACCCCTTTAAATACAATATCATTGCCAGCAATACAAAAAGGGTGTCAAAGAAAAAATGGCATCCATACAAGCCCCTCCAAGTCTGGTATGGATTTTGAGGGGAACCCCACGCCACAATTTAAAAAAAAGGCTTATTCTCGCCTGTGAACGAACCCAGAGTTTTGTCACACTCCCCCCCCCCCAAAAAAAAAAAAACATACTAGACCCTTATCCAAGCATGCAGCCCGGCAGGTCAGCATAAGGGGGGACGAGTGATCACCCCCTCTGAACCATACCAGGCCACATGCCCTCAGGATGGCGGGTGCTTTGTGGTGGCGGGGCTCTGCCCCCCAGCCCCAAAGCACCTTGTTGATGGGGACAAGGGACTCTTCCCGACAACCCTGGGCTGTTTTTGTGGGGGTCTGCAGGCAGGGGTTTGTTGGAATCTGGAAGCCCACTTTAACAAGGGGTACCCCACATCCCAGCTTCCCTGTCAGGGGTCTCCAAACATTCTAAACAAAGGTCCGGTTTATTGTCCTTCAGACTCTTGGAGGGCCGGACTTTGGGCCAGAGGTAATGGAAATTTTCATGGCATCAGTGGGAGTAAATATCTGATATTAGGGGGAGGATTAGTGTCCCATTGTTGGTATCATAGTGCCCCATTAGTGGTGTCAGTGGGAGAAATGATGCTTCATTGTCGGTGTCAGATGGCAGCATAGGGTCTCATATCAGTGGGAGGGATAGTCCCCCAAGGGCCGGATAAAGGCAAGCAAAGGGCCGCATATGGCCCTCGGGCTGCAGTTTGGAGACCACTGCTCTATGTGAAAGAGTATGGGGTACACTGTACCCCTACCGATTCACCAAAAAAAAAGGGCAAAAATAGCTCTGCAGCAGAATGATGACAACGTAATTGTTTCCATTCTTCACACTGCTCACTTGCTGATGGTGACAACAGTGCACCATGTCTGGATAATATGTGTTGAAAACGTGTTGAAAACGCAGGAACACATTTAGCAGTCAGGGCAGAGCGTTGTCACCAAATACCAGGAAGTGCCTGAACAAGGACCTCCATGGCAGGATCACCCGGTAATTATAATGGAAATAGTAGATATACAAATATTAGGAGCAGCTTTTGAACATGATGGAGCTTCTATGAGATTTTAGTGATTGGGTTTATATCCGTTCTCCATACAATCCACACTGACTGTTCAATGCATTCAGGAGACTTCAGAAGAACCCGAAATGCATTAATTTGGAAAGGAATGGGGTTTGTGCGGCCGCGATGTTCTCATTGCGATTGTACAGAGACTACCTTCCAAAAATAGCGGAGAAGTCGATGCTCTGCAGCTGTCTAAAGAGCTTAATAGACGGGGAGGGATTCAGATCTGAACATTAAAATGATTAACTTGGCAATAAACGAGGTTCCTTCCTGCGCTTCCCGAGGAGAGATGAAGGTTTTATGTTATCTCGGGTCATGCGGCGGAATCTTCGGGCAAACCTGAGGCTGGCGATAGACCTTAAATGACGTCTGGATGGATGAGAAAAATCAGACTGTTGGAAAATAGTTTTTATGCATGTGTCAGCCAACCATTATTGTGAGGGCCCGGGACAAAGGGGGGAGGGGGGCAAAGGGGAGCACCTTCCCCAGGCGCCAGGGTTGGACTGGGACAAAAATATGGCCCTGGACTTCATACAGACCGGCCCACTTTAATTTTGAGTGTCCCCCTTGCATCCGTGTCCTCCTTACATCAGTGTCCCCCCATCAGAGCCCCCATTGCATCAGAGAGTCCCCCTTGTATCAGAGTGTCCCCTATCAGAGTGTCCCCCATCAGAGTCCCCCTTGCATTAGTGTTCCCCTTCAGTGTCCCCTCTTGCATCAGAGTGTATCGCCCTTGCATCAGTGTCCTCCCTTGTACCAGAGAGCCCCATTTGCATTACAGTGTCCCCCCTTACATCAGAGTGTCCCCCCTTGCATCAGAGAGCCCCCCTTGCATCAGAGATCCCCCTTGCATCAGAGTGTCCCCCATTGCAATAGAGTGTGCCCCATTGCATTAGAGTGTCCCTCATCAGAGTTTCCCCCTTGCGTCAGAGTGTCCCCCATCAGTATCCCCCATTGCATCAGAGTGTCCCCCATCAGAGTGTCCCCCATCAGTATCCCCCATTGCATCAGAGTGTCTCCCATCAGAGTTTCTCCCCTTGCATCAGAGTTTCCCCCCTTGCATCAGAGTGTCCCCCATTGCAATAGAGTGTGCCCCATTGCATTAGAATGTCCCTCATCAGAGTTTCCCCCTTGCGTCAGAGTGTCCCCCATCAGTATCCCCCATTGCATCAGAGTGTCCCCCATCAGAGTGTCCCCCATCAGTATCCCCCATTGCATCAGAGTGTCTCCCATCAGAGTTTCTCCCCTTGCATCAGAGTGTCCCCCACTGCACCAGAGTGTCCCCCATCAGAGTGTCCCCATCAGTATCCCCCATTGCATCAGATTGTCTCCCATCAGAGTCTCCCCCCTTGCATCAGAGTGTCCCCCACTGCATCAGAGTGTCCCCCATTGCACCAGAGTGTCCCCCATCAGAGTGTCCCCATCAGTATCCCCCATTGCACCAGAGTGTCCCCCATCAGAGTGTCCCCATCAGTATCCCCCATTGCACCAGAGTGTCTCCCATCAGAGTGTCCCTCACTGCATCAAAGTGTCCCCTATCAGTGTCCCCCATTGCACCAAAGTGTCCCCATCAAAGCGTCCCCATCAGTGTGTCCCCCCCCCCCCCTCTCCTCCCCTCCCTGTACTCACTCACAGCTCTCCAGAAAGGCAGCATCATTCCTCTCTCCAGTCATGTGATAAGTGATAAGGGGAGGGAGGAAAGTCTGCCGGCTGTCTATCTCCCCCTATAGGGCGGGAGGGAGCAGAAAGGCCAATACTCGCGATCACTCGCTGTCAGAGAGGAGCGGCACCAGGACTGCACCTGACTGGCCCACTGAGCCAACGGCCCACCGGGAAACTCCCGGTAGTCCCAATGGCCAGTCCATGCCTGCCAGGCGCCGGCTGTATGTGCAGTGGGAGGTTCACTGGGAGCTCCCCTCTTTCTGCCCCTCACTTGCAGGTGTGACTGCAGTGTAAAAAGGGATCTTTTCCATCCAGGGCACAGTACTCTGTACCGCCACCTCCAACACTAACTCTGTGCCCCTCGCCGGTGTCTTGTCGAGCTAGTTCCCCTATCGATATGGTTCCCTGCTTGGCAGACGAAGACTTGATCAGCTGTGCACAGCGCATGCGCGGCATCCATGCTCATTCCTTAACATTCCCGTGGACTTGGAGGATGTTAAAAAAGGAGCCAGGAGGCAGAGCGAACGCAGCGAGCCGTCCGAGTGAAGCGAGGACGTGAGGCCGACTGGCCACTTACAGCGAATTCCACGTCGCCCTGGACCTGTTTCTGCAGCTGATCATGTTCAGTGATTTCCGTCGGCTCGGATTGCGCTTGCGCAGTCAAGGGGGGATCCATACAGATAGGAGGAACCATATCGGCAGATCACCGGCTGCTATCACTGTGTTTACATAAAACACAGTGCACCTCCAGTGACAGCGCCTCCCAGGGATGGACTGGGACAAAAATTTGGCCCTGGACTTCATCCAGACTGGCCCACTTTGACAGGTCTCTCTCATGGTGGCCGGACAACTCCCGCACCCCCCCGCCACCCGCACCTCCTCTCCCCCTTCACTAGCCATTCTACTTTATTAGAGTAGAACGGCTGGTTCTGGTACTCTTATAGGGAGTACCAGTGGGGAAGCTAGACATTCTTTCACCCGGGGAAAATAATCAGTTTGGTGCCCCCCTTTTGGGACAAGATTAGGCAGAAGTGAGAAACTCCCAGGCCATAGCTGTTGAGTCAGATGTCTGTACCCTCCCCCCTGTACCTCTGTCGTCCCCACTGCTCCTTTGGTCCCCCCTGCTTCTCTGTTTCCCCCAGGTGAGCGCTGCAGGAAGGGAGAGACAGAGGAGAGGAGGGGGGCGGCGGTCCGCTGTCACTGAAGCCGGCCCACTGAGCCATCGGCCCACCGAGCCATCGGCCCACCGGGAAACTCCCTGTAGTCCCAATGGCCAGTCCATCCCTGGCACCTCCTCAGTTCAGGTGAAGCAGCTGCAAAGAGGCTAGACATGGTGCGTTCTGCAGTAGCGCTGTACTGGGTGGCCGTGGGAGGTGGGGGGAGCTCTGTGTACTCGGAGATGAGCGGAGCTCTGTGTATTGAGGGTGCTAGGAGGGTGGGGAGCTCTGTGTATTGGTGGGGGGTTACAAGGCAGTGGGGGAGCTCTGTGTATTGGGGGGTTAGGTATTGGGGGTGTTAGGAGATGGGGGAGAGCTCTGTATATTGGGGCTGCTAGGGGGTTGGGGGAGCTCTGTTTATTGGGGTGCTAGTTATTGGGGGTGCTAGAAGGTGGGGAGCTCTGTGTATTTGGAGGTTAGGAGGTGGGGGGGCTCTGCGTATTTGGGGGCTAGGAGGTTGGGGAGCTCTGTGTATTGGGGGTGCTAGGGGGTTGGGGGGGCTTTGTGTATTTTGGAGTTAGTTATTGGGGGTGCTAGGAGATGGGGTGAGCTCTGTGTATTGGGGGGGGGGTGCTAGGTGGTGGGGAGTTAGGTATTGGGGTGCTAGGAGGTGGGGGGAGCTCTGCATATTTGGGAACTAGGAGGTAGGGGAGAGCTCTGTATATTGGGGTTGCTGGGAGGTTGGGGAGCTCTGTTTATTGGGGTGCTAGTTGGTGGGGGGATCTTTGCGAATTTGGGGGCTAGTAGATGGGGAGAGTTCTGTATATTGGGGGGAGTGCTAGGCGGTGGGGGGGGCTTTGTGTATTGGGGAGTTAGGTATTAGGGTGCTAGGAGGTGGGGAAGAGCTCTGTATATTGGGGTTGCTAGGAGGTTGGGGGGGAGCTCTGTGTATTGGGGTGATAGGTATTAGGGGTTCTAGGAGGTGGAGGGAGCCCTGTGTACTAGGGCTGGGGAGCTCTGTATATTGGGGGGTGCTAGGTTGTAAGGGGGAGCTCTGTGTACTGGGGGTGCTAGAAGGTTTGTGGAGCTCTGTGTTATAGGGATAGGAGGAGCTCTGTGTATTGAGGGGGTGCTAGGAGGTGAAGGAGAGCTCTGTGTATTGAGGTTGCTAAGAGGTGGGAGGAGGTCTGTGTGTCAGGGGTCTAGGAGGTGGGGGAGCTCTGTCTATTGAGGGGGGCTAGGAGGTGTTGCGGAGCTCTGCGTATTGGAAGTGATAGGAAATGGGGGGGATTTTTATGTATTGGGGGGGGGGGGGTGCTGGGAGGCAGGGGAGATCTGTGTATTGGGGTGTGCTAGGAGTTGGGGAGATCTGTGTATTGGGGGGTTCTAGGAGATCTGTGTATTGGTGTATTGGGGGGTTCTAGGAGTTGGGGAGATCTGTGTATTGGGGGGTGCTAGGAGTTGGGGAGATCTGTGTATTGGGGGGTGCTAGGAGTTGGGGAGTTCTGTGTATTGGGGGGTTCTAGGAGTTGGGGAGATCTTTGTATTGGGGGGTGCTAGGAGTTGGGGAGATCTGTGTATTGGGGGGTTCTGGGAGTTGGGAAGATCTGTGTATTGGGGGGTTCTAGGAGTTGGGGAGATCTGTGTATTGGGGGGTGCTAGGAGTTGGGGAGATCTGTGTATTGGGGGTGCTAGGAGTTGGGGAGATCAGTGTATTGGGTGGTTCTAGAAGTTGGGGAGATCTGTGTATTGGGGGTTCTAGGAGTTGGGGAGATCTGTGTATTGGGGGTTCTAGGAGTTGGGGAGATCTGTGTATTGGGGGGGGGGTTCTAGGAGTTGGGGAGATCTGTGTATTGGGGGGTTCTAGGAGTTGGGGAGCTCTGTGTATTGGGGGGTTCTAGAAGTTGGGGAGATCTGTGTATTGGGGGGTGCTAGAAGTTGGGGAGATCTGTGTATTGGGGGGTTCTAGGAGTTGGGGAGATCTGTGTATTGGGGGGTGCTAGGAGTTGGGGAGATCTGTGTATTGGGGGGTTCTAGGAGTTGGGGAGATCTGTGTATTGGGGGGTGTTAGGAGTTGGGGAGATCTGTGCATTGGGGGTGCTAGGAGTTGGGGAGATCTGTGTATTGGGGGGTGCTAGGAGTTGGGGAGCTCTGTGTATTGGGGGGTGCTAGGAGTTGGGGAGATCTGTGTATTGGGGGTGCTAGGAGTTGGGGAGCTCTGTGTATTGGGGGGTTCTGGGAGTTGGGGAGCTGTGTATTGGGGGGTGCTGTGTATTGGGGGGTTCTAGAAGTTGGGGAGATCTGTGTATTGGGGGGTGCTAGAAGTTGGGGAGATCTGTGTATTGGGGGGTTCTAGGAGTTGGGGAGATCTGTGTATTGGGGGGTTCTAGGAGTTGGGGAGCTGTGTATTGGGGGGTGTTAGGAGTTGGGGAGATCTGTGTATTGGGGGGTTCTAGAAGTTGGGGAGATCTGTGTATTGGGGGGTGGAGTTGGGGAGCTAGGGGGGTTCTGGAAGTTGGGGAGATCTGTGTATTGGGGGGTTAGAAGTTGGGGAGATCTAGGAGTTGGGGAGATCTGTGTATTGGGGGGTGCTAGGAGTTGGGGAGATCTGTGTATTGGGGGGTTCTAGGAGTTGGGGAGATCTGTGTATTGGGGGGTGTTAGGAGTTGGGGAGATCTGTGCATTGGGGGTGCTAGGAGTTGGGGAGATCTGTGTATTGGGGGGTGCTAGGAGTTGGGGAGCTCTGTGTATTGGGGGGTGCTAGGAGTTGGGGAGATCTGTGTATTGGGGGTGCTAGGAGTTGGGGAGCTCTGTGTATTGGGGGGTTCTGGGAGTTGGGGAGCTCTGTGTATTGGGGGGTTCTAGAAGTTGGGGAGATCTGTGTATTGGGGGGTGCTAGAAGTTGGGGAGATCTGTGTATTGGGGGGTTCTAGGAGTTGGGGAGATCTGTGTATTGGGGGGTGCTAGGAGTTGGGGAGATCTGTGTATTGGGGGGTTCTAGGAGTTGGGGAGATCTGTGTATTGGGGGGTTCTAGAAGTTGGGGAGATCTGTGTATTGGGGGGTTCTAGGAGTTGGGGAGATCTGTGTATTGGGGGGTGCTAGGAGTTGGGGAGATCTGTGTATTGGGGGGTTCTAGGAGTTGGGGAGATCTGTGTATTGGGGGGTGTTAGGAGTTGGGGAGATCTGTGCATTGGGGGTGCTAGGAGTTGGGGAGATCTGTGTATTGGGGGGTGCTAGGAGTTGGGGAGCTCTGTGTATTGGGGGTGCTAGGAGTTGGGGAGATCTGTGTATTGGGGGTGCTAGGAGTTGGGGAGATCTGTGTATTGGGGGGTGCTAGGAGTTGGGGAGATCTGTGTATTGGGGGTGCTAGGAGTTGGGGAGCTCTGTGTATTGGGGGGTTCTGGGAGACAAGGGGAGCTCTGTGTATTGGGGGGTGCTGGGAGGCGGGGGAGCTCCTCTGTGTATTGGGGGGGGGGGGGGTGGTGGGAGTTGGGGGAGCTCTGTGTATTGGGGGGTGCTACAAATGAAGGTGTGATGTTGTGGGAATGGTCAGGTGTCCTCAGACTTGATTTTCAGATTCTGGTACCCTTAGAAGAAGCCCCCAAACAGAGACAGATGGATACATTGTACTAAAGTTCTCTGCGGATGGACAAAAATAAATGCAAAAGTTATCTTCTGCACGTTGGGCTTAAGATACAAGAAGGGGGTGAGTGCGCATGCTCAGACAGCAGCGGGTGACGGTGACAATAAAAGCGATGATATCTGTAGATTCTTCTTCTATGTTTCTGCAGAAATGATCGCAATTTCCCCGCCATGATCTCCCCTTCCCTCCATGTGAGCAGAACGCCGAGCATCGCCCAGCGAATCCTCTGCAGCCAAACCCCGGCCTCCCAACAGATCACAAATCTTTTGTTAATCAGGTTATAGCAGATGCTGTATTTAAAGAAATGGACGGAGTTATTAAAGAGCTATTTTTACATCCACACAGCAGATTTAATGACCTGTAATCTCCGCATCCAGGAAGTGATGTCATCATCTGGCCAAAAGAAAAAAAATGAAGGTTTATTATGAGGTTGTATTGTTGTGCTGCTTTCTGAAGCCTCGAAATCTGCCCTGCGATAGAAGAAAATTCATCAATTTACCAACATAATCCCCCCCCCCCCCCCCTTATATTCCCCCTATATATTCCCCCTATCTCCCCCTCATATGTATACAAAAAAAATACCCCGGCGCTGTAATTCAGGTGCCCGGCGCCCGGAAAGGGGTCAGGTACCCGAATAGCGGCTGGTAGCGGCCCTTTATGGACGCACCGCCACTGCTGTGAATTTTGACCCTTCAAAAAACAGAAGAACTATACATATATACATTTCATACACGGGACATAGCGGTGGCGGGACAATTGACTCAATATCGGGGCTGTCCCGGTTAATCCAGGACGGTTTACAAGTATGTTACAGTGGTGTTCAGCATAGCGGCTTGTGTTGACTAACTAGACCAGCAGTCTCCAAACTGTGGCCAGATGTGGCCCTTTGGTAGCCTTTATCCGGCCCTTGGGGCACTATTCCTTCCACTGATATAAGGAACTATTACTCCCACTGACACCAACAACAGTTCATTATTTATTCTATGGATACCAATGATGGGATAATATTCCTCCTACTAATAGGGGCACCACTCCACCTATTGACCACCAACCCCCGAGGCCATATTTATTCTCACTGATGATGGGCCTTTGACATTTTCTGCCCCTGTTGGCCACAATCCGGCCCCCCTAAAGTCTGAAGAAGAATAAACTGGACCTTTGTTTGAAAAGTTTGGAGACCCCTGAACTAGACAATCAATTAAGTTTCAACGCACACATGATCTGACTAGAACAGTGGTCTCCAAACTGTGGCCCGGGGGCCAGATGCGGGCCCTTTGCTTGCCTTTATATGGCCCTTGGTTATATGTCACCAACGAAGTGGCACAGTTCCTCCCAATAACACCAATCATGAGGCAAAATTCCTACCAGTGACACCAATGTTGGGGCACAATTCCTCCCAATGACACCAAGGATAGGGCCCAATGCCACCAATGATGGGGCATTGTTCCCCCCAATGACACCAACGATGGGGCACAGTTCTTTCCAATGACACCAATAATAGGGCCCAAATGCCACCAATGATGGGGGACAATTCCTCCCAATGACACCAACGATGGGATCCAATGACCCCAAGAGTGGGTCAATTCCTCCCAATGACACTAACAATGGAGCCCAATGAGACCAAGGATGAGGCATAATTCCTACCAAAGACACCATCTATGGGATGCAATGCTTCTCATTGATGCAAAAGATGGGGCATTGATTACTCCAACTGATGCTGGAACATGTTGTCCTCCCGATGGCCACAGTCCGGCCCCCCTAAAACCTGAAGGACAGTAAACTGGCCCTTTGCTTAGAAAGTTTGGAGACCCCTGGACTAGAGGAAGCTGAAACTCATTTGATATATTTTTTTTATGTCAATAAAGATATCTGTAAAAAACAAAACAGAAAAAAAAAAGCGAACAAAATGGATAGTTAATTCCACACAAATGAGGTTTGTAGATTCTCCACTTTGTCTGTTTGTCTAGGAGACATTAACAGGCCCGGCGTGTTTACTGAAGAGCTCTCAGTCTCTGCGGAGGAAGGAAAATCAATGATTGGTTAATTGTCTGTAAAAGAAAAACTGGGTTTGCATGGTACTGTGACTCGAGCCGAGAAACCGCGAGATCCGGAGGTTTTCACTCGCATATCTCCCGTGTCATTGTCCTTGTCAACCTTTCCTATTGTGCCTCTGACATACTCAGTAATCCTTATCATATGGGATAAATATAAACACAAACATATATACAGGGCCTTGAAAAAGTATTCATACCCCCTGAGATTCTCCTCATCTTGTCATGTTACAACCAAAAACATAATTGTATTTAATTGGGATTGTATGTGATAGACCAGGGGTCTCCAAACTTTCTGATCAAAGGGCTGGATTACTGTCCTCCAGACTTTAAGGGGACCAAACTGTAGCCATCAGGAGTACAAAATCCCCCATCATTGGACCCCATCATTGGGGTCATTGGGAGGAATTCTGCCCCTTCATTGGGAGGAATTCTGCCCCGTCATTGGGAGGAATCCTGCCCCTTCACTGAGAGGACTTCTGCCCCATCACTGGGAGGAACTCAGCCCCTTCTCTGGGAGGAATTCTGCCCCTTCACTGGGAGGAATTCTGCCCCTTCACTGGGAGGAATTCTGCCCCTTCTCTGGGAGGAATTCTGCCCCGTCATTGGGAGGAATTCTGCCCCATCATTGGGAGGAATTCTGCCCCATCATTGGGAGGAATTCTGCCCCTTCACTGGGAGGAACTCAGCTCCTTCTCTGGGAGGAATTCTGCCCCTTCACTGGGAGGAATTCTGCCCCTTCTCTAGGAGGAATTCTGCCCCATCATTGGGAGGAATTCTGCCCCATAATTGGGAGGAATTCTGTCCCATCATTGGGAGGAATTCTGCCCCTTCACTGGGAGGAATTCTGCCCCATCATTGGGAGGAATTCTGCCCCTTCACTGGGAGGAATTCTGCCCCATCATTGGGAGGAATTCTGCCCCTTCACTGGGAGGAATTCTGCCCCGTCATTGGGAGGAATTCTGCCCCATCATTGGGAGGAATTCTGCCCCTTCACTGGGAGGAATTCTGCCCCGTCATTGGGAGGAATTCTGCCCCATCATTGGGAGGAATTCTGCCCCGTCATTGGGAGGAATTCTGCCCCGTCATTGGGAGGAATTCTGCCCCTTCACTGGGAGGAATGCTGCTCCTTCATTGGGAGGAATTCTGCCCCATCATTGACAGGAATTCTTTCCCTTTACTGGGAGGAATTTTGCCCATTTATTGGGAGGAATTCTGCCCCTTCACTGGGAGGAATTTTGCGACATCAATGGGAGGAATTCTGCCCCGTCACTGGGAGGAATTCTGCCCCTTCATTGGGAGGAATTCTGCCCCATCATTGGGAGGAATTTTGCCCTGTCACTGGGAGGAATTCTGCCCCGTCATTGGGAGGAATTCTGCCCCTTCACTGGGAGGAATTCTGCTCCATCATTGGGAGGAATTCTGCCCCTTCACTGGGAGGAATTCTGCCCCGTCATTGGGAGGAATTCTGCCCCATCATTGGGAGGAATTCTGCCTCGTCACTGGGAGGAATTCTGCCCCTTCATTGGGAGGAATTCTGCCCCATCATTGGGAGGAATTCTGCCCCATCACTGGGAGGACTTCTGCCCCTTCATTGGGAGGAATTCTGCCCCTTCATTGGGAGGAATTCTGCCCCATCACTGGGAGAAATTCTGCCCCATCACTGGGAGGACTTCTGCCCCTTCATTGGGAGGAATTCTGCCCCATCACTGGGAGGACTTCTGCCCCTTCACTGGGAGGAATTCTGCCCCATCATTGGGAGGAATTCTGCCCCTTCACTGGGAGGAATTCTGCCCCGTCATTGGGATGAATTCTGCCCCTTCATTGGGAGGAATTCTGCCCCATCATTGGGAGGAATTCTGCCCCGTCACTGGGAGGAATTCTGCCCCGTCACTGGGAGGAATTCTGCCCCTTCATTGGGAGGAATTCTGCCCCTTCATTGGGAGGAATTCTGCCCCATCATTGGCAGGAATTCTGTCCCTTTACTGGGAGGAATTTTGCCCATTCATTGGGAGGAATTCTGCCCCTTCACTGGGAGGAATTTTGCGCTCTGTTCCTTGGACGTCAATGGGAGGAATTCTGCCCCGTCTGTGCCCTGTCACTGGGAGGAATTCTGCCCCTTCATTGCCCCTTCTTATGGAGATTCCATCTCCCACTGAATTCTGCCCCAT
This sequence comes from Rana kukunoris, assembly GCA_029574335.1. Classification (NCBI taxonomy): domain Eukaryota; kingdom Metazoa; phylum Chordata; class Amphibia; order Anura; family Ranidae; genus Rana; species Rana kukunoris. Next base: position 152,579,323 of record CM056060.1, read on the forward strand.
CATTGGGAGGAATTCTGCCCCATCATTGGGAGGAATTCTGCCCCTTCACTGGGAGGAATTCTTCCCCTATCATTGGGAGAATATCTTCTCCCACTGAGGTTTGCCCCTTGGATTCTGCCCCTTCATTGGGAGGAATTCTGCGAGGAATTCTGCCCCATCATTGGGAGGAATTCTGCCCCTTCATTGGGAGGAATTCTGCCCCATCATTGGCAGGAATTCTGCCCCTTTACTGGGAGGAATTTTGCACCTTCATTGGGAGAAATTCTGCCCCTTCATTGGGAGGAATTCTGCCCCATCATTGGCAGGAATTCTGTCCCTTTACTGGGAGGAATTTTGCCCATTCATTGGGAGGAATTCTGCCCCTTCACTGGGAGGACTTCTGCCCCTTTGGGAGGAATTCATTGGGAGGAATTCTGCTCATTGGAGGAATGGATTCGTCATTGGGAGGAATTCTGCCCCTCTTCACTGGAGGTATACTCATGGGAGGAATTCCCTTTCACTGGAAGGAATTCTGCCCCTTCACTGCCCCCCATTCTTACTTCAGGAGGAATTCTGCCCCTTCATTGGGAGGAATTCTGCCCCATCATTGGCTCTTCCTTTGGGAGGAATTCTGTCCCTTTACTGGGAGGAATTTTGCCCATTCATTGGGAGGAATTCTGCCCCGTCACTTCATCCTCACTGGGAGGAATTCTGCCCCTTCATTGGGAGGAATTCTGCCCCATCATTGGCATTCATGAGGAATTCTGCCCCTTCACTGGGAGGAATTCTGCCCCATTGGGAGGAATTCATTGGGAGGAATTCTGCCCCTTCACTGGGAGGAATTCTGCCCCTTCATTGGGAGGAATTCTGCCCCATCATTGGCAGGAATTCTGTCAGTTTACTGGGAGGAATTTTGCCCATTCATTGGGAGGAATTCTGCCCCTTTACTGGGAGGAAGTTTGCTACGTCAAAGGGAGGAATTCTGCCCCTTCACTGGGAGGAATTCTGCCCCTTCATTGGGAGGAATTCTGCCCCATCATTGGCAGGAATTCTGTCCCTTTACTGGGAGGAATTTTGCCCATTCATTGGGAGGAATTCTGCCCCTTCACTGGGAGGAATTTTGCGACGTCAATGTGAGGAATTCTGCCCCGTCACTGGGAGGAATTCTGCCCCTTCATTGGGAGGAATTCTGCCCCATCATTGGCAGGAATTCTGCCCCTTTAATGGGAGGAATTTTGCCCCTTTAATGGGAGGAATTTTGCCCCTTCACTGGGAGGAATTCTGCCCCTTCACTGGAAGGAATTCTGCACCATCATTGGGCGGACTTCTGGCCCTTCACTGGGAGGAATTCTGCCCCTTCATTGGGAGGAATTCTTCCCCTATCATTGGGAGGAATTCTGCCCCTTCACTGCGAGGAATTCTGCCCCATCATTGGGAGGAATTCTGCCCCTTCATTGGGAGGAATTCTGCCCCTTTACTGGGAGGAATTTTGCACCTTCATTGGGAGAAATTCTGCCCCTTCATTGGGAGGAATTCTGCCCCATCATTGGCAGGAATTCTGTCCCTTTACTGGGAGGAATTTTGCCCATTCATTGGGAGGAATTCTGCCCTTTCACTGGGAGGCATTCTGCCCCATCACTGGGAGGACTTCTGCCCCTTCATTGGGAGGAATTCTGCCCCTTCATTGGGAGGAATTCTGCCCCTTCACTGGGAGGAATTCTGCCCCATCACTGGGAGGAATTCTGCCCCATCACTGGGAGGAATTCTGCCCCATCACTGGGAGGAATTCTGCCCCATCACTGGGAGGACTTCTGCCCCTTCATTGGGAGGAATTCTGCTCCGTCACTGGGAGGTATACTCCCCTTTCACTGGAAGGAATTCTGCCCCTTCACTGGGAGGAATTCTGCCCCTTCATTGAGAGGAATTCTGCCCCATCATTGGGAGGAATTCTGCCCCTTCACTGGGAGGAATTCTGCCCCATCATTGGGAGGAATTCTGCCCCATCACTGGGAGGACTTCTGCCCCTTCATTGGGAGGAATTCTGCTCCGTCACTCGGAGGTATACTCCCCTTTCACTGGAAGGAATTCTGCCCCTTCACTGGGAGGAATTCTGCCCCTTCATTGGGAGGAATTCTGCCCCATCATTGGCAGGAATTCTGTCCCTTTACTGGGAGGAATTCTGCCCCTTCACTGGGAGGAATTTTGCTACGTCAAAGGGAGGAATTCTGCCCCTTCACTGGGAGGAATTCTGCCCCTTCATTGGGAGGAATTCTGCCCCTTCATTGGGAGGAATTCTGCCCCGTCATTGGGAGGAATTCTGCCCCATCATTGGGAGGACTTCTGCCCCATCACTGGGAGGACTTCTGCCCCTTCATTGGGAGGAATTCTGCTCCGTCACTGGGAGGTATACTCCCCTTTCACTGGAAGGAATTCTGCCCCTTCACTGGGAGGAATTCTGCCCCTTCATTGGGAGGAATTCTGCCCCATCATTGGCAGGAATTCTGTCCCTTTACTGGGAGGAATTTTGCCCATTCATTGGGAGGAATTCTGCCCCTTCACTGGGAGGAATTTTGCGACGTCAATGGGAGGAATTCTGCCCCGTCACTGGGAGGAATTCTGCCCCTTCATTGGGAGGAATTCTGCCCCATCATTGGGAGGAATTCTGCCCCTTCACTGGGAGGAATTCTGCCCCATCATTGGGAGGAATTCTGCCCCTTCACTGGGAGGAATTCTGCCCCTTCATTGGGAGGAATTCTGCCCCATCATTGGCAGGAATTCTGTCCCTTTACTGGGAGGAATTTTGCCCATTCATTGGGAGGAATTCTGCCCCTTCACTGGGAGGAATTTTGCTACGTCAAAGGGAGGAATTCTGCCCCTTCACTGGGAGGAATTCTGCCCCTTCATTGGTAGGAATTCTGCCCCATCATTGGCAGGAATTCTGTCCCTTTACTGGGAGGAATTTTGCCCCTTCATTGGGAGGAATTCTGCCCCTTCACTGGGAGGAATTTTGCGACGTCAATGTGAGGAATTCTGCCCCGTCACTGGGAGGAATTCTGCCCCTTCATTGGGAGGAATTCTGCCCCATCATTGGCAGGAATTCTGCCCCTTTAATGGGAGGAATTTTGCCCCTTCACTGGGAGGAATTCTGCCCCTTCACTGGAAGGAATTCTGCACCATCATTGGGCGGACTTCTGGCCCTTCACTGGGAGGAATTCTGCCCCTTCATTGGGAGGAATTCTGCCCCTTCACTGGGAGGAATTCTTCCCCTATCATTGGGAGGAATTCTGCCCCTTCACTGCGAGGAATTCTGCCCCATCATTGGGAGGAATTCTGCCCCTTCATTGGGAGGAATTCTGCCCCATCATTGGCAGGAATTCTGCCCCTTTACTGGGAGGAATTTTGCACCTTCATTGGGAGAAATTCTGCCCCTTCATTGGGAGGAATTCTGCCCCATCATTGGCAGGAATTCTGTCCCTTTACTGGGAGGAATTTTGCCCATTCATTGGGAGGAATTCTGCCCCTTCACTGGGAGGCATTCTGCCCCATCACTGGGAGGACTTCTGCCCCTTCATTGGGAGGAATTCTGCCCCTTCATTGGGAGGAATTCTGCCCCTTCACTGGGAGGAATTCTGCCCCATCACTGGGAGGAATTCTGCCCCATCACTGGGAGGAATTCTGCCCCATCACTGGGAGGACTTCTGCCCCTTCATTGGGAGGAATTCTGCTCCGTCACTGGGAGGTATACTCCCCTTTCACTGGAAGGAATTCTGCCCCTTCACTGGGAGGAATTCTGCCCCTTCATTGAGAGGAATTCTGCCCCATCATTGGGAGGAATTCTGCCCCTTCACTGGGAGGAATTCTGCCCCATCATTGGGAGGAATTCTGCCCCTTCACTGGGAGGAATTCTGCCCCTTCATTGGGAGGAATTCTGCCCCATCATTGGCAGGAATTCTGCCCCTTCATATCTATAGATATACTTTACTACAAAATAATTATGTATTTAATTTTTTTTTTTTATATAATTTTACTTAATAGCAGTTTATATTTACTAAAATAATTGGATTTCCATGTCCTGTGTCCTGTGGGAGAGCGGATATAGCGAACGCCGGGTCCCGGCCGGGTTTGGTAAAACTTTATTAGCATGGCAGTAGATCTACACATTGTTGAAGAAAACTTTATTTGCTGACTTGCGGAACCATTGTAAACACCTTGATCTGAGCTCATTAGTAAGGCAGAAATCTAAAGAGCAGTGCATGATGGGTAACACGACAACTTGCTCTTCTAAAGTGATGATCATGTTCGCTGGTGACCCCGTTAGATCCATTATGAGGGCCTTGAAATCACTCACCCCGCAGGTGTAGAGCCTTCCATACACAGACACAGAACAACCAAAACATCTTGGGCCGGATTCAGATACTATTTACGTCGGCGTATCTCGAGATACGCGTCGTAAATACTAAGAATAGCCGGCGTATCTTTTTTTGCTATTCAGAAAAGAAGATACGCCGGAATTCTGCTAATATACGAGCGTCGTAATTCTGTTACACCGCCGTATATTAGTTGCATATTTACGCTGGCCGCTAGGTGGCGCTTCCGTCGTTTTACGCAGCGAATATGTAAATGAGGGATTTACGGCGATTCCCGAACGTACTTGCGGCGGCGCATCGTAGTTTACGTCGTTTGCGTTAGCGTTACAGCGGCGTAAGGTTACCCCTGCTATAGGAGGCGTAGCCAATGTTAAGTATGGACGCCGGGACAGCGTCGAATTGTACGTCGGTAACGTCGTTTGCGTAAATCGTTCGGGAATGGGGCTCGACGTTAGTTACGTTCACGTCGTTTACATTGAAAAAAGCGAACGTGATTTTGCGCATGCGTGCCGGGAACGTCCACGGACCGCGCATGCGCCGTCCAAAAAAAAATGTCAATTACGTGGGGTCATGATTCATTTACATGAAACACGCCCACACCATGCACATTTGAATTACGCGGCCTTACGCCGCAACACATATGTTACGCCGCCGTAAATAAGGGCGCAAGTTCTTTCTGAATACAGAACTTGCGCCCAAAGTTACAGCGGCGTAACGTATCGGGGATACGTTACGCCAGCAGAAAGATCCGCTCATCTTTCTGAATCTGGCCCCTTGTATTTTTAATGAACAAAGTGAATCTTCTCACCTGGAGAACTAGTTCACCTCTAATATAAAATAAAACATGTACCACCAAGTATCACAGGCTCCTCCCATGTACACAAGTATCACAGGCTCCTCCCATGTACACAAGTATCACAGGCTCCTCCCATGTACACAAGTATCACAGGCTCCTCCCGTGTACATAAGTATCACAGGCTCCTCCCATGTACACAAGTATCGCAGGCTCCTCCCATGTACACAAGTATCACAGGCTCCTCCCGTGTACATAAGTATCACAGACTCCTCCCATGTACATACGTTTTACAGGCTCCTCCCATGTACAGAAGTATCACAGGCTCCTCCCATGTACATAAGTATCACAGGCTCCTCCCATGTACATAAGTATCACAGGCTCCTCCCATGTACATAAGTATCACAGGCTCCTCCCATGTACATAAGTATCACAGGCTCCTTCCATTTACATAAGTAACAAGGTTTCCATACGGGTTATACAGGGCTGGACTGGGACAAAAATTTGGCCCTGGATTTTATCCAGACAGGCCCACTTTAATTTTGAGTGTCCCCCAAAATCAGAGCCCCCCTTGTATCAAAGTGTCCCCCATCAGAGTTTCCCTTGCATCAGAGTGTCTCCCATCAGAGTGTCCCCCATCAGAGCCCCCCTTGCATCAGAGCCCCCCTTGCATCAGAGTGTGTCCCATCAGAGTGTCCCCCATCAGAGCCCCCCTTGCATCAGAGTGTCCCCCATCAGAGCCCCCCTTGCATCAGAGTGTCCCCCATCAGAGTGTCCCCCATCAGAGCCCCCCTTGCATCAGAGTGTCCCCCATCAGAGTGTCCCCCATCAGAGCCCCCCTTGCATCAGAGTGTCTCCCATCAGAGTTTCCCTTGCATCAGAGTGTCTCCCATCAGAGCCCCCCTTGCATCAGAGTGTCTCCCATCAGAGCCCCCCTTGCATCAGAGTGTCTCCCATCAGAGCCCCCCTTGCATCAGAGTGTCCCCATCAGAGTCCCCCTTGCAATAGTGTTCCCCTTTAGTTAGGGTGACCAGACATCCCCAGTTTCAGGGGACAGTCCCCTGATTGAGGACACTGTCCCCGGACCAAGTCTGTCCCTGGTTTTGTCCCCAGATTGGATTTAATAGGCGTCAGGGGCAATTTCAAAGATAATCAGTACAGAATTAAAATACAAAATATATAATTACACACCCCCCGCTCCACCGTGCCTACTAGCATAGGGGGGTTGTATTTTTTCCATTATCTGTGCCCCTTTCTGATGATCATGTGCTGGTTGGAGCGGAGGGAATATTTCTTTAGTTTCGAGCGCATTCCCAATCAGCTTCGCTCTCATGTTCTTCTGCCTTGGCTCAAATCCTGGCCAACCACCTGCCTGCCTATCTCCTTGACTTCCCTGGTGGAGTGATCTTCCTCCGCTCCCCATCCAGTAGTAGCCGGGGCCCGAGAGGCTGTGAGGCGGGCAGTGACGGGCAGAGAGTCGCTGATTGTTGCCATTACTAGTAAAGAAAAAATATGTCCACGGATTTCATTTTAAAAATCTGGTCACCTTACCTTTAGTGTCCCCCCTTGCATCAGAGAGTCCCCCTTACATCAGAGTGTTCCCCTTCAGTGCCCCCCCCCCCTTGCATCAGAGTGTCCCCCCTTGCACCAGAGAGCCCCCTTTGCATTAGAGTGTCCCCCCTTACATCAGAGTGCCCCCCTTGCATCAGAGTGTCCCCCCTTACATCAGAGTGCCCCCTATGCATTAGAGTGTCCCCCCTTGAATCAGAGTGTCCCCCCTTGCATCAGTGCCCCCCCCCCTTGTACCAGAGAGCCCCCTTTGCATTAAAGTGTCCCCCCTTGCATCAGAGTGTCCCTCATTACATTAGAGTGTCCCTCATTACATTAGAGTGTCCCTCATCAGGTTCCCCCCTTGCATCAGAGTGTCCCCTATTGCACCAGAGTGTCCCTCATCAAAGTGTCCCCCATCAGTGTGTCCCCCCTCTCCTCCCCCTACCACATGTACTCACTCACAGCTCTCCAGAAAGGCAGCATAGTTCCTCTCTCCAGTCATGTGATAAGTGATAAGGGGAGGGAGGAAGGAAAGTCTGCCGGCTGTCTATCTCCCCCTATAGGGCAGGAGGGAGCAGAAAGGCCAATACTCACTCCAGCAAGTGACGGCTGCTGCTCCTCCTGACAGGAGTGAAATCGCGATCATTCACTGTCATGAGGAGCGGCTCCAGGACTGCACCTGACCGGCCCACCGAGCCATCGGCCCACCGGGAAACTCCCGGTAGTCCCAATGGCCGGTCCGTGCCTGGGGGTATCCGAGATCCGTCACACACACACTGAACCAGCATGGACACTTTGCCACGACAACCCCTCGAGCCTTCGAAATGTTCTTCCAAGTGGTTCCACCACAATACCCAACACTGTCATTAAAAGCCCTGAAGAAGGAGAGCGATTCTGAAAAATCCACGTATTGATATAGTAATGATTACAGTTCACCTGAAGACAGAAACCTGAAAAGAGGAAATATTAAGAAGCAGCAAGGAAAAGGGCAGGGCCATCTTCATAGCATCATGGGCCCCCCGGGCAAAGTAATGCTCTGGTCCCCCTACAATGGAGTGCAGGTAAACAGAAATCACATAGGTAGGAGGTAGGGGATATCTAGGGTTGTAGAGGGGTCAGAGTTCTGGGGGCAGAGGCGGCTCTTTAATTAGGCAAATTAGGCACCTAAGGCCACGCACTCACAGGGGCCTCGCGGCTGCCTTACTTACCAAATGCATTACCCCAGTTTTGAGGGACAGGGGACCTTAACGCTGCTGTGCTCAGGCAGCGTTAAGAGCCCTGAATCAGAAGAGGGGCCGCCAGCGCCCTTAACAACCAGTGAATATCGGTGACACCGCCCCTTGTGACGTCAATGACCCAGCATGCCCTCAGTCAAGGGGGTGGGTTCACCAGGTAATGTCACCCTGCCCCTTAGTTATTAAAAAGCAGGATCTGGGGGGGCCACCTTGTTAAAGGGGGCTTCCAGATTCCGAAAATTCCCTCTGCCCGCAGGCCCCCACGCAGCCACCGGCCAGGGTTGTGGGGAAGAGGCTCTTGTTCTATAATTATTTTTCCCATCATGGGCGTAAGTGGGGCCCCATGTCAAGTTTTGCCTACGGCCTCACAAAGCCTAGAGCCGCCTCTGGATATCTGGGATGTAGAGGGGCAGCCCAGGCTCGGACCAGCTGCTTTGAGGAAGGGGCAGGGGCAGGGCCGCCATCAGGAATTTTGGGGCCCCTTACACAGCTTCAGGCATGGGCCCCCTGGAGCAGGGAACCGGGGGGGGGGGGGGTGCTGCCGCATGATGAAATAGAGAAGCGGGGGGGGTGGGCTGCTGCCGCAAATTGAGAAGCGGGGGGGCCCTTTACAAAAAGAAGCAATAAAGGAAAATATATATAAAAAAGGGGGGTAGCCATCCGGGGCCCTGGGGACCTCCGGACCTCTGAAAAAATAAAATAAAAATTGGCCCTTTAATAAAAAATATATTAAAAAAATATATTTTGTTTTCAAAATCATCTGGGTTCCCATCCAGGCCCCTGGGGACCCCCGGGCCCCTTACAGGTGTAATGCCTGTACTCCCCTGATGGCGGCCCTGGGCAGGGGCCCCCCATGCAGCTGGGGCCCCTGGGCAGTGCCCTCTCATTAAGACAGCCCTGGCAAAGGGAATTTAGTTCTGGGGCGGAGTATGAAGTATATTTGTCTTTCGGGGACCCCAGAGAGCCGGGCAGCGGGTACAACGCTCCACCTTCAGTGTTATGAGGGACGGCTGCTGAATTGCTAAACAGTGTAGTATTTCCACCTGCGGTCACATGGCAAAGGTGAGCAGCGTGCGGCACGTGGTGCAGAACATAATAGGGACTTTCTGTGCCAGGGTAATGGTGTGTAATGTAATTACACGTGACACTCTAATTAATCTCTTTGCCCATCGGTGGGCGCTCCATGTATTCAGACTCCTTCCACCAACACAGCTAATAGATTTCTAGGGACAAGCATGGCGAGACTTTAAAGGTGCGTGTTTTTTTTATATATATATATAAAAATAACAAACATATACTTACCTCCACTGTGCAGTTCGTTTCGCACAGAGTGGCCCCGATCCTCCTCTTCTGGGGTACCATGGTGGTTCTCTCGGCTCCTCCCCCTCTGGGAAGCTCTTTCTCGTCGAGGGGGTTACCTTGCGGGCGCGCTCCCGTGTGATGCAGGGCTGTCTTAATGAGTGGGCACTGCCCAGGGGCCCCAGCTGCATGAGGGGCCCCTGTACTTTCCCCAAAGCAGCTGGTCTTTGAGCCCATGCTGCCCCGAAATTGGGGAGCCCATGATGGCACTGAGGTCCCTTTCACACTGGTGAGTTTTTGCCGCGTTTTTGCGGTAAAAATGGCGCTGTTAAAACGATCCCCATGCCCCCTCTCCATTGAAATTAATTAAAAACGCGGTAAAAACGCGTTTTGATCGCTCCGTTTTTACCGCGATTTTACCGCGTTTTTTAATTCATTTCAATGGAGAGGGGCATGGGGGGTGTTTTATGAGCATTTTAATAGCACTATTGAAAGGGCCCTTAGAGTGATGGATACATCTACTTGATGTCTGTTTACCTGCACTCATCATTGTAGGGGCCCCAGAGCATTACTTTGCCCAGGGTAGGGTGACCACATGCCCGGGCAGATCTGTCCCGGGTCCCGGGCACCTTCATTCCAGGACAATACAGTGTCCCGGAATGAAACTGACACAGCCACCCCCCCCCCCCCCCCCCCCCGGGCCAATCTGATGCCCCCAAAAAAGGCCGCCACATCATCGCTTTACTCACTGACAGTACTTGTTCTGGCCGGGAATGCCTGGAGGAGCACAGTCCCCGCCCCCTGCTTGTGATTGGAGAAATCATAAATCCCGCCTCTTGTGTCCAATCACTGTGCTGTGATTCGTTACAGGCCAAGCTGATTTTTGGGAAGGGAGGGTGTCCCTGAATGGTAGTTTGGAAATGTGGTCATCCTAGCCCAGGGGCCCATGATGCTATTAAGACGGCCCTGGTGTGATGCAGTCAGGGGCCATGCCGTCGAGTGTATGTCTCGCCCCCCCCCCCCTCTGACGCGCCGCGTCATTGGATTTGATTGACAGCAGTGCGAGCCAATGGCTGTGCTGCTATCAATCTCTCCAATGAAGAGCCGAGAAGCCCGAGCAACGATCGAGCACGTCCGCATCGTGGGACTTTTCAATGCTCAGGTAAGTAAACGGCGGGGTGGGGGGGGGTGGGGCCTCCGCTAATCGTCGGATGCTTTTTCACCTTAAAGTGGTTGTAAAGCTTTGTGTTTTTTTTCACCTTAATGCATCCTATGAATCCAGAATCTCCGAGGGCGCGACCCCGCAATGGTTTCCCCCAGCTTGAACAGGGAAATGCCTTGTTTACATAGGCATCTCCCCATTCTGCCGCTCGCAGGCCGGCGGTGAACATCGAGTACGCGGGACCTGCGAGCAAGCTCGTGCGGCGAGCGCACGTGCGGCGGGCACGCGTGCACTTGCACGGTGGTAAATTTGAAGGGACGTACAGGTAAGTCCATTTGTCTGTACGAACTCTTCTGCTGACGTAAATGTGTGTGCGGCGGTCGGCAAGTGCTTAAAGAGCCCTTAATCACTTCAATACCCGGCCATAGTAATATGACGTCCACAGATGGGATCTACCATCCTGGGTGGGCGTCATATGACGTCCTGGGCTTTGTGGGGGGATATCTGAATGATGGGTGCAGCTAGAGGCGTCATTCAGAGATCATTATTTGCCGGCGGCGATTCTGCGCACAATAAGAAGGAATATAGCGGCAGTTCCGCCGCTTGATCGTTCTTATAGGCAACGGGAGGGGACCTCCTGCCGCCATTCGGTGCTTCTCCGGGCTCTCCTGTGCCATCGGGGCCCCGGAGAAAGAATCGTCCGGCGCCGGATGACGAGCATAGAGATTTCCGGTGACCATATGGTCACCAGTCATTTCTATGACCGTCGGAAGCCCGGGTGCGATGTGATGACGTCACGCCCTGGGTTCCCAGAAGTAAACAAAGGCGCGATTGCGGCTAGTAAGCATGAGATTGGTGAATTTTTCTTCACAATCTCATGTATCCTGAGTTGACTGGGATTTACCCTAGACCTGAAGAAGTGCTAACCACTGTGCCACTGTGCTATTAACCACTTAAGGACCGCCTCCTGCATATACACGTCGGCAGAATGGCACGGCTGGGCACATGCACGTACAGGTACGTCCTGTGCTAATGCCCATTACAAAAATGTGTAAAAATTGTCCGATGTGTCCGCCATAGTGTCGCAGTCATGAAAAAAATCGCTGATTGTCGCCATTAGTAGTAAAAAAAAAAAAAAAATAATAAAAATGCAATAAAACTATCCCCTATTTTATAGACGCTATAAATTTTGCGCAAACCGATAAACGATTATTGCGTTTTTTTAACCAAAAATATGTAGAAGAATACGTATCGGCCTAAACTGAGGAAAACAAATGTTTTTTATATATTTTTGGGGGATATTTATTATTATAGCAAAAAGTAAAAAATCTTGCATTTTTTTTTTTTAAAATTCTCGCTATATTTTTGTTTGTAGCGCAAAAAATAAAAACCGCAGAGGTGATCAAATACCACCAAAAGAAAGCTCTATTTGTGAGGGAAAAAAAGGACGCCAATTTTGTTTGGGAGCCACGTCGCACGACCGCGCAATTGTCTGTTAAAGCGACGCAGTGCCGAATCGCAAAAAGGGGCCGGGTCCTTTAGCTGCATAATGGTCCGGGGCCGAAGTGGTTAATGTTATATAGCATTTATCCTTGTTTGAAATGTATGTATTAGTCTTTCTATGTAGGCCAGCACGTGTCTGGGCTGTAGGAACCCAATTTACAAGCCTACGAACCGGCCACCATCACCTGCGTTATACATCAAATAACGTAATAAGAACGCTGACTGGGAAGAACTGTAGTGAGGCTGAACTCATTAGCCCGGGGAAGCTGAACATCGAAGTCATAACTTGTGGTTAAACATAATGGGGGCTCGGGGTGGCACAGCTGATACCGGCGTGTAACCCAGTTCGATCAATTCTGGTTCATCGTGGCGCAGGTGGCGCAGGCGCAGGTGCTGATTGGACATTTTGCACTCGTGTGCAAAAAAAACTCAAATGGGACAAGGAAGTAGCACAATATTTAGAAGGGGGGGGGGGTTTGGGACTTTAAATGAGATGCGTTTTTAGCAGTATGCGATTAAATATATATATGGAATATAAAAAAAAAAATTCCATAACAGCCATACAGTTACCAACCGAAGAAGCACTAAACCTAATTAACCTGTCTAGCTGTAGGCATTAAAAACAGAGGTTTGGTTGCACGTATTTGCAAATACCTGTGAGCTGCAGGGCCCCGTCAAGGCACTCCGTGTACTGCAGTTCCTAACTATGAAGTCAGGAGTGCTAATCAATAGATAGGGGGCATGTGACCACCTGACCATGCCCCTACCTATAGTTGGGCTAGCAAAAAAGAGCACTGGAATACCAAAAGAAATACGAGAGGGCAGTGGGGGCTGGTGCTCAACATTTTTGGGGGGGCGCAAACGAAAAAAAAGAAAAAAATTGCAGCCTCACTGTGCCCATCAAATGCAGCCACTGTGCCATCAATTGTCACCACTGTGCCATGCCATCAAATGCAGTCACTATGCCATCAATTCGCACCACTGTGCCATGCCACCAAACGCAGCAGTCACTGTGCCATGACACCAAACGCAGCCACTGTGCCATGCCACCAAATGCAGCCACTGTGCCAGTCCATCAAACGCAGCCACTGTGCAATGCCATCAAACACAGCCACTGTGCCATCAATTGTCACCACTGTGCCATGCCATCAATTCGCAGCCACTGTGCCATGCCATCAAACGCAGCCACTGTGCCATGCCATCAAACGCAGCCACTGTGCCATCAATTGTCACCACGGTGCCATGCCATCAAACGCAACCACTGTGCCATGCCATCAAACGCAGCCACCGTGCCATCAATTGTCACCACTGTGCCATGCCATCAAACGCAGCCACCGTGCCATCAATTGTCACTACTGGGCCATGCCATCAAATGCAGTCACTGTGTCATGCCATCAAACGCAGCCACTGTGCCCCTCAATTGTCTCCACTGTGCCAATTGTCACCACTGTGCCCTTTAATAGTTGCCACTGTGCCCATTGTTGCCACTGTGCATGTCACTGTGCCCTTTAATTGTCGCCACTGTGCCCATTGTCACCACTGTGGATGCCCATCGTCACCACTACTGTGCCCATTGATGCCACTGTGCCCATTGTCACCACTACTGTGCCCATTGATGACACTGTGCCCTTTGTCACCACTGTGCCCACTGCCCAGTGATGCCACTGTGCCCTGTAAAATGCACTTACCTTACTCCTTCCACGTCCCTCAATGTCTTCTCCCGCCTTGGTGGGCACGCTTCAGCCAATGGGCAGGTTCATTTGATGGGCACAGTTTGATCTGCTGCATTTGATGGGCACAGTGTCTGCATTTGATGGGCACAGTGGCTGCGTTTGATGGGCACAGTGGCTGCTCTTGATGGCACAGTGGCTGCATTTGATGGTACAGTGGCTGCGTTTGATAGGCACAGTGGCTGCGTTGGATGGGCACAGTGGCTGCGTTTGATGGGCACAGTGACTGCGTTTGATGGGCACAGTGACTGTGTTTGATGGGCACAGTGGCTGCATTTGGTACAGTGGCTGTGTTTGATGGGCACAGTGTCTGCATTTGATGGGCAGGGTGGCTGCATTTGATGGGCACAGTGGCTGTATTTGAAGGGCACAGTGGCTGCGTTTGGTGCAGTGTCTGCATTTGATGGGCACAGTGGCTGCGTTGGATGGGCACAGTGGCTGCGTTTGATGGGCACAGTAGAGGGGTTTGATGGGCACAGTGTCTGCATTTGATGGGCACAGTGGTTGCGTTTGATGGGCACAGTGGCTGCGTTTGATTGGCACAGTGAGGCTACAATTGATGGGTGTTTTTTTTTTCATAATCTGCGCCCCCCCCCCCCCCAAAAAAAAATTCGAGCACCAGCCGCCACTGACTATGGTGCCAATGGGACCAAAGGGTACCCGTGTCAAGAATCCCAGCAAAAAAACAGGTCAAAGTCAACTCCTCTCTCTCTATGACTTCATCCTACGGCGATCTTTCCACCTGAAGGATATTTCCGCCCGGCATCGAAAAATTCCGCCTCGGATGAAGTTGAAAAGCACTAATTAAGCCTCAGCCTCATTATTGATCCTGCTGGTTCCAGAGTTGAGTTCTACCGGCTGCAGACGTTAATTCTGTCCAGTCTCAACCCGTCATTACAACCCGTTCCCAGGGAATTCCCAGCGGAGGGTTCAGCGGGGGCGGGGGGGAGGGGGCGGTGACTCTTCCGCTATAATTAAGGTGGTAATGACAGCAGAACGGGGACAGCGCTGGACTTTGAACCCGCCGACGTCGGCCATTGATGTTCTCATCGCCATGCTGTATTTATAGAGACGTCTGGAATGATCTCTCTTTTATCCGCACACCCGACACCCCCATAGGTAGAAAAAGAAAGAAAAGCGCATCAAACAGAAGCCGCTACAGAGGAGACGAGGACTTGAAGTGCTCAGCTGGGCCGGGGGAAAGAGCGGGCCGCTCTCCATGAATAAACCAAGAGAAGCCCCATTGATCACCTTCACGCTGCTTTCAAACAACCGCCCAGCACCAGATGTTCCCGTACATTACATTCCGTCCGCAGGAAATAACCCGAGTCTCCTGGCAACTCCTTTAGGATCTTCTCATTAACCCGAAGGGAAGGTGACAACGGGCGAGGGTGACAACAGGCGAGGGTGACAACAGACGGGGGTGACAACAGACGAGGGTGATAACAGGCGAGGGTGACAACAGGCGAGGGTGACAACAGGCGAGGGTGACAACAGACGAGGGTGATAACAGGCGAGGGTGACAACAGGCGAGGGTGACAACAGGCGAGGGTGACAACAGACGAGGGTGATAACAGGCGAGGGTGACAACAGGCGAGGGTGACAACAGGCGAGGGTGACAACAGACGAGGGTGATAACAGGCGAGGGTGACAACAGGCGAGGGTGACAACAGGCGAGGGTGACAACAGACGAGGGTGATAACAGGCGAGGGTGACAACAGACGAGGGTGACAACAGACGAGGGTGACAACAGGCGAGGGTGACAATGGGCGAGGGTGACAACAGGCGAGGGTGACAACAGACGAGGGTGATAACAGGCGAGGGTGACAACAGGCGAGGGTGACAACAGACGAGGGTGACAACAGGCGAGGGTGACAACGGGCGAGAGTGACAACGGACGAGGGTCACAACGGGCGAGGGTGACAACGGGCGAGGGTGGCAACAGGCGAGGGTGACAACAGATGAGGGTGACAACAGGCGAGGGTGACAACAGGCGAGGGTGACAACAGACGAGGGTGACAACAGGCGAGGGTGACAACGGGCGAGGGTGACAACGGGCGAGGGTGACAACCGGCGAGGGTGACAACGGGCGAGAGTGACAACAGGCGAGGGTGACAACAGACGAGGGTGACAACAGGCGAGGGTGACAACGGGCGAGGGTGACAACAGGCGAAGGTGACAACAGGCAAGGGATGACAACATGCCAGGGTGACAACAGGCGAGGGTGACAACAGGCGAGGGAGACAACAGGCGAGGGAGACAACGGGCGAGGGTGACAACGGGCGAGAGTGACAACGGGCGAGGGTGACAACGGGCGAGGGTGACAACGGGCAAGTGTGACAACAGGCGAGGGTGACAACGGGCGAGAGTGACAACGGGCGAGGGTGACAACAGGTGAGGGTGACAACGGGCGAGGGTGACAACAGGCGAGGGTGACAACAGACAAAGGTGACAACAGGCGAGGGTGACAACGGGCGAGGGTGACAACAGGCGAGGGTGACAACGGGCGAGGGTGACAACGGGCGAGGGAGACAACAGGCGAGGGAGACAACAGGCGAGGGTGACAACAGACGAGGGTGACAACAGACGAGGGTGACAACAGACGAAGGGTGACAACAGACAAGGGTGACAACAGGCGAGGGTGACAACAGACGAGGGTGACAACAGAAGAAGGGTGACAACAGGCAAAGGGTGACAACAGAAGAAGGGTGACAACAGGCGAGGATGACAACAGGCGAGGGGAGACAACAGGCAGGGGTGACAACAGGCGAGGGTGACAACAGGCGAGGGTGACAACGGGAGAGGGTGATAACAGGCGAGGGTGACAACGGGTGAGGGTGACAACAGGCGAAGGTGACAACAGGCAAGGGATGACAACATGCCAGGGTGACAACAGGCGAGGGTGACAACAGACGAGGGTGACAACAGACGAAGGGTGACAACAGACGAGGGTGACAACAGACGAAGGGTGACAACAGGCGAGGGTGGCAACAGGCGAGGGTGGCAACAGACGAAGGGTGACAACAGACGAGGGTGACAACAGACGAGGGTGACAACAGACAAAGGGTGACAACAGACGAGGGTGACAACAGGCGAGGGTGATAACAGGCGAAGGGTGACAACAGACGAGGATGACAACAGGCGAGGGTGACAACAGGCGAGGGTGACAACAGACGATGGTGACAACAGGCGAGGGTGACAACGGGAGAGGGTGACAACAGACGAGGGTGACAATAGGCGAGGGTGACAACAGGCTAGGGTGACAACAGGCGAAGGTGACAACAGGCTAGGGTGACAACAGGCGAGGGTGACAACAGGCGAGGGTGACAACTGGCGAGGGAGACAACAGGCGAGGGAGACAACAGGCGAGGGTGACAACAGGCGAGGGTGACAACAGGCGAGGGAGACAACAGGCGAGGGTGACAACAGGCGAGGGTGACAACGGGCGAAGGGTGACAACAGGCGAGGGAGACAACAGGCGAGGGAGACAACAGGCGAGGGTGAAAACAGACGAAGGGTGACAACAGACGAGGGTGACAACAGACGAAGGGTGACAACAGGCGAGGATGGCAACAGGCGAGGGTGGCAACAGACGAAGGGTGACAACAGACGAGGGTGACAACAGACGAGGGTGACAACAGACAAAGGGTGACAACAGACGAGGGTGACAACAGGCGAGGGTGATAACAGGCGAAGGGTGACAACAGACGAGGATGACAACAGGCGAGGGTGACAACAGGCGAGGGTGACAACAGGCGATGGTGACAACAGGCGAGGGTGACAACGGGCGAGGGTGACAACAGACGAGGGTGACAATAGGCGAGGGTGACAACAGGCTAGGGTGACAACAGGCGAAAGTGACAACAGGCTAGGGTGACAACAGGCGAGGGTGACAACAGGCGAGGGTGACAACTGGCGAGGGAGAAAACAGGCGAGGGAGACAACAGGCGAGGGTGACAACAGGCGAGGGTGACAACGGGCGAAGGTGACAACAGACGAAGGGTGACAACAGGCGAGGGAAAGGGAGACAGGCGAGGGATGACAACAGATGAGGGTGAAAACAGACGAAGGGTGACAACAGACAAAGGGTGACAACAGGCGAGGGTGACAACGGACGAAGGGTGACAACAGGCGAGGGTGACAACAGACGGATGAGGAGGCACTGATAGGGGACACTGATATCCACTGACAGGCAGCACTGAAGGGCACTGATAGACACCACTGATGAGGGGAACTGATAGGGGACACTTATGGGCATTGGTGGTCACTGATAGGTGGCACTGATGGGAACTGATATGCAACACTGATGAGGAGGCACTGATAGGGGACACTGATGAATACTGATAGGTGGCACTGATACACAGAACTGATGGGGAGGCACTAATAGGGAACACTGATGGGCAGCACTGATGAGGAGGCACTGATGAGCATTGATGGTCACTTATAGGCACGGATAGGTGGCACTGATGGGCACTGATAGACAGCACTGATGGGTAGGCACTGATAGGGGACACTGATAAGCACTGATAGGCAGCACTGATGAGGAGGCACTGATAAGGGACACTGATGGTCACTAATAGGCGGCACTGATGAGCAATGATGGGCACTGATAGGCAGCACTGATGAGGAGGCACTGATAGGTGGCACTAATGGGCACTGATAGACATCACTGATGAGGAGGCAATTGATAGGCACAGTGGCTGCAACTGATGGGCACAGTGGCTGCATTTGATGGGCACAGTAGTTGCATTTGATGGGAACGGTGGCTGCATTTGATGAGCATAGTGGCTGCATTTGATGGGCACGGTGGCTGCATTTGATGGCACGGTGGCTGCATTTGATGGGCACGGTGGCTGCATTTGATGGCACAGTAGCTGCATTTGATGAGCACGGTGGCTGCATTTGATGGGCACAGTGGCTGCATTTGATGGGCACAGTGGCTGCATTTGATGGGCACAGCGGCTGCATTTGATGGGCAAAGTGGCTGCATTTGATGGGCACAGTGGCTGAAATTGATGGGCACAGTGGCTACATTTGATGGGTACAGTGGCCGCAATTGATGACACAGTGGCTGCAATTGATGGGACAGTGGTTGCAATTGATGGCACAGCGGCTGCAATTGATGGCACCGTGGCTGCAATTGATGGGCACAGTGGCTGCAATTGATGGCACCGTGGCTGCAATTGATGGGCACAGTGGCTGCAATTGATGTGCACAGTGGCTGCATTTGATGGGTACAGTGGCTGCAATTGATGTGCACAGTGGTTGCAATTGATGGGAACAGTGGCTGCAATTGATGGGTACAGTGGGCACATTGGGCCTCTTGAACGTGACCACCACAGATGTGCGCAGAGAAGCACCGGCTGCACCGGAAAAAGCTCACGGCCCTGGACCCCCAGGGAGACGCAGGTGTTATGCTATTTACGAAGAGCTGAAGAGCAGAATAAAATAAAAAAAAACAGCTGATGTTGAGATTTAAATGATGAAAAGAACAGTAGGAGGAGGAGGGGAGGACGCCGCCGCCGCAGAAATGACGAGATGGTTTACTTATTAACAACCCGCTGCCGCGTTCCCCTGGCAACCCTCGGTAAAGGCAGCATTATAATTAGACGAAGATACAACTCGCTACATTGACTCCTCTGCTCCCTCCTAGTTCTGATCTCCGATCGCTCCACGATCAGCTTATCTGGATTCTCCATCACCAATAGAAAAGCAGAGGCCCGGCGTGGCAGGATCGCAGGAAGTACAGGTTGTTCCCTTGGCTTCGGGGCCCGGGGGGAAAAGAAAGTAAAACTCGATCAGTAAACGATCGTATCATTCATTTCATGTAACTGTAGCTTCAAATTAATATAATAAAAATAATATAAATAAAAATAATATAATAACTATTATTATAAATATTATTATTAACTCTGCGGCTTTCATTAAAATAATCCCTGGCAATCCTGCCATGGAGGTCACTTCCTGGTGTAGGGTGACAACGCTCCCTCCCTGTTTCCCAATGGCACTCCTGCGTTGTCACCCAGGGCTGGACTGGGACAGAAATTTGGCCCTGGACTTCATCCAGACCGGCCCACTTTGACAGGTCTCTCCCATGGTGGCCGGGCAACTCCCACCCCCCCAGCCACCGAAGCCCCCTCTCCCCCTTCACTAGCCACTAGCCGTTCTACTTTATTAGAGTAGAACGGCTGGTACTGGTAATCTTATAGGCAGTACCAGTGGGGAAGCTAAAAATTATTTCACCCGGGGGCAAAGAATCAGTTCTGTGCCCCCCCTTATGGGACAAGATTAGGCAGAAGTGAGAAACTCCCAGGCCATATCTGTTGAGTCAGCTGTCTGTCCCCTTCCCTCATGCTCCTCTGTCGCCCCCCTGCTCCTCTGGTCCTCCTCCTGCTTCCCTGTTCCCCCCAGGTGAGCGCTGTGTGGAGGGAGAGACAGAGGAGCGGAGGGGGGCGGCAGTCTGCTGTCACTGAAGCCGGCCCACTGAGCCATCGGCCCACCGGGAAACTCCCTGTAGTCCCAATGGCCAGTCCATCCCTGTTGTCACCCTGTTACACAGGCTTCCAATGGAGGTTACAAGTATTTTTTTTTAGTTTAAGCCGGGGTCAGTAGCTGGGCCAGGCAGTGAACATTGCGAATCCAAGAGCAACTGAGGAACACGTGTCCCGGGATTGTCCCGCAATACGTATTTGTGTGCCATGTCCCGGGCACCTTTATTCCGGGACAATACAGTGTCCCAGGAAAGAAATGAGGACACACAGCCACCCTAATAGAGGATTGCTAAAGGGCCGCCCCGCCTGGCGTCTAGCAACCAGTGATGTCACATTCGCAGAGTGTCAGAGCGAGGCCGAGAGGAGCAAGGCCTTTACCCAGTGCTGCCCTGCGCTCCAAGTCCACCCGCCTCCTCTCCTTCTCTGGAGAGAACAGCCAGAGCGTCTTCACTGTGTCTCCTCCTGACTCCTCCAGTCTTCAGTGACCTCCCGGCGTGTGGCGAGATTTCTGCAGTGCTGGCCGGCTTAGATCCACGACTCGGCTGCCTGTCCCGACTCCCTCAGCGCGTTGCCCGACTTCTCCTCCTCCCGCCCACGACCTGAGCCAACCGACTGCCTGAGGGGGGCACCCCACCCTGGACCAGGGAACAAAGACCGGCGCTCAACTGCTTACCACACCACACAAGTCCAGATTAGAAGGTGAGTAAATGGAACCTGATTGGAGCAGGTCAGGTGACAAGTCGGGGCACTGGGGCTGGGTACAGTACAGTAATAAATGGGGCAATAAAAAATGAGGCTGACAAATGGGGGGCAATAAAAAAATCAGGCTGGCAGGGGGGGGGGCAATAAAAAAAATCATATTTTTTGGGGATGGCGCAAGGGCGTGAGTGGGGGGGGGGGCGGTGTCCCTGAATGGCAGTTTGGAAATGTGGTCACCCTAGTGCAAGTATGCACATGCGCGCGCTCATATCTCTGAGCAATGATGTACTGTACATTCAGTCTGTCTTCTATGCCTGTAGAAATGTGCACATGCCTTGGCCAGACAGAACACATATTTATGTGGCCAACCATTTGCTTGACTGCTGTCACCACGTTCCTGGCAGCAGGGTCAGAAGCCAGGCCGGGGTCAATATCAGTGGGCAGCGGACGTATGAAGACAGCAGGTGGAGGATGAAGTCAGGAAACAAGCCAAGGTCAGTAACAGGAAATGAGGATATAGCAAGGTCAAGGAGCAAGCCAGATGTGGGTCAGGTCACAGGAGCTGACAATGACCACTCAGCAGTTCTCCTTTATTGTGCTGAGATTTAAATAGGGCTGTAGGCACCAAGAACCCGGCCCGACAGGCATTTAACCATTAAGTTGCCTAATTGTCACTTGAATGTTCTCGCTGCACATTGGTTCAGATTTAGTGCCCCGAAATCTTGAGCAATCCTTTACATAAATCTTAGCTTCATCTAATGATTCATCCACTCCACCTCTCCATTGGCCAGTAAGGACCACCAACCTAAGGTGCCAATTTTATACTGACCACCAATTCAAAAGGGCACGTCCACACTGACAACCAACCTAATGTGGGCACATCTACATTGACCACCAAGCCAAGAAGGTATGTCTACATTAAGCACCAAACCAAGGGGGGATTGTCTACACTGACCACAAAACCAAGAGGGCACGTCTACACTAAGCATCAACCAGGTATACACTGACCACCAACCCAAAGGGGCACGTCTACACTTACCATCAACCCAAGAGGGCACATCTACACTTAGCATCAACCAGGTATACACTGACCACCAACCCAAAGGTGCACGTCTACATTGACCACCAACCCAAGGGGGCACGTCTACACTTACCATCAACCCAAGAGGGCACGTCTACACTTAGCATCAACCAGGTATACACTGACCATCAACCCAAAGGGGCACGTCTACATTGACCACCAACCCAAGGGGGCATGTCTACATTGACCACCAACCCCAAGGGGGCACATCTACATTGACCACCAACCCCAAGAAGGCATGTCTACACTAAGCACCAACCCAAGGGGGAATGTCTGCACTAATCATAACCCAAGGGGGCACATACACACTGACCACGTTTACACTTACCATCAACCCAGGAGGTCACGTCTACACTAAGCACCATCCCAAGGGGGCGGCTCTACACTTAGCATCACTAGGTATACACTGACCACCAACCCAAAGGGGCACTGCTACAATGACCACCAACCCAAGGGGACACAGCTACAATTACCATCAACACAAGAGGGCACGTCTACACTAAGCACCAACCCAAGGGGGCATGTCTATGCTTAGCTTCAACCATGTATACACTGACCACCAGCCCAAGAGGGCACATCTACATTGACCACAAACCCAAGGGGGCACTTTTACACTTACCATCAACCCAAGAGGGCATGTCTACACTGACCACCAATCCAAAAGAGCTTGTCTACACTAAAGCACAAACCCAAGGGGGCACGTCTACACTTAGCTTCAACCATGTATACACTGACCACCAACCAAGGGGGAACGTTTACATTGACGACCAACGAAAGGAAGCACAACTACAATGACCCCAAGGGGGCATGTCTTCACATACCATCAACCCAAGAGGGCACGTCTGCACTATGCACCAACCCAAGAGGGCACGTCTACACTAAGCACCAACCCAAGAGGGCACGTCTACACTATGCACCAACCCAAGAGGGCACGTCTACACTATGCACCAACCCAAGAGGGCACGTCTGCACTATGCACCAACCCAAGAGGGCACGTCTGCACTATGCACCAACCCAAGAGGGCACGTCTACACTATGCACCAACCCAAGAGGGCACGTCTACACTATGCACCAACCCAAGAGGGCACGTCTACACTAAGCACCAACCCAAGAGGGCACGTCTACACTATGCACCAACCCAAGAGGGCACGTCTACACTAAGCACCAACCCAAGAGGGCACATCTACACTATGCACCAACCCAAGAGGGCATGTCTACACTATGCACCAACCCAAGAGGGCACGTCTACACTATGCACCAACCCAAGAGGGCACGTCTACACTATGCACCAACCCAAGAGGGCACGTCTGCACTATGCACCAATCCAAGAGGGCACGTCTGCACTATGCACCAACCCAAGAGGGCACGGCACCAACCCAAGAGGGCACGTCTACACTATGCACCAACCCAAGAGGGCACATCTACACTATGCACCAACCCAAGAGGGCACGTCTACACTAAGCACCAACCCAGAGGGCACGTCTACACTATGCACCAACCCAAGAGGGCACGTCTACACTATGCACCAACCCAAGAGGGCACGTCTGCACTATGCACCAACCCAAGAGGGCACGTCTGCACTATGCACCAACCCAAGAGGGCACGGCACCAACCCAAGAGGGCACGTCTACACTATGCACCAACCCAAGAGGGCACATCTACACTATGCACCAACCCAAGAGGGCACGTCTACACTAAGCACCAACCCAAGAGGGCACGTCTACACTATGCACCAACCCAAGAGGGCACGTCTACACTAAGCACCAACCCAAGAGGGCATGTCTACACTATGCACCAACCCAAGAGGGCACGTCTACACTATGCACCAACCCAAGAGGGCACGTCTACACTAAGCACCAACCCAAGAGGGCATGTCTACACTATGCACCAACCCAAGAGGGCACGTCTACACTATGCACCAACCCAAGAGGGCACGTCTATACTATGCACCAACCCAAGAGGGCACGTCTACACTATGCACCAACCCAAGAGGGCACGTCTACACTATGCATCAACCATATATACACTGACCACTAACCAGCAATGGAGAAGATAAAAAAAAAAAAAATCTGATGGGTTTTAACCCTTTCTAAAACTAAACATTTATGGCTTTTAGATATACATCAAGCAGCAGAGCGTCCAGGTGCCTAGCGGTGTTTGCTCTCTCCATACTTTCCCTAATGAGTCCTGACTTCGGGGATCAAATGCGATCTCTGAAGCCGATCGTTTGCATTTTCCAGCTATTATGTTAACCAATTTAAATAACAATTAATTAGAAAGCCGCCCGCCGCCCGTACGTTCCATCGGCCTCATTTGCCTGTTTCAATCAAACGCGCTCACCTACTGACATGAAGGTGTTTACCCCTCCCCCCCAGCCTGGAAAATATCAGCTTTTCCTATCACAGTATAGACGCGCTTCATCTCCCTCTGTTCCCATCACAGTCTTCCCTTCTAAAGATCTACAATGTCTCATTTTATTTTTTTCTTACAAAGTATTTTATTTTTCAGAATTCAGAAATACAATTCAGTGCATTCCGATACATATTAATGTTGATAAAACCCGGTAGAAGATTTTCTTTAGTCATCAGGAGTTGAGCAAATTAATATAATGAATTAATAAGAAAAAAAAAGAAGTTCCCTTATATAAGGGTAACTAAAAAATGGGGACACTTCCCACCTCCTGGTGCCCCTCTCGGGGTCTCACTGCACCAGGGAGGAAACCTCTCAACGTACTCTCTTATACACTTTTAAGGATTCTTAAGATGCCAGTCCAAAAGTGGTTAGGGGGTTAGGGTTATAGGGTTAGGGTTAGGGGTTTAGGGTTTAGGTTTAGGTTAGAGGGTTTAGGGTTAGGGTTAGGGTGAGGGTAGTGTTAGAGTTAGGGTTAGGGCTAGGGTGAGGGTTAAGGTTAGAAGGTTAGGGCTAGAGGGCTAGGGTTAGGGTGAGATTAAGGGTTAGGGGGTTAGGGTTTAGGTTAGGGGGTTAGGGTTAGAGAGTGAGGGTTAGGGTTAGAGAGTGAGGGTTAGGGTTAGAGAGTTAGGGTTAGAGGGTTAGGGTTAGAGAGTGAGGGTTAGAGTTAGAGAGCTAGGGTTAGAGGGTTAGGGGTTAGGGTTTAGGTTAGAAGGTTAGTGCTAGAGGGCTAGGGTTAGAGTGAGGTTAAGGGTTAGGGGTTAGGGTTTAGGTTAGAGGGTTAGGGTTAGAGAGTGAGGGTTAGGTTAGAGAGTTAGGGTTAGAGGGTTAGGGTTAGGTAGAGTGAGGGTTAGGGGATAGAGAGATTAGGGTTAGAGGGTTAGGGGTTAGGTAAGAGGGTGAGGGTTATGGTTAGGTTAGAGGGTTAGGGGTTAGGGCTAGGGTTAAGGTGAGGATGAGGGTTAGGGTGAGGGGTTAGGGGTTAGAGTGAGTGTTAGGGTTTAGGTTAGAGGGTTAGGGTTACGGTTAGAGGGTTAGGGTGATGGTGAGGGTTAGAGGGTTAGGGTTAGGGTTAGAGGGTTAGGGCTAGGGTGAGGGTGAGAGTTAGGGGGTTAGGGTTAGGGTTACAGTTAGAGGGTTAGAGGGTTAGGGTTAGGGGCTAGGGTTAGAGGGTTAGGGTTAGAGGGTTAGGGTTAGGGGCTAGGGTTAGAGGGTTAGGGTTAGAGGGTTAGTGTGAGGGTTAGGGCTAGGGTTAGAGTGAGGTGAGGGTTAGGATTAGGGTGAGGGTTTAGGGTTTCCCATTGAAGAATATGGCTAGGACTCAGGAATTGGAACAGGGACCTCCCCCAGAGGTCAAAGGTCAGAAGGTGGGTTCCCAGAGATCAAAGGTCACAGGGCATGGCTGACCCACCCCCCACCCCCACCAAAGTGTACCGCCAACTAAGTCAGGGAATTTCCGATGGGATAAAATCCGATGGAATTTTTCTGTCGGAATTCCGTTCAAGCTGTCTTGGCATACACACTATCAGGCCAAATTCCGATCGTCCAAACGCGGTGACGCAAAACACAACGACAAGCTGGGAAAAATGAAATTCAATGCTTCCGAGCATGCGTCGACTTGATTCTGAGCATGCGTGGTTTTTTTTTCTCCGTCAGAGTTCCACACAGACGATCGAAAAATGAACAATGTTCTAATTCTAAACTTCGACGGGAAAAAAGTCAGATCGGAAATTCTGATCGTGTGTACACGGCTTTATTATCTAATAGTAATACCAAAAAAAAAGAAAGAAAAAATATAAATATAAAAAAGAAGTAGTAAGGAGAAAGGTCTCCTTCAAGACATCACCAGGAAAACCCTAAAATGTGAATTTT